>VMOF01000001.1:49405441-49755526 GCA_011764245.1 Trialeurodes vaporariorum
GATGGTGGAAAATTCGGAGGGATTGTTCTAAGATTGTCCGTAGTGGTTCTACACCCCCCCCCCACTCGCCGCACACAGGTTCGGACCCTCACTTTTGCTGGACAATTTTTTTGAGTTGTTAGAAAATTCGAAGGGATTGTTCTAAGATTGTCTGTAGGGGTTCTACATCCCCCCACTCGCCGCACACAGGTTCGGACCCTCACTTTTGCTGGACAATTTTTTCTGAGGTGGTGGAATATTCGAAGGGTTTGTCCCATATAAGATCGTATGTAGTAATCCTAACCCCTACCCACTCGCCGCATCCAGGTTCGGACCCGGTTTTTTGCTGGACACATTATTTTTGAGATGGTGGAAATGGAATTTGACTCATGAGGACCAAATTTGCTCAAGGTGCGCCTTCTCTGACACTGTAGTGTCAGAACTATCTGCTTGTTTTTCTTATATATAGTTTTAACAGCCACTTTTTTCTCTGTGCAATTACTACGGTTCTCTGCGATCACCTCGCAGTTCGGACTCTGTTTTACTCTATTGGGCTGCACACTATTTTCTTCAAGGAACTCAATTGTATAGTATCCAAGTCAGTATGGCGGATCTGCGCAACTTGTGTTACCTCCACAATACGATGTGTGACCTCTGACCTACGGTGCGGTGTACGCAACTGCAGGTCTGTTGTGTGAGTGTGTGCGTGTGTGTGCGTATGGGGGGGGGGCGCTAGAGAGCTTGCGTGGTTCTGCCATTTCAAATGTCGACGAACGGACATCCACGCGAGGAGCGGAAGGGGCGGGGTGGGGGGGCGCAAGAAGGAAATCAAATAAGTTTCATGTTCCTCTCTTGACGCGCTTGCTTGCTCAGAGGAGCGCAGAGGAGCGCGCTGAGATGCGGAGCGCCCTACCCTACCCTCCCCCCTCTCGCTAGCACGGTGCAAGTTGTGTTGCCGCTGATAAAATTACTTTACGAGTTTGTGTGATTTGAATATAATTTTATATCGGTAACATTAAAGTCCCCGATCCCCGCGGTCTCGCGCCTCGCTCGTGAGGGGTGCGGGACTGTGATGCTGTATGGTTTAAGATGGGGGGGGCGTAGAAGTGAAGAGTGGTGGAGGACGAAAGGAGGGGAGGGGGGCTCGCGGGCAATGGGATTGGGGAGCTATGAATCTGAGACCCGCCACCATCGCCCCCCTCCGCCCTCCCCGCAAGCGAATAACAGGAGAATGAGAGGGTGAAGTCGCACGTATCCATGAATAAAACATCGTCGCCGCATAGCACACACACCGCACGACCGTCATTTGACTGCGGCAAGATTGTCAAATTGAACGGCCATCTTGATCGAATCGAAATTTGCAATGCATGTCGATGCTTACGGTGATCTATATATCTTCCGCAATGCTTCATGTATCTGCCACCGCATTGAATTCAGCGATAGATTAATAGACCTAGAAAGACCTGACAATTTCACAATGTCAAGTTTCCGCAACAGAAGACGCCTTAATTTTCTGAAGTATGCGCAAAAGTCTGCACGACTGAAACTACCGTAAGCAATTTTTATTGTAATGCAGCGCGGTTCCATATCAATCGCACTTGCGATGGATGTACCAGCGGGTACAAAGATATTTAGCCAGAGTATGCAATAAGCAACTCACATAATACATGTGTTGAATGATACACTGTGCATTGCGTATTGCATACCCTGGCCGGGTATCTTAGTTCCTGAAAATACCTCTCCTCTATAGGAACGCTTTCTCACACCTGATTTAATCTAATTGTAAGTGAGACTCCGAGACCTCCTCTTTTAATATTCTGAAGGAGACTAAGAGAAAAATTTAGGTAGGGGGAGGGGGCGGCTGTCGGCTGCCACAGTCACAGCCCAATATGGATCTAGGGACCAAGGCAAAAGGTCCCCTTTTCCCCCGTCATGACTCTCCTGTGCAGATCCTCACCAGACCATGTTTTCAATATTATGAGGGAGATCCCTCCTCCCTATCCCAAACCCCGATTAAAATTCTAGGGGAGACAGAATGCCACCAGAAGTTTGCACCGATGAATTGAAAAGATTACAGCTCTCCGTTTTGTACAGTCGGCGAATAAAATAATGTCAGTCGGCGCCTTAGATTCTGGGTAAGGTAGGCAACCTGCATTACGTATCACAATGAATTCAAACATTGCTGGTGGCCTACCTGAGCCAAAATCCAAGGCGTCGATTGACGTTATTTAATTCGCCGACTGTACGGTAGAGTATGTGTATCTGCATACACTAAGGAAGTTACGGTTCATAATCTTTTCATCCATCTAGTTATAAGACAGCCTACAACTGGCAATGATGGGGTAAATAAATCAGATCTGTAATCTCAACTGTAGAGCCTAGTCTGCCCACCACCGATTAAGGTGACTTTAGGACGAGAAGACCATAAAACATTGGTTGCTCTCTTCCGAATAAACCAGCTTTATAATACGCATAGAAATAACATCGGAAGAGCGCTATTGCTATTTTCAGGGACCCTTCTTTCGAAATTGGTCTCGATTCAAACTCTCTCCTCGATCCGTGTCTCGCTGTTAGGCCGGAAACGTGAAGAATTCTCTTGAGTCACTTTTATGCTATTCTGTCCTCAACCCTCGTTCCCTTACCAATTCCTTACGTGCCGTGCTCGATATATCACATGCATGTCAAAAAGTCGTGAATAACAATATGTTATTTATACCCAATTCTAGTTACCGATCCTTATCCGTCTGTCTGATAGTGAGTCGAGTTAACGCAATACTGATGTAAATATTCCATATTACCTGCAGGCGCTCAACCCTCGGTTGATAGACCTGTTTGATGATGACGTCACGATCAAAATGAGATCCGAACAAATTCTCTATCTCACTCACTCTAGTGTATTTACCCATGGGAAATCAGATCCGATTTATTTAATTCAAATTCATACTAGTAAACAACCAGTTTCCTCCAATTCTATTTCACTATTACACTTTAGGAAACACTTTAGGCACAAAGACCAAAGTGATTAGGTACTATATCGATACCGAGCACTCTTTAAGCAAAAGAACCAAAGTCTTTTGGCAATCTGCTTAAAGCTTTGGTTCTCCTGCGTAAAGCTGTGATTCCCCTACCTAAAGAGTGCTCAGTATCTATGTATGAAATGACGTGATGCTGATGCGTGTATAATAAGTGTTTACGGTTGCCCTCCAGGTTGCGTTTTCTGAATTGGCCTGGGCGGCTACCGCCACTTATATGATTGCCAAAGTTTTTTTTTTCCCCCTCAGTGTAGATTCCAAGCTCCCAATGGTATCTTTTCACTCCGACATAATTCATAAAAGATCCCAAGTGAATTTGCAATCACAATCGGTCTGTTGCACACTTCGGCTACAGCGTTTTAAAGTATCATTTCCTATGTAAAAAGCCGAGAAAATAACGATGGCAGCATCAGAAAACACTAAAATTTAGCAATAAACTCACAAATTGCGAAAAACACTAGACACTATTCACCCCTGTATCTTTCCACCACGTGCACGATATTTCGCGAAATTAGCGCGGCACATTCAAATAATCACGGCCGACTGTCATCACAGCTGACTTCATAAACAAATAAACAGTAAACACTGACGGCGTCTGCTCGAATTCTTACGTTTCATTATCCTCAATTCCTCACAAAAGGTTGTGAAAGGTACGGAAACCGATATTTGTGTCGAAAACTTATCAAAGTGAAACAATAACACACAGGAGTTTCAAGCATGATGATCAAAGTTGGAATCATCCTTGGAACTCCTGTGTGTTATTGTTTCACTTTGATAAGTTTTCGACACAAATATCGGGTACCTTTCACAACTTTTTGTGAGGAATTGAGGATATTGAAACGTAAGAATTCGAGCAGACGCCGTCAGTGTTTACTGTTTATTTGTTTACGAAGTCAGCTGTGATGGCAGTCGGCCGTGATTATTTGAATGTGCCGCGCTAATTTCGCGAAATATCGTGCACGTGGTGGAAAGATACAGGGGTGAATAGTGTCTAGTGTTTTTCGCAATTTGTGAGTTTATTACTGAATTTTAGTGTTTTCTGATGCTGCCATCGTTATTTTCTCGGTTTTTTACATAGGAAATGATACTTTAAAACGCTGTAGCCAAAGTGTGCAACAGACCCATTATATCGAAAGATGCCCTATGTTTTTTCCTTGTCTCACTCACGGTCTCTTATGAGACCACTTTTGCTAGGGTATTTAAACCAATGAGTCTGTTGTGTACAAGCAGCCGCATAAGTCTTGCGTCAACGATTCAACGCAACCCGCTTTATAAAGTACCCTTTCTGTTGTTTTCTATTGTTCTATCAAAATTTAGAAAAGTTCGGATTTCGTGTACGGCGGATTGTATCGAATCGTCGACTTGGGACTTAAATGCCACTACTTGTTTTTTTGCTACATGAATATGGCGCATTGACTTCATCGTAAAATTTCGCAAAAATAAAGATACTGCGCACAACAAAAACCATATAATAATCCACTTTTAATAACTCAGGAAATCACTTCCATTTTAAACAGCCTAACTATTCTGAACTAAAACTAACTACTATTCTTACCGACAAACAACTACATAGATGGAACCAAACGGCTAAATTAGAGGCGGGGGGCGTGCCTTCTGGATCCACCCATGTAAAAATCGGAATTATTAAAGTTGAGCATTGTAGCAGGTAGCAGCACTTGTTGTTAATGCGAATATTTTGGTTGTGTTAGCCAAAGTGCTAGGAATGTTATAAAAAACTTTGGTGATTAATTTACTCACATGCCACGAAAAACAATGTTAGTCTCTAAAATATTCAAAATGAAGTACAATTAGCGGGCAATCAGTTGTATGACAAATTTGCTGCACTCTCTTGTGAAAGTGATTAATTACTATGTTGGAAAGCTGGTGACTATCGCCCCCTAGTGAGAATATGACCAAGTATTATTCGTTTTAAAAACATTGTATTACTTATCAGATTTGCGTTGGATTTGCTTAAATGTTTTATTTTCGTAATGAATATTATGTTAAGTTCTTTGATACTTTGCTAGTCCTGGCGATGGTGACGATGGGTTCAATGCCGAAAAGCTTTGACTGAAAAATTATTAATAAAAATGTGAGTAAATTAATCACCAAAGTTTTTTATAACATTCCTAGCACTTTGGCTAACACAACCAAAATAAAATCGGAAAGTGGAGGTTTCAAATCACACAAATTCTTCATGGACAAAATACTTGAGCGCAACTTCGAAAGCTACTATCCCAAAATCAGAATTTCAGATTCATTTTTCGACCATTATTAGCTCGGAGCTTGTCCATAAATGAGATGAACTCACATTAATAGCCCCGGGGTAGAATCGATTGTCTCGCGCTGTGACTCGTGAGCACTCAAGGAAAAAGCCGAAAGCCAATAAAAAGTAAGGCCGTCCGCTCAATTGACTGCATCATTCGAAACGATAATGCACTCCGAAGCACTTTACAAATGGGTGCATTTTATAGCCTTTGCACATTGACCAATCGATACGATGGTTCGCCACAACGGCTCAGCCTGGCGGTAAATTTTCAGGGTTTAAAGCGAGGCTGATGGTTGGAAATATAGTACCGTCATTTAACAGCATAACGGTCACACCGTATATTGGGAACGTCAGGTACAGCATTGCTTTCACCAAGCCGAGTATCAATTTGTAATCTCAACGAGGTTTTTTATGAGACTCTGGTCGAATAGATTTTTTCTTTCTTTCTTTTTTTTGTGACCGATGCAGTTAGTGGTTTTAGAATGAGTATTTTTATTCATTGATGAGCCCAGACACTTGCATCAGAGAAGCTATTGACTTTTGATTAGCAATTCTTGAAGGGGTATAAAGTGGTAAATCCCCCCCCCCCTCTCCTTCCGAGTCATATAATTTGAAAATAGTGAAAAAGTTCAGTAAGCATAACCCGGAAGAAACTGAAGGTGTTACAATTTTTGATATTTTATGTCCAACATTTTTCTTATGGCATTTTTGACTGACAGATTATTGAATGTAGAGCTCCGAACTAAAAAATTCACCAAAAGGCACTCGGTTTAACTTTCATATTGCACTGAAAAAACAAACTTTATGTAAGTACAGCCGAAGCAGCCTTGTCAAATAGCTTCGAAGAGCAAAAGTTCAAGCTGTGCACCGAAGAAAGTTGCAGGTGTACCAAATCACTACTTCTTTAGAGTAACATCCCTTTTCCTTGTTTTGGCCATACCGAAGTAGTGCTTCAGTACAACCGCAACTTGCTCTGGTAGAGCTAGGACTTTTGCTTAGTGAAGCTATTTTAAAAAGCTGCTTTCGGTTCTACCTAAACTTTGTTTTTTCAGTGTATTAGAGTTCAGAATATTTAACTTTTCTTGGATCACTTTAAAAAGCTGAAGAAAAATGAGAAATTATAAATATACCCGTCTTTTTGGGTATATTTACCAGAATCCCGACCAACATCACTGCTCGCGTGACCTTATTTGCATTATTTGTTTGCAACGGCATTATATGATTTACAACGTAGATGAAGATATTATTTCCGATGTCTGCTATTATTTGGTGACCTAGTGATTTCGGAGTTTTTAATTTAGTATTCTGGTTATAAACTGTTGGAAAAACTTACTCGGTTAAATGGTGAGAATAGGAAAAAAGAGAGGGAAGAGGAGAGGGAAGAAATGAGAGAGAGGGAGAGAGGGAAAGAGAGAGAGGGAGAGTGAGAGAGTGAGAGAGTGAGAGAGAAAGAGAGAGAGAGAGAGAGAGAGAGAGAGAGAGAGAGAGAGAGAGAGAGAGAGAGAGAGAGAGAGAGAGAGCGAGAGAGAGAGAGAAATTCCTTGATACGCCTCTGACTATGTGTACAGGCTACAAGCGCCGTTTTCAATTATTTCGTTCAATTGAGCATGCGATCTGCATGTCGCACGTAGCGCGGGGTTGGTCGCACCGCGCCCACTCGCTCCGCTTCGCCATCGCCAGTACGCTACCGGGCGCGCAAGCGGGGGAAGCGTGTTTGTGCTTGACAAACAGAAAATTGCTCTAATTTCATAATCAAGCGACTTTGATTAAATTCGACGTAAATGAGTTTATGTCTAATTACTCGTTTACTCGAAATACTCGCACTCACGCGCCGCCATCATATACCACCATAACACTATACATCGCCAACACTGGCGGCGCGATGTATACGGTGGATCGGAGCAAACTCACACATGGTCACATTGGGTGGTGGGGGTGGTGGGGGGATATTACCATGAGCACAACGATATTTGAGCTGGGGTAAGGGATGGTACTGACTGATGTTACCACAGTGGGGCTCTTGCAAACTCTTACTATAAGCAATGAAATACACAGAGAAAAATACTTCGGTAAAATTTGATCACCGAAGTTTTCGGTTAGAGGAACCGAAATGTTCGGTCCGGATACCGAATGCTTCATTAGTAATACTGAGTATTTAGGTAAGGGCGGAATTTGGGTCATACTTACCGATTTCTTCGGTACTTACGACCGAAAATTTTGGTTTATTCAACCGAAAATTTTGGTGATCAAAATAAGTCGAATCTTCAGTTCTAACGACCGAAGCATTTTTCTCTGTGTAGTTGTATCTTGTGTGAAAACCAGCAAAAATCTCGAAAAATACACCAATAGAGTTCAAAATTCAGTACTTAATAAACTCGGAAAACAGCAGAAACAGCAAGATTTTATTGGCGGAACCACGCAGGTATCATGGATGGGAGATACCTATGACTACTTTGTCACTTTATATTTCTCCACAAGGAAACACAGATATATGTATCTTAGATAAGAATCTCCCATGAGACCTGCATAGTGCATAGCTTCGTCACTAAGCCCGATTCTGAGAGCAAATTTTATGATTTTTAAGTGTATATTCATCGTCATTTATATAAGTAGGTATTTTTGCAAGAGTCAACTCTTCAATTCCTTGTAGCAAAAGTTTGCAAGAGCCTCGTATTTTTTATTCAGTGCTTTTTCGCTGGAACAAAAAGTTAACCCTTCGGGTACGACCTCATGGCTCATGAGTTCGTACCCGAAGGGTTGAGTCATGGGAATAAATAAGATCTTAATTTTTTCTACTAGACTATTGTTAAAAAGCAATTTTTCTGGATCTGGTCATCATAGTTCACTCGGCACTTCGGCAGTGATTCCTAAGAAGCAAAGACTTAATTTAGAGCTGTCAGAGTTTCATTTTATAAGGTTCGCATTAAAAGTTCGTGCTATTTCGATGATAGGAAGCATAGCCGTAGACAGGAATTTGTCTTCATCTCTCTTCACCCATTTGACTCCGTGTGTTAGAAAAAGGCAGATACAGTGGCTGAATTCACGTGTCAGCCCCTATCTCCATCCTTTTCTAACACATGCATTTAAATAGGCAAAGAGAGAGAGAAAGATGAATTCCTGGCTAAGGCAATGATAGGAAATAACTATATCAATCGATGCGTCTCGAAAGGCGCAATTAACAAAGAATAGAAGTAAAGAAAAACTTTATCGGATAGTAAGGCTGATTCGTTTGAACTTAAGAGCAACAAAATGAAGGCATGAATCAGATGCGTATAAATGTATCTGTAAGGGTGTGTGTGTGTGTTTGTATTTAAGTGTCTTGAAGAGAGAAGAGAACATTCATTTAAAGACGGAGATAAGATTGCGGACGCCTTCTTAGAAATAAAGGTCTAAATGCCTCCAGTTGTTGAACGTCGTAAAAACATTTCCTCTTGGTTTCATTAACTTTTTCTTTTCTCTTCCAATATCGCGTCCGCATATTACGGAACCCATTGAATTTTACGATTATTCTCCGTTAGATCCGTATCTTAAATTAATTCCAAGGCGAATTCCAAGCCATAAACTCACGATTTACAAAGATAAAGAAAAAAAGGCCGCATTTTTAGAGTAATTTGAAAGGCTTTTTTTTATTTTTTTTTTGTAGATGTAACGTGCGCCCAACGTTCAAAGCTTAGACAGTTTGCGCACGCTCTTGCAAAATTAAGGGCTAAGTTTAGAAAGATTCGTTTGATTTCTCCTTGATTTGCCTTGATTTGAATCGATTCAGCTTAAAACAAAGCAACATGCGGCATAAAGTAATTACCGTCAGCATCGGCTGTTCATTTACGTACACAACAGGTATATTCCTTAATTGTTGTAGGTTGGCTGAACTGTCGATTGATGTTTTGAGAGATTCTGCACTGTGTTGATGCGTGGAATGTGACAGTGGCGTAGCGTGCAATTTGGCAACGCTGTACTGTGTTCATTTAAACCCATGTAAAAGGTCGAATGCAAAGGCGATCACCGAACACACAACAGTTCGATCTTTTTCACGGCTTTAAATGGACGAACTACAACGTTGCCGAATTGCACGCTACGCCACTGGAATCTGGCACCGTCGCATTGGGCTCATTAAAACCCACGAAAAATATCAAACTATGTAAGAATTGGCGATGACCAATGATCATCGAATTTAACATTTTCTATGGGTTCAAGTGGACAAAATGCCACGTTGCCAGATAGCGCTCTGTGCCACCAATTCTGCAATATGAGAAAAATAATACGAATAGAGCAAACATGTTGTTCATGGAAATGAGATCAGTGCACACTGAAAAAAAATAAGCTAAATTTAACTAATTTCTACTTAAAAGTATGGACACCACTTAAAAACTGTTAGTTTGACTATTTGAATTAGTAAAATTAACTCCGTGCCGTGTTAATTCAACTGTTTTTTCACTATTTTAAAGAGTTAAACTAATAGTTTTTAAGTGGTGTCCAAACTTTTAACTAATTCAACGATTTTTTTTTTCAGTGCACCATATGGTCTGAGACAGAAAATTGACCATTGTAACCCTCTAAGGACCAGGTTAGTTAAAAGGCGCCAATCTTCCGTTTAAATATGGAAGGTAGTTAACTGTTCGTACTGGAGGGAGTTGAAATTGCATATACGACGCATTGAAGGCGCCGTAGCTCGTAAGTGTTTTCATCGCTAATCGCATATTTATCCGAAATAAAGACTGAATCAATATGAAATAGACTAGAGGAGAAAAACGAGTAGACACGCAGGCTTGGTTCATAAAGGGTTAAGCTTCATTTTAGACTTCCCCGTGACATTTCTTGGTTTAAATTACTTTGTTAAAAATATTCTCTATGTGATTCAAACTTCAAAATGGTCTTGAAAGTTTGTAAATGATAAATTGATGAGTACTTTACTTTCTGATTTTTAGCCTCTTTTTGACGATCTCAGACCATAGTGCAGTGGTACGGTATTCAATTTAGGCCATCGAAATGGGAGAATGCTGCAAGTGAAAATATGCATACTTCTAAGAGAAAGCGAGGATTCATTTTTTAAAGTTTGATGTAGTTCTTTCTCGTATTGAAACAAATTCAAAAAAACCAATTTGTGTGCGTTTTTACCGAAGAATGCTTATTTTTCTATAATGATTTACGCACATCGATTAATCCCTCGAATTCAAAGTAAGTGAGATTACTAAAACCGAATTTTGATTCATAAAGCCGTTATCACGTACAAACGAACTTTAAAAACAAAAGGGATCACAATGTCTATTTATTTAGACCTCCACCAAGTAAATTAGAGGCGAAGTATACACGGAAAAAATCAGCACTTCATATATTATTGCCTACCTGGATTTCGATTCGTAAAACAGCTTCAGATACCGGCGGTTGACAATATACTGACTAGGTTTTGTTTTTTCTACCGTGGTAAATTTTTCATCCACCTCGGTCGGTGTTTTACTATCAAGAGCCTGCAAAAAATCTACCAGGGGTTGTAAGAAAATCTACTATGGTAGACAAAACTTTCAATCACAGTTGCTGAGGCTATTTCAGCAATACTGGTTGGTCGATAAGCGATGAAGAATTCTCGGGCATACCTCTACCGGATTTTGTCCATGTACAATTTGGCACCGTTGTATTTTGCCCATTTAAACTTACTAAAAAAATCGAGCGGTTGGGTATGTGCATTGTGCAGTCAGCATCTTCAACTTTTCAGCTTTTTAAATTTCAGTTAAAAAATACGATATAAAACGTTGCAAAGTCGGTGGCGATGCGTGCAATTTGGCAACATTGGATTGTGTCCATTTAAACCTATGTAAAATAGGTCGAATGGGAAGGTGTTCACCGAGCACCCAATAGTTCGATCTTTTTCATTGGTTTAATTGGACGAACTGCAACATTGCCAAATCTCACGCTACGCCACCGTGCAAAGTTGTAAAAAAGAAATCAGCTGATGATAATAACATGAATGTGCTACAAATGCAAGCGAAAAGATCGATTGTTTTCAAGCGGCAAGCGCTGCAAAACTTTACGTCACGCCAAGACGTAAACCATCACGGCACACCACCACAACCACCATATACCTACCATGTCATTCTCATTTAAATTGCAAACATATATTGCCGAGCTTTGCTTTGACTCAATTTCCGTCCAACGTAACGCAACGTAGCCCCTAACGAGAAAAGTTATGTGTTTGCAACGTCGAAAATCTTATTAAGGTAAAAAACAAGGGATTTTAAAGCACTGGCGGAAGGTGAAGAAAAAGGCTGGGAGCAATTAGTGCCGATTTCCGAACTCCAAGAATTACAGGGTGTCCCAAAAGTCAGGAGTCACCCTGCCACCCCCCCCCCCTCAAAACTCAAGAACGGTTAAAAGTAATGAAAAAAATTTTGTAAGTGGTCTTATATCAATGAGACGCATTTTTTCGGGGGTAAAAAGGTTGGGGCGCTCCATTTAAGGGGGAAGGAAGTACTTAAACTAAAAATTTTTGAAACGGGAGGCGTAAAATTCTGGCGCAATTTGGAGGTCGATATCGTTTTTTTCCTCGATATATCGAAGATCAAAGTATGATTTGGACCCATATTCAAAAAATTATTACTCCATTTTAAAAAGTCGAAATTTAAAAGACCAGGAATCCAAAATACTGCAAGAAGCAAGTTCGTTTCGGGAAAAAAAAAATGCAGTAAATCAAATTTAAAAAAATTTAGTCAAACTCTGGTTTTAATCCCCCCAAACATTTTAACGTTTTTCCGTGCATGAGGCAACCCCCCCTCGAGTGATTTAAAAACGATTGAAAGGGCTTATAAAACTGATCAATTTTGGGGAAAACCTGACATCGATATTGATTTCCACATTCGAAGTATCGAATGTTGAAGGTCGATTTACAAAATTACCTAAAAACCCCCAAAAAGTGCGTCTTATTAATATAAGACCACATGCAAAATTTGGTTTCATTATAATAAATCGTTCTCGAGTTTGGGGGGGGGGGGGGGGGGGGGGGGCTCCTGACTTTTTGGGACACCTTTTATGTATGGTACACACAACGCAAGCACTATGTAAAATTTAAAGTAAATTGAAGGATAAAAGATTTTTAAAAGCCTATTTATTCATGCAGTATATTCGAATTACATTCTCGCCGTTCTCGCGTCTATCAAAATACACTCAAAGCCCGTTCCTCCGTATGGTGACACGGAATTTTTTTTGATGTTTCAAGAAGGAGTCTCTTCTATGGAAAGTTTCAATGAATAAGCGCAAATGCCATGCCTTGGCAAGAGTATCGTGCTATGAAGGCGCAAACATGCACCCCGCAGAGCAAGGAGAGTGAGAGATTGAATCTTAGTTTTTGCTCGGCGCGCTTTTATGCGCCGCCTTCGCCGCGTGAAAATCGGCTTTCCCCTAAAATCGCTGTCAGAATATAATTAGTGTAGTTTACAAAGTCGCGCGCTCTTTTGACTTGAGCTGCTCCCAACGAGAATAATTATACAATGGTGCATTTTCGCGAAATCAACGCCGCACAATAGACTGTTTTAGTAGAGCGATATATCGTATCGATTGCCGTCCGAGGGCCTCTGGTTCCAAACGAACTCTGATTTAATGCATTTTTTTCCCCCCTAAGCCGATTTTTGAACATAAATTTTGACTATTAAATCAAACAATTAATGCGACCTTTTTGCGATTATGAATTCTATACGTCCTCGAAAAGCTTAATTTTGACTACAATGGTTCCACCGCTAAAACTGCCGAAATCGCAACAAGATATTATAGATTAAACGATGCGTTTGGAGTTGGAATTAGAGTCCCTTGATGGAAAAATTGTATAGGGAGTACCGACACGACGCTTTATGCATTTTGACAGGAGTCGATTTTGTCGATCGCCTGAACGAATTCGAAGGTTAAGTTCGACAGGGACCAGTGGTGGACAGGCGGATTTGCCGGGATTCCGGTCCGTTCCCGTGTGTTCCCCAACGAATCGACTCCTTCGTGTGGAGCCTTCGATGTCGTCGACTCCTGCTCGACTCCGTGAGAGCCTAAAACCAACGACCAATCACAACTCGTTTAGCTCGTGTCGGTACTCCCTATACAATATTTCCATCAAGGGACTCTAGTTGGAATCACCCAAATGTTATTGTTGTTATGGAATTGGCGGTATTTCGGTCGATTCTAACCTACAAATGCAACATTTAATCTGTAATATCTTATTGATTTTGGCAGTTTTAGTCAAGGAACCGCAGGTATAATTAAGCATTTTCGCGCATTTCAAATAGAATTCATAATTGCAAAAGTTTGCAATAATTGTTTGATTTAATACCCTAAATGTCCGTTCAAAAGTTGGCTTATGGGGAAATTACATTGAACCAGAGTTTGTTTGGAATCAGAGGCCCTCGAACGGCAATCGATACGATATATCGCTCTACTAAAACCAGAGTTGGGCAACCGAATAATCAGAAATAATGAAATGACTCCGGCAACACTGAAAACTGGGTTTGCTACCTGAGTTGAGGAAAGGGAAACACACGGAAGGTATAGGTCAATTGTAGAATTCTTCGTCGAATAATTCGATTGACTCGGCGTTGCCGGACACACCGAATTATTTCCGAATACTTTTTTGCCCAACTCTGACTAAAACAGTCTATAGAGCAATTTTACAAGCGTGTTTACGCGCTGGTTTTTAAATGGCACCGATGTATGTACTATGACTATCAAAAGAAAGTCCTTTCATCGAACTTGTTTTTTCTGACTTTTTCTTTTATTTTCCATCGTTTTAAATTTTTTCAGGCATAATGTCACAAGTGGCAATACTGCGAGAATCTAAAATACCTGAAAACCGTAAAATTTCTCAAATTGGTCAAGAAATTAAATCATAATGAAAATTTCTATCAGGAACCAGGATACTTTCTTTTGAAAGCGATAGTACTTTCACGCGCCGACAAGTGAGCATTAGGATGAGTTTTTTTTTTTTTTTTCCTTTTAGGCGCACCGTAGGTACTACGTGCGCCTATTGAAATCGGTCTGCTACTCAATAGAGTATACTACGCCCCCTTGTGGTCAAATGGCAAAATGAGCTTTTTTGATGTCGTGATTTTTAGGTTGTTTCCTGTTTTTTTTAGATGCCAATTTCATTTGAAAAGTTAATGTTTTCCCAATCACGACTGAATTTCGAGTGTGTTGGAAGTAATTAGATGTTCATTGATTCACGTTTTCTTAAAGTTATTCTACTTCAAAAATTTTTACTAACCTCACTTTCTGATTAGTGATGATTTCAAATTGTCCCGGTATTTATTCTAGGTGATCAAGTGAACCAATCATTTGCCGTTCTGAGTGATTGTTTTTTTTCATGTAAATGTAATTATTATAATTAATTATAGCGTTTGGTCAAACGCAAAACGGAGAGTCCAAACAGCAAGACTTTCACTATCTCAATGCTCAGAATTCTTATTTATCTTTGGTTGAACTGATGACTGTTCAGTGTTCACTTTTAATATTTAAAAATTTTTAACGCTAATGATCAGAATTAGAGACTGATTAGGTGTTTTGAGGTTGATCAGTCATGCCTAAAAGTTTCGCACTTAGACTTTTGTAGTAAATTGAGTTTGCGCCTCACAGTTTGGTTAAAAGTAAGTTAGCGTCTTTTATGCTGAAATATGAGTCAGCGATCCATTTCTTTCTGAAAATTGTGTTAGCGAGTCAATTTCTTCTGATGGCGCAGAGATTTTCAAGGTATTTTGTTACGATAGTTGGCCTCTCACAACAAAGTCAATCATGATTTAGTCAAAGTAATGGCCTCTCATCATGTCTAATACCATCCATAAGAACATCCTTCCATCATATTTTCATATTTCTTAACCCTCTCTGACTTAGAGAGATTTAGGTAAAAAATTCTGTGGCGTCTGTCCGTCAGTCCGGTTGTCCGTCACTCCGTACCTAGCCATAACTACTGAACCATTGATCCTTATGCATCCAGATTTTGCACAGTTGTTGCGTTTTAGATTCCCCAGAGGTACTTTTTTTGTTTTTTTGAAATTTTGACTTTTAGGGTAGTTATGGGGAAAAATGATTTTCATTAAAATCAATGGTAAAATGGATAAAAATGAATAAAAATGGAATAATTCAAGTTTGGCTCAATCAATTTTGATGAAAGTTAGCAAAAAAATCTACATTCAGCCTACTATAGAATAAACCACTTATAAATCCTATATTCATTCCTCAAAACTGATTAAAAATCAAAATAAACGCGCTCGAGCCAAAAAATAGAATTATCGTGAGAAATCAATCTTAAAACTTGGAGTCAATCAATAATGGCTCCATGAATTTTGATAAAACTTTGTACACACTATCTTATCAATAAACTTAAATATTTTCCTCTCTGTGTCACCAAAAACAACCAATAAAACCATTTCAAGAGGTAATATAGGTGCGATTGAGCAAAAATTTGGGAATATGAGCAAATAAAAATATAATCCTATTATTTGGGATGGTTCAGGTTTGGTTCAATCAATTTGGATGAAAGTTAGCAAAAAAAATCTACATTCAGCCGACTATAAAATAAACCACTCATAGTTACAATATTCAACCCTCAAAACCGTTTAAAAAATCAAAATAGGTGCGCTCGAGCCAAAAAATGGAATTATCGTGAGAAATTAAGTAATCTTAAAACTTGGAGTCAATCAATAATGGCTGGATGAATTTTCATGAAACTTTTTACACACAATCTACTATCAAAGTACTAACATACTTTCCTCTCTTGATCACCATAAACAACCGATTAGACCTTTTCAAGAGGCAATATAGGTGCGATTGAGAAAAAAATATGGGTATATAAGCAAATAAAAACATAAACTTATTATTTTGGATAATTCCTGTTTGGTCCAATGAATTTTGACAAAATCTGGCAAATAAAATCGACAATTAGTTTACAAAAGAAAGTAGCCCTTACAGTTACAATATACAACCCTTAAGAGAGTTAAAAAAATCAAAATAGGGTGTTTGTCCAAAAAAAATAAAAAATGAAAGTGAGGAATTAATTTTAAACTTGGAGTTAATCATTAATGGGATGGATTTTGACAAAACTTTTCACAAACATAATGTGTTAAAAAAATACACTAAACACTGCACTGTGTGCACTAAAATATTTTTCTGGTACAGTCCTCATAAAAACCTTAAGACCGTTTCGAGGGGCAATATAGGTACAATCAAGCAAAAATCTTTTGAAACTATAATTGTAAGCAAATATGAAGACAAACATAATGATTGGAATAAGTAATTCAAGTATGACTCAATTAAGTTCGATGAAAATTGCATCAAAACGTTTGCAACCAGCCTAGGCAGAAATTTCTTTCCAATGTATTACTACAATATACAACCTTTAAGTCTAAAGCTGTTTGAAAGCAATATAGGTTTCATCACACCAAAAAATAGAATATTCAAGGAAAATTAATTTTATAAAGAAAAGTCAATCAAAATGGCTGAATGAATTTTGTTGAAATTTTGTTTGCGCAATCTACGACTTACTTAAGTACATCTTTGGAGGGGGGTTAATCTATTAAACAAAAAAATTATTTTGAAGATCCACAGTTTGAAAGAAGAAACCAAACATAGTACTCAATGTAGGAAATGCAAGAATCAGTACATTTCGACCTGCTAGGTATAAAACTAAGGGAAAAAGAAACTCCCAAAAATAGAACAAAGAGCAAATATAATGAATGCAGCTCAAAGAATAAAAACTTATTGGAATCTGGAATTACTCTAGACCCTGTTATAAGCAACATCAGATTAAGGCTCTCAATTAGCCTTCAAATAACAAAATAGGCAACTACTCCTACAGCTTCTCTACAAAATTGCAAACTCTTCGGATTGAAGGCAGAGTTATGTCCGGAGGTGAAAATATTTGAAATTTGGGGGGGGGGGGGGGGGGGGTTGGGGGTCTCCCCCAGAATTCTTTAGGGGGTTAGGGGGTCTCCTCCAGAATTCTTTAGTGGTGGGGGGAGGGGGGTCTGGGGGTCTTCCTCAGATAAAAATGGTGTGAGAAAGTGTTCGTAGGGTATTCCCTACAGTTTATATTTTATCATTTCGAGATTTGATTGACGTATTTCGGCCATTGTGCGCGGATCGAATGCCTGTCACCAGTCGTGGGACGTCATGGGGACATTTAGGAGAGATGTCTTTTGACTCACTGTAACTTCTTCATCTTTTCTTACGTTTTGCCATGGCGTTCTTTGTTTTACTTGGCATCACACTTCACGTTCAAATTTTTTACCGGGCAACCAAAGAACGGTGCCAGCTAATGGAATATGGCAACATTGTTTTTCTCCACTTTAACACATCATGAAAAATAATCGATTCTTGGCGAGGCCAGTCGCCTACCCAAAAATCGATCATTTTACATATAAAATCAATAGAGACAAAAACAGTGTTGCCAAATTGATAGAGCCGTCACTGCCAGTTAACCTGCAGACCAATTTTTGCATGGAAATAATGCCTTCAGTGGACTCCAAGATTACTTTCAAGAAACTGCGAGAAACATTTCCGGTCTCATGAGCATCTTGGAGCTGATCTAAGCTGTTAAGAGCGTTGAGGTCTGACTGGCTGGACTAATAACCAATGACTCGGCATGGTCCGATTTCTTCTTACTACTGATCACTTTTTCATTTCCCTATTTTGCGGGACATACTATATTGTTGACTACCTTTTTACTAAAGGGGGTTCAAAATTGTTTTATGAGTATTTGATTGTTTATTACGTGCGTTTAGTGATGTGCAGTGGGAAATTCGAAGGAATTGTTCTATGATTGTCCGGAGTGGTCCTACCGCCCCCCCCCCACTCGCCGCTTTCAGGTTCGAACTTGAACTTTTGCTGTACAATTTTTTTTTTGAGATGGTGGAAAATTCGGAGGGATTGTTCTAAGATTGTCCGTAGTGGTTCTACAACCCCCCCCCCCCCCCCCACTCATCGCACACAGGTTCGTACCTAATCTTTTGCTGGAGAGTTTTTTTTTGAGATGGTGGAATATTCGAAGGGTTTTGTCCTCAGATCGCACGTAGTGGTCCTAACCCCTACCCACTCGCCGCACCCTTGTTTGGACCCGGATTTTTGCTGGACAGATTATTTTTGAGATGATGGAAATGGAATTTGATTTACGAGGGACCAAATTTGCTCAAGGTGCGCCTTCTCTGACACTGTAGTGTCAGAACTATCTGCTTGTTTTATATGAAACTGACCCCAAACGAATGCTTGTGCGAGCAAAGTATGTAAGCAACAGTTCGGTTTTATTCCAAAAGTTCTGACATTAAAATTTATTTTTGGAATTTTTGATCATTGACGACAGTATTTTTCCTTTTTTTTCAATTTTTTCCCCTCACTTTTTTAGGTCCTGTAGCATAGCGCAAACACATTGTGCTATCTTTACATTTTTTTTTAACATTTATATTGTGAAAAAGTAATTGTTGTTGCTCTATTTCGCTTCATCGGGTGATTTCTGGCATTTCAATTTATTCTCAGTGCTACAAGACTTTGGCGTTATTTTATAGTAAAGTGACTGACCAAGAATCGTTTTCATGGAATAGTGGCATGCCTATAAAATTTGAAATTTGAAACGTCGCCGTCGTAGGAAGCAATTTGGGATAACTATTTTTTTTCTGTAGCAAAAAGGCAAATTTTTAGGCCCCTGAAAGGGGGGGCACAATAGCACATGTTAACATGCTCATGTGCCCCCGTGTCTATCTTTTGCAGAGCTGCCGATTTGCGTAGATTTAATGACATTTTTAAATTCACCGATGTTTTCACCGGTTGAGAAAAGATTACATAGTTCAACTCAGTGTATGGCTGTAATGCACGAAAATACTCTGATCTGTAACATTTTCTTAATCGGTGGAAACGCCGTCAATTAATTAAAATATACCGGTTGAGAAAAGATAAAATACGCTACACTGAAAAAAAAGGAACGAGTAACCTTAACTATTTGCAAATAGTAAGATGAAATTAGTTGTTTTAAAGCAGCAGCGGGTTACTTTAGCCAATCTCAAATAGTTAGTTCTACTCTAGTAAGAAAAGTTAAACCAACCAACCGTCCGCTTAGTCAGTTTTACTATTTATAATGTTATTCCAAAAAAAAAAATTGTTGATTTAAGTAATCGGAAATAGTTAAAGTTACTATTTCACAAAAAGCGCCGTAAATATCAAATTATACCTCTTGCATGACACCACGTACTATTTGAAATGTTTAGATCCAACATTTCCTTTTGTTTACCCAAACAAATGTAATGTCTTAAATCTACTAATTTTGAGTCAAAGTTACTATTTCACATAAAGCGCCGGAAATGTCAAATTATGCAATTTGCATGACACCAAGTACTAATTGAAATGTTTAGATCCAACATTTCCTTTTGTTAACCTAAACAAATGCAATGTCTTGAATCTACTAATATTGAGTCAACGTTACTATTTCACATGAAGCGCCGTAAATTGTTGAGTTATGCATTTTGCATGACATCATGTACTAATTGAAATGTTTAGATCCAGCATTTCCTTTTGTTAACCTAAACAAATGCAATGTCTTAAATCTACTAATATTGAGTCAAATTTACTATTTCACATAAAACGCCGTAAATTGACAAGTTATGCATTTTGCATGACACCACGTACTATTTGAAATGTTTAGATCCAATATTTCCTTTTGTTAACGTAAACAAATGTAATGTCTTGAATCTACTAATTTTTAGGAAAATTTACTGTTTCACATATAAAGCGCCGTAAATTGCTGAATTATGCATTTTGCATGGCACTTTATATTATATACCTACACTGTTAGGAATGTTTATTGTTTGTACATTTGATAAATGGTACATTTCTGTTCTATGTCTCACCAAAGCAAACTCGGCGTGCGTTGAATCTGACATCATATTGGGCATGCAAAGTTTGTACCACAGTTTTGTTACTCGTTAGGTTTTTATACCTCACATCCACGCATTTGCCGTAACGGACAACAGAGTATATGTTTAACATCAACAATCGCATTACATAGATAGATAACTATTCGTGCTTAAGGGAGTTGATATTGCATATTTGACCTTCGATTTGCGCAAACAGTCTTAGAATGTTATGCCCTTTTGAACGAGATATCACAAAATAGAGGTTGTTATTTGAAATTTTTGAGAAAGCCCCCTTGAGGGCCCTGTTGGGGGGAGGGGGGTTTGACCGCCCAAAAAAAAAAATCATCTAAAACGATGAATGATGGTCTAAATTGCAACTTTTTATCTCAACTCGTTCAAAAGTTAGACAGGGGGTGGGGGAAACATCTATGTTAAACCTTCTATGTTGTCTCCAAAAAAGTATTTACTATAACCCATAAGAAATAGACTATTTTACCTGAAGGTGGTGGGGTTTAGACCATAGGCTATAGCCTTGGGCGCTAGCAGTGGCACCATTTGGGGGAGGGCAGGGGGGGCAATCCCCCCCCCCACAAGGATTTTTAAGGTGGCCGAAAAATCAAGTCAGAGAGATTGTTTTGAAGATGCACGGCAAAAAAAAAAAAAAAAAAAAAAATAATCCAAATTTTTGGAGGGCCTTGCCCCCCCCCCAAGGGAAGTCTGAAATGGCGCCCCTGGAAATAGTAAGATGAACTTCGAAGAAATAGTAAAATCAAACAAATGCATGAGTTGAATGGAGTATGAAAATGGTCAACACAACTTTTCCAATTAGTAACTTCTAGCATTGAAATAGTAAAACCAACCATCAGAAAAAGTAAGATGAACTGCGAAGAATTAGTAAAATCAAACAATTGCATGAGTTGAATGGAGTATGAAAATGGTCAACACAACTCTTCCAATTAGTAACTTCTAGCATTTGATTAGTTGGATTTCATAAAACTATAATAAATAGGAAATATTCGTCGTGACTTTACGCGAGCAATCCTAGCTCAATGGATAGGACGCTTGTCTGTCACCGATGCGACCCGGGTTCAAACCTCACCACCTTCAGGTAAAATTTGTAACTACAATTAATATATGTCTATATGTCTGTGTATGTAATTTCAATGTGTATCCTCTGTATGTCGATGAATTGTGTAATTACATGTCCAACAACTGTTCCACAATAACAACAACGACAAGTGAAATTAGTACACAATTTCACAACCAGAGTGCGCTATTTATTACGTTTTTTTAGTGAATTAGTAAAGTCAAGCATTTCAAATATTCAAATCAAGCTTTTCAAATAGTGAAGCCAAGCATTCCAAATTGTCAAATTAAGCTTTTCAAATAGTAAAATTAAGCATCTCAAGTAGTATTTTCTAGCATGAGGATTTGTCAGTGGAAGCATTTGCAATTAGTTCTTTCAACTCATTGCAAATAGTAAATTCAGACATTGGCATGGGTTCCGCGACCCAATGAAATAGTAAAAACTACCAATGCCGAAAACTTAGATTATTCGGCAAATAGTAATTTTGACCAATAGGTTGAGTTGATTCAAAAAATGAAGAGGTTAGCTGAACTGATCCCGAAGAGTATACTTAACTCACTTTGAAATAGTTCAATCAAGTAATAATAGTGGTGTCCATACTTTTAAGTATTTGAAATAGTTAAATCAACCCCCTGTGAACTTGACTTTACCACTTTTTTTTTTCAGTGTAGTATTTTCGTGCATTACAGTCATACACTGAACTAAACTCTGTAATCCTTTCTCAACCGGTGGAATCTTCGGTGAATTTAAAAATGTCATTGAATCTACGCAAATCGGCAGCTCTGATCTTTTGAGGCCGTCCCTGCGTGTATAGTTCAATGGGTCTGCTGGGTACTTTTTATGGATTTGACACATTGATCCTAACGCAAGATTCCGAGAAAATGACGATGCAAATATGATAAATTTTTCAAAATCCATCTCTTGTTAACTTGGGAAATAATTTTGAAGGAGATTCATTTCATTTTAAAACACCAAAGCTATACAATACACTATTCTCACCGACATACGATCCTATTATAAATAAAATGGGAAAGGATCGCACGGTAGTTAGCACTATCACCATCATTTTACATTGCATCAGAACCCGTTTCATTTTCGCCATTCTTACTGCAACTTCTTGAAACTGAGCTGCGCTGTGCGCATATTGAATTAGATAGACTTTCTGAAAAATAAGCGCTCCATAAAATAACTTCTGTTTTTTTTTTTTGTTTTTTTTTTTTTATTTATTTATTTATTTTTTTTTCAAATTCAATTGATCCCCCAAAACAATGATTGATAGATTGGTTTTAAAAAAAATTGGGCAACATCGCTTTTGCTACTGTTTCTCAATCCAAATAAAAAATTAGCCACTTATCTTTATAAACCTCTCTTCTTTTACCGATACTATCACCATAAGAAATAGTATCGGTCGTTTTTTGTTTATCGAAAAACTCGATACTTAGGTATTTAATTTAAGTTTAAGTCGTAAGCAACTTGAAAGAGGGAGAACAAAATAGCGCAGAGTAATCGCTAATGCTCTAAGTCGAGTTGAGCACAGTTGTTATTAGAAAAGTTCAATTTCCTTTGTAACTTTTTTTTTTTTTATATATTTACTCGGAGCACTTTTGTCGTAATCTCTTACCTCGCTGCTAGCCTCATCAAACTGTACAAGAATCGAACGATACTCTAATCGATGGCTTTAAATCAAAAGGACGTAACTGCAAAGTGGTATTTTTAGGCGAGCTAGAATGACGTCATTTTAATAAAGATTTGAGAAACGAGAGCAATAAATCTTTACTTTTTTTTTTTTTTTTTTTTTTTTTTTTTTTTTTTTTTTTTTTTATTTCAAGCCGGATATCTGATCTGTAATCTTTTCTCAACCGGCTGAAGTCGTCACTGACTTTAAAAAATTGCCGGGTGTTTTGATATTAATTAGTGGTGATACTACCGATTAAAAATTATTACAGCTTTGAGTATTTCTATGCATTACAATCATACTTTAAACTGAAGTGAGTAATCTTTTGGTTAACCGGTGCACCGGGTGGCACCGGATTCCACCGCGGTGGAATCATCGATGAATTAAAAAATGGCATTAAATATAGGTACATACCTACACAAAAAAGCAGTTCTGGGTCCGTCCCCATCTCAATGCCTGGGTCAGTTCAAGCTCTATAATAATCTTTATTTATTTCATTCTTTAATTAATATGACGGGTTTTTTTTCTGGGTTATAATTAAAACTCTTTCGACATCTCATTATACAATAGGGTTCTTGCAAACTTTTGCTACAAGTTATTGAAGAGTTGATTCATTTCATAAAAACCTGTAAAAATGATGATGAGTACATTGAAAAGTCACGAAAATCACTCTCAAAATCGGGCTCTGTGGCGAATCTACGCAGGTATCATGAGAGATTCCTGCCTAATTTGAGACATATCTCTATGTGTTTCCGTAGATAAAGCGACAAATTAGACAGGAATCTCCCATGATACCTGCGACCATTCGTATTGGTCCATCAATACAATCTTACCGTTACAGCTGTTTTCTAAGTTTTCTAAAGTGTAGACTTTTTCGTGTGATTTTGGTGATTTTCGCTGGATTTTGCATCATATTCAACTAAGTATTCATTTGCTATGGTACCAAAAATTTGCATCAAGAACCCCATATAGAATTATTCGCTTTCACGTACAGCAGCTTTCCGAACAACTCTTTATCTCGTGCGGGAAGTTTTTGAGAAGAGTATTTTCGGAGTAAATCTACGTCTCCCAACGTGTAGCAGCTACATTCTAACTGAACTTGATTTGAAGAGCTTGACTGATGATATTTCAACGAGTCTCAATGCTTCTTTTATGCCGAGGTATAAATGACTGTAGACTGCGGGGAAATTGTAAAGAAGGGTGGGGGAAAAAAATATATAAAGGGAGAGTGCTGTTGGAAAAGGAATGGGAATAGATGAGGGCGTGAAAAGACGGAATGAGGCAGTTTTAGGTGCCATCACACTGGCCAACGTTGCCAAGTTGAGAACAAAGGCAGCTCGATGAAAACAGAGTGTCGTTTTTCTCTCATTTGAACCTAGAGTCCCTGTATGTATAGAGAGCTAAAGACGAGGGAAACCATGGGTGCCGCGATTCGATGCGACTTTGAACATTTGTTTACATTCTGAGGGCCGTTGTTGTATTTCGGTCTAATACAAAGATTGCAGTGCCGTAGAGTTTTTGACGGTGTAAGCTTTCACTGCCTTTGTTGATCGACATCCATTTACACTTTTAAATATTCTTTCGGAAATTATAGACATTATTGAGGTGCATCATAATTAAAATTAACAAGTTAATCAACAATTAAATATTTTATCCAAAAAATACCTTTGGATCCCTTCGTTTGTAAACAAATGTTCAAAGCATATCCACTGTAGAGCCTAAAAAGCCACCTGAGTAGCTGATTTTGAAGTCTGCTAGAAAAATTGGTCAGTTATGATGGGCACCATAACATTAGAAAACCCATGTGTTCAATGCATTAAACCTTTTGACCTTGATTTTGCTTCCTCTGGTGTTCCAGTGGCGCAACCGCAGGATCTCTTCCATTTCTCTCTTTTCCGCTTTGAATGTATTAGTTGAAAACGGATAGAAAGAGGGAGTTTTGTCCCCTTGCCCATCCTTGTCTAACATATCTAACATATCTTTTCTCTTTGCTCTACAATAGAGCAAATAGAATGATTTATAATGGGTCTGTTGCAAACTTTTGCTACAACGATTGAGAGAGTCTAATGTAAAATCGCCTGAAAAGTCCATTGGTGGCATCAGAAAGTCATAAAATGCAATAATAAACTCAGAAGAGGCGTTTAATGAAATCCAAGATGGCGGAGAAATATCGAGCAATTCGTATGCATGTACCACGAACATCCAAGGATGGCCAACCTCACAATATCGATCACAACCAATCACAACGTTAACAAACACATAACCTCTACCTCCAGTGAAGGTGTCAAAGTTGGTAATCCTTGGATGTTCGTGGTAAATGCATACAAATTGCTCGATATTTCTCTTCATTAAACGCCTCTTGTGAGTTTATTATTGCATTTTATGACTTTCTGATGCCGCCAATGGACTTTTCGGGCTATTTTACATTAGATTAAACACTCTTAATCATTGTATCAAAAGTTTGCAACAGACCCATTGTTTTCCGTAGCGCTACTGACTAGCCTAAGTTAAATTCGGTACATTACAGGTCTCTAATACGTAACAAACAATTCTAGGAATTTTGTTTACTATTTCTCCCGGTCATTCTGAGTCAAAATTTCTGGAGATACCACGTTACGGAATGAAATAAAATCATGCATCGAGAGGTTAATTAAATTGGCAACACCGAATATTTCACACGTTCCTGAGTATTGCTATACGGAGACCGAAACATGACCGGACGGACAGCTACCGAAGACGACTATAGCGGTCGGTACTACAGGTGGGGGGAAGGGGGGGTATCCTGTGACTCGTTGATGTGAACCGAAACCGAGCCACCAAATTCGCGAGGGAACAATTTATGGCGTGCATCGCGCGCACGTCAGGTGTACCACCTCCCGATCCCCCGATGATTTATGGTCTCCACCGTTTCATACTCTCGACGATCTAGTCTCACATCAACCAACCCCCTCCCCTGTACGCTGCTCCACCCCCTCCGACCCTCCACCTCCCCACCCAACAATCCTTTACCCTCGCTTCCTCTATGCTCATTTCAGTCACCGCGCATTTGAATGGAACCGATCCGACTTAGTGCACCATCTGTTGCTGAATGCTCAAAGACGAAGCACGTCGCACACCTCCGAGTGGCTCGAGAACAGGGACCTATAAATGTACGGTACACACGGTCCTCTGCCCCAAGTCCGCCCTAAGTACTTCAGCAAGCAACGGCCACCAGCCAACGGACCGCATCGGACCGTTTTAAAATGGCGCAACCACAAAACTAACCTCAAAATAGCACTTATACTCTGTTCACGATAAGAAGGCGGGTGAGAATTCAGGTAGTAATGCACTATTTAGCAACAGTGTGGCTAATGTAAGCCGAGTTGCCGGCTACTCCAACCCTTCGCAGTGGCCCTTGTTCTCCCGACCTCTCTTTAGCACGGAGGATTTCCAAGAACTCACAGACTCTAAAATGTACACACGTTCAGTAAAAATTGCAAACGGTCAGAATACGATAAAACGGACGAAATTTTTGTCTTAAAGGACCGAAACTCGGCGAAAATAGTTGAGTTTGAATATTGATGCCTCTCAGAAATTTGTATTTTTCAGTCCGAATTAAATTCAGGATATTTCGTCTAATATCGAATATATGAGAGTCGTCAATTTTCAAACTCGACTATTTTCGCCGAGTTTCGGCCCATTTAGGGCGAAAATTTCGTCCGTTTTTCGTATTTTTGACCGTTGGAAATTTTTACTGGACGTGTGTAAATTTTAGAGTCTGTTGGTTCTTGGAAATCCTCCGTGCCAAGAGAGAGAGGTCGGGAGAACAACAGCCGCTGCAAAGGGTTGGAGTAGCCAGCATAGCCGCACTGTTGCTAAATAGTGCATTACTACCTGAATTCTCACCCGCCTTCTTATCGTGAACAGAGTATAGCATTGCCCTTAATTTAAGAAATTAATGCAACCGTGGGTTCGGGTTGAGGCATTGCAATAAATAAATTTAGAAAAAAGGTGGGAGGTAAAACTCAAATGAAAAGATAGAATACGGATTTAAATTTGGACACAAAACACTTTGCTGCCCCCCAGCCGATCAGAGTAAACCGAAAAGTGAAAATAAAGGATTAGACCGCCCCATCGGGGACGGCCTGTTTTCAAAAGGTAAAACTTACATTTTCCTGAGAACGAAATACGCGTCTCTCTTAGTCGAAGACAGAATAAGACTCTTTTGGCTTGACTATGCGCCGAGGGAACGAGCCCCGTATCGATCCCAGGAACGTAACGAGCGCGTTGATTGGTCGAGACAGCATCATTCGATGTCCGAACAACCAACACGCTAAAGCCTTGCTCCTACCATCCACCTCAGTCGGAAACATAGACCCACGCTTGGTGCGGTAAATGCGCCTTCAAACTGAGGAGGATGCCAGAAGCATGGCACCTACGCTCCTGCAATCGCCACATACTCTTCCCCCGACGACAGTCAGCGCGGGATATTTGAATTTAGCTGCTGCAATGCTACAGATACCCCCAAGTTACATCCACCTTTCAAGCGTTGGCTTGAAAGATGGGTGCAACTCGCGATTCTCAAAAACAATGGCAACAACAAGATTCAAATATTCGGATATAAATTAGAAAAATTTTAGCATTTAAATTTCTGTTCGGCTGGCGGGCAACAAAGTGCTGGGCGACAGCCTCTTTCTGAAATTTTTTTTCTTGCAGTTGATACTGCACAAGTGCCATTTATTATATAAATATAACAAAAACAAAAACTCATATACATGATTGCAAAAGCAATCTAAAAAAGATACAAAAATATCAGTTACAACTTATAATTAGATAATTCATGACTGAAAATACAATAAAAAGAACTTTTTAGTTGACAGCAACCTAAACTGGGGAGACAAAACACTTTATTACACAATGAGACGGAAAAGTTCATCAATTTGGGGAAAACATTTAGTTTTCATTTGTTTTGATCCGACAACGTAGGGGAAAATTAGTAAAAAAAAATGAAGGACAGCGATCAATGTTGGTGACATTCTCATGATCAGCCTGTCGAGGATCACCGGGGAGACATTGGTTCCAAAACAATTTTTGAGAACGACATAAGTGCTTTTAAAGCACACAAGAAAAGACTATAGGGGCCCAGCCTGCTCGAACCTATGGGATCTTCCTACAGCTGATCACCACTGATAGGAATGTAAAGCTTTTGAGCGCTAATGCTGTGACACCTATCCCGGCTTGCTTCCATTAGCGTCGCTTCACTGATTGGCTCAGTGAATAGTACAACACCATCCGAAACATCGACGGGCTCTAAGACTCATGGATAAAAACAACAACTACCCCTTCTCCAAGCCAGAAACCACCCGATGTTTCGGCGAGTGCTGTACTACACCTTCAACAATCTGAGGGAGGGAACTAGGGACAAAAAGGGGTAATGGACTGGAGATCAGTTAAAGTGTCGAAACACCAGACCAGATAAAAAAAGAAAAAACATTAATACATAATTAGGGGTGGGACATACTCAATGCTATGACACCTATCCCGGCTTGCTTCCATTGAGTTTGTTCAATATTCAGAGACCTGCCTCTTACCAGGCTCTTGGATGTTGTTTTCGGATCTTATTCATTGAACAACAGTCCGATAAAAAAAAGAAACAATTGATGAAACATTTTATTTAATTTTAATGAAATAAATTTTGAAAACTTTTTTGGAAGTAGCTTGATGAAAAGTTACGTGACGGTTCTTATAACTAGGTATTTTGAACACAAAGTTCCGTTGAAAAATTTACTTATAACTAAAGGTTTCCAATATTGGATGGTAATAAAAAAAACAAAACTTAAAACTAAACTGGATAAATAAATTATCCAGTGAGAAGAGAAAAAAAAATAAATAAAAAAAATATAATGAAAAACAACAAGCACCATGGAATTGGCAACAACCCCCAATTCTCAAAAAAAAAAAAATAAAAAAAAAGATTTGACATCATTTTTTTTCTTTTTAACTTAGATCCTTTAAGACAACTAAAGGTTTTAGCAAGGACGCATTAAACACTCTGCTACTTGACTGTCCTTGTCACTTAATTTAAAAGCATTTTGCCCCACTTCTCCAACGATCGTGTAAGGACCCTCGTAAATTCGGAAGAATTTTTTGATTTCTCCATAACGAGCGTTGGAGAGGTGGTGCATCTTCAATAGGACTTGGTCGTTAATCTTAAAATTAGTCAAGGGAAATCCGCGATCGTGCCTTTCCTTTCTGCGCTGGCCTCTACTCAAAAGTCTTTCTGTTACAAACTCCATTCTCAAATTGCACTTGGAGTTCTTATCTGGGTAGTCAATAAGGGAACACAGAAAGTTCTCTGGCTTTTGGCCCTTAAGGATTTCTACGGGAGCTGCTCCTGTGCTGTCATTTACAGTGTTGTTAATGCACTGTTCAATAAACTCAACGTAGTCAATCCAAGAGTTATGTTTTTCAGGGCAGTACTGTCGGAACATGCCCCCCAGTATCCGCATATAACGCTCAACAGGATTGGATGAAGGGTGATAGACAGATGAGTGTACCTTTTTGATGTTAAGAGACTCCAACCTCCCCTGCCAAACGTTAGATCGGAAACAGGGGCCACGGTCCGACAGAACCGCCTGAGGCTTGCCTACATCAGTTATATAATTATTAGAAAATTTATTAGCAACTTGTGTCCCAGTTGCATTTCGCAACGGGTACAGTTTTATGTATTTTGAATAGAGGTCAACGCAGACAAGAAGGTAACTAAAATTTGAATTTTTATTTGAAAAGGGATAAAAGGGGATTTTTGCCCCCCTTGCCCCCTTTGTCTAACATACAAACATACTTTTCTCTTTGCTCTAAAATAAGAAAATGAAGATTTATAAGGGGTCTGTTGCAAATTTTTGCTACAACGATTGAAAGTCTAATGTAAAATCGCCTAAAAAGTCCATTGGGGGCATCAGAAAGTCATAAATGCAATAATAACTCAGAAGAGGCTTTTAAAATGAAATCCAAGATGGCGGAAAAATTTCGAGCAATTCGTAGCATGTACCACGAACATCCAAGGATGGCCCCTCACAATATCGATCACAACCAATCACAACGTTAACAAACACATAACCTCTACCTCCAGTGAAGGTGTCAAAGTTGGTAATCCTTGGATGTTCGTGGAAAATCATACAAATTGCTCGATATTTCTCTTCATTAAACGCCTCTTGTGAGTTTATTATTGCATTTTATGACTTTCTGATGCGCCAATGGACTTTTCGGGTATTTTACATTAGATTAAACACTCTTAATCATTGTATCAAAAGTTTGCAACAGACCCATTGTTTTCCGTAGCGCTACTGACTAGCCTAAGTTAAATTCGGTACATTACAGGTCCTAATACGTAACAAAAAATTCTAGGAATTTTGTTTACTATTTCTCCCGGTCATTCTGAGTCAAAATTTCTGGAGATACCACGTTACGGAATAAAAAAAATCATGCATCGAGGGGTTTAATTAAATTGGCAACACCGAATATTTCACACGTTCCTGAGTATTGCTATACGGAGACCGAAACATGACCGGACGGACAGCTACCGAAGACGACTATAGCGGTCGGTACTACAGGGGGGGGGAAAGGGGGGGGTATCCTGTGACTCGTTGATGTGAACCGAAACCGAGCCACCAAATTCGCGGGGGAACAATTTATGGCGTGCATCGCGCGCACGTCAGGTGTACCACCTCCCGATCCCCCGATGATTTATGGTCTCCACCGTTTCATACTCTCGACGATCTAGTCTCACATCAACCAACCCCCTCCCCTGTACGCTGCTCCACCCCCTCCGACCCTCCACCTCCCCCCCAAAAATCCTTTACCCCCTTCCTCTATGCTCATTTCAGTCACCGCGCATTTGAATGGAACCGATCCGACTTAGTGCACCATCTGTTGCTGAATGCTCAAAGACGAAGCACGTCGCACACCTCCGAGTGGCTCGAGAACAGGGACCTATAAATGTACGGTACACACGGTCCTCTGCCCCAAGTCCCCCTAAGTACTTCAGCAAGCAACGGCCACCACCAAGGGACCGCATCGGACCTTTTTAAAATGGCGCAACCAAAAAACTAACCTCAAAATAGCACTTATACTCTGTTCACGATAAGAAGGCGGGTGAGAATTCAGGTAGTAATGCACTATTTAGCAACAGTGTGGCTAATGTAAGCCGAGTTGCCGGCTACTCCAACCCTTCGCAGTGGCCCTTGTTCTCCCGACCTCTCTTTAGCACGGAGGATTTCCAAAACTCACAGACTCTAAAATGTACACCGTTCAGTAAAAATTGCAAACGGTCAAAAAACGATAAAACGGACAAAATTTTTTGTCTTAAAGGACCGAAACTCGGCGAAAATAGTTGAGTTTGAATATTGATGCCTCTCAGAAATTTGTATTTTTCAGTCCGAATTAAATTCAGGATATTTCGTCTAATATCGAATATATGAGAGTCGTCAATTTTCAAACTCGACTATTTTCCCCGGTTTCGGCCCATTTAGGGCGAAAATTTCGTCCGTTTTTCGTATTTTTGACCTTTGGGAAAATTTTTACTACTGTGTAAATTTTAGAGTCTGTTGTTTTTTGGGAAAATCCTCCGTGCCAAAGAGAGATCGGGAGAACAACAGCCGCTGCAAAGGGTTGGAGTACCCAGCATAGCCGCACTGTTGCTAAATGTGCATTACTACCTGAATTCTCACCCGCCTTCTTATCGTGAACAGAGTATAGCATTGCCCTTAATTTAAGAAATTAATGCAACCGTGGGTTCGGGTTGAGGCATTGCAATAAATAAATTTAAAAAAAGGTGGGAGGTAAAACTCAAATGAAAAGATAGAATACGGATTTAAATTTGGACAAAAAACACTTTGCTCCCCCCCAGCCGATCAGAGTAAACCGAAAAGTGAAAATAAGGATTAGACCGCCCCATCGGGGACGGCCTGTTTTCAAAAGGTAAAACTTACATTTTCCTGAGAACAAAAATACGCGTCTCTCTTAGTCGAAGACAGAATAAGACTCTTTTGGCTTGACTATGCGCCGAGGGAACGAGCCCCGTATCGATCCCAGGAACGTAACGAGCGCGTTGTTTGGGTCGAGACAGCATCATTCGATGTCCGAAAAACCCAAACACGCTAAAGCCTTGCTCCTACCATCCACCTCAGTCGGAAAACATAGACCCACGCTTGGTGCGGTAAATGCGCCTTCAAACTGAGGAGGATGCCAGAAGCATGGCACCTACGCTCCTGCAATCCCCAAATACCCTTCCCCCGACGACAGTCAGCGCGGGATATTTGAATTTAGCTGCTGCAATGCTACAGATACCCCCAAGTTACATCCACCTTTCAAGCGTTGGCTTGAAAGATGGGTGCAACTCGCGATTCTCAAAAACAATGGCAACAACAAGATTCAAATATTCGGATATAAATTAGAAAAATTTTAGCTTTTAAAATTTCTGTTCGGCTGGCGGGCAACAAAGTGCTGGGCGACAGCCTCTTTCTGAAATTTTTTTTCTTGCAGTTGATACTGCACAAGTGCCATTTATTATATAAATATAACAAAAAAAAAAACTCATATACATGATTGCAAAAGCAATCTAAAAAGATAAAAAAATATCAGTTACAACTTATAATTAGATAATTCATGACTGAAAATACAAAAAAAAGAACTTTTTAGTTGACAGCAACCTAAACTGGGGAGACAAAACTTTATTACACAATGAGACGGAAAAGTTCATAAATTTTGGGGAAAACATTTAGTTTTCATTTGTTTTGATCCGACAACGTAGGGGAAAATTGAAAAAAAAAATGAAGGACAGCGATCAATGTTGGTGACATTCTCATGATCAGCCTGTCGAGGATCCCCGGGGGAGACATTGGTTCCAAAACAATTTTTGAGAACGACATAAGTGCTTTTAAAGCACACAAGAAAAGACTATAGGGGCCCAGCCTGCTCGAACCTAGGGGATCTTCCTACAGCTGATCCCACTGATAGGAATGTAAAGCTTTTGAGCGCTAATGCTGTGACACCTACCCCGGCTTGCTTCCATTAGCGTCGCTTCACTGATTGGCCAGTGAATAGTACAACACCATCCGAAACATCGACGGGCTCTAAGACTCATGGATAAAAACAACAACTACCCCTTCTCCAAGCCAAAACCACCCGATGTTTCGGCGAGTGCTGTACTACACCTTCAACAATCTGAGGGAGGGAACTAGGGACAAAAAGGGGTAATGGACTGGAGATCAGTTAAAGTGTCGAAACACCAGACCAGATAAAAAAGAAAAACATTAATACATAATTGGGGGTGGGACATACTCAATGCTATGACACCTATCCCGGCTTGCTTCCATTGAGTTTGTTCAATTTTCAGAGACCTGCCTCTTACCAGGCTCTTGGATGTTGTTTTCGGATCTTATTCATTGAACAACAGTCCGATAAAAAAAAAAACAATTGATGAAACTTTTTATTTAATTTTAATGAAATAAATTTTGAAAATTTTTTTGGAAGTAGCTTGATAAAAATTACGTGACGGTTCTTATAACTAGGTTTTTTGAACAAAAAGTTCCGTTGAAAAATTTACTTATAACTAAAGGTTTCCAATATTGGATGGTAATAAAAAAAACAAAACTTAAAACTAAACTGGATAAAAAAATTATCCATAGAAGAAAAAAAAAAATAAAAAAAATAAAAAAAAAAACAAAAAAAAAAAAAAAAAAAAAAATAAAAAAAAAGATTTCATTTTTTTTTTCTTTTTAACTTAGATCCTTTAAGACAACTAAAGGTTTTAGCAAGGACGCATTAAACACTCTCTACTTGACTGTCCTTGTCATTTAAATTTTAAAAGCATTTTCCCCCACTTCTCCAACGATCGTGTAAGGACCCTCGTAAATTCGGAAGAATTTTTTGATTTCTCCATAACGAGCGTTGGAGAGGTGGTGCATCTTCAATAGGACTTGGTCGTTAATTTTAAAAATTAGTCAAGGAAATCCGCGATCGTGCCTTTCCTTTCTGCGCTGGCCTCTACTCAAAAGTCTTTCTGTTACAAACTCCATTCTCAAATTGCACTTGGAGTTCTTATCTGGGTAGTCAATAAGGGAACACAGAAAGTTCTCTGGCTTTTGGCCCTTAAGGTTTTCTAGGGGAGCTGCTCCTGTGCTGTCATTTACAGTGTTGTTAATGCACTGTTCAATAAACTAAACGTATCAATCCAAGAGTTTTTTTTTTCAGGGCAGTACTGTCGGAACATGCCCCCCAGTATCCGCATATAACGCTCAACAGGATTGGATGAAGGGTGATAGACAGATGAGTGTACCTTTTTGATGTTAAAGACTCCACCCCCCCTGCCAAACGTTAGATCGGAAACAGGGGCCACGGTCCGACAGAACCGCCTGAGGCTTGCCTACATCAGTTATATAATTATTAGAAAATTTATTAGCAACTTGTGTCCCAGTTGCATTTCGCAACGGGTACAGTTTTATGTATTTTGAATAGAGGTCAACGCAGAAAAGAAGGTAACTAAAATTGCCTTTGCTGACTGGCAGAGGACCGTACAGGTCCGCTGATACAGTTCCCAGAATTTCCCCTAGGGATTTTTGGGAATTAATGGAGCATGGGTCCTTTGACTGGTCTTTGACTGTTGACAGTCTAAGCATGAGCTAACAATTTTTTTAACCTTCCTAAACATACCTGGGAAGGTGGCTACCTGATTAAGATGTCTGTAGGTTTTACCTACGCCAAAGTGTCCTATACTATGGTGAGTAGACTTTATAAGTTCTGATTCAAGGCTTTTTGGGATGCATACCTTCCAGGCGCTGTTTTCGGAAGATTGAAAAAATAACAGATTTTCGTGTAAAATATATAAAGAATCACCCTTAAAAGGTACTTTGTTCGATAATTTCTCAATTAATTTACTTAACCTAGGGTCGGACTTTTGGAATTGGCCCATTCTTGAATTTATCCTTAATGTCCTTTGGAAGGGCATATTTAAAACTCATGACATTAATTTCGAGGTTATTTTTTGGAAGGGACTCAAGCTCTGGAGGGTACCTAGATAAAGTATCCGCAACGATGTTGTCCTTGCCCTTCACATACTCGACATTTAAATTGAATTCTTGGAGATATAGGCTCCATCTGACAAGCCGACCTGAAGTCAACGTACAGCTGTTTAAAAATGACAAGGCATGATGGTCCGTCAACACTGTGACGGGGAAACCCAATATATGGCCTGAATTTTTCACAAGATCTGACAATAGCCAGTAATTCTAACTCGGTTGTAGTATAGTTACGCTCAGCTGAACTCAATACTTTGCTGAAATGGGAATAGGTCTCCGTTGTTTTCTGAGTCATATTGAAAAAGCTCTCCCGCCACAGCGTTAAGGGACGCATCGGTGTTAACATAGAAAGGCTTTGAGAAATCGGGAAAGGCAAGAACAACATCGCTGACAAAAGCAAATTTAATTCTTTTGAAAGCCTCCTGGTGTTCTGAGTCCCAACGCCACACAGAGTTTTTATTTATCAATTTAAGTAAAGGTGAAGTAAGGTCAGAAAGAGATTTGAAAAACTTTTTGTAGAAATTAATAAGGCCTAAAAATGACTGAAGGTCTTTGACACATTTAGGTACAGGAAAGTCCTGTATGGCAGCCACTTTCGAAGGTTTCATTTTAATTCCTTCTTTGCTGATGAGATGGCCAAAAATTCCGCTTCCGGTTGTATGAAAACACTTTTGAAAATTTCAGGGTCATCCCCGCAGCAAGAAACTTGGTGAAAACTGTATTCAAATGAGAAAGATGCTCTTCGAAAGTGCCTGACACTATACGAAAATCATCAACATAGCGGCTTAAGAACGCATCAACCTCAGGTCCTAAGACTTCATGAGTACATTTTAAAAAAATTTGCATGGATACACTAGTACCAAAGGGTACTCGAGTGAATTGGTAATTCTTGCCCTCGAACTGAAAGCTGGTAAGTTCTCGAGAGGCAGGATCCAACTCGATTTGCAAAATCCGGCCGTACAATCAAGCGTAGACATAAAGTTGCATTATTGAATTTAAATAGCAAGGAATCCATGGTTTCAGGAGATTCCGCATCAAAATGAGGCACTGATTGAGAGTTCTCGCATCCAGACAAAGACGAACAGACCCGTTTTTCTTAGTGACTGGTACGATTGGGTTGGAATATGGACTGTAACTTTTTTCGAGAACACCTAGTTTTAACATTCTATCTATCTCTTCTCTCACTCCCTCCTTCTTTGAAAACGGGATTGGATACGAGCGCTTCAAAAACACATCCCCATTTCTGACCCGGAATCTCGCAGAGAATCCCTTGCATTTTCCTGGCCGATCAAAAAAAACTAAAGGGTTTTTTTGCAATTACATCAAAGAGTTGATACCTTTGAGTTTCAGATATTTGGGGGGTTGTTTACCTTTTCCCTAATTTCCTGGTCAGTTAGCAATTGATCTTCATAAAAATCAATATTGAAGCTGTCGTCAGCTTTGCTAGATCAGAAAGTTGGCAATGAAATGAACTAAAGCTATGATTTTCAGATTTTAAAAAAATTTTTAAAAACCGTGTCCCTGATGACATCAGCCAAAATCTGTTTTCCATTCTTGTTCAGATGAAGGCCTCGGGGTTGAAATTTTTTCGATAAAGGAAGTGTTTTGATTGAATGAAAGTACTGGATTTGAGGTTTTCACGCATGTGTAAATTTGCAATTTTAATCTGATTTTCAATACCTGAGATATCATGGCGGGGAAAAATGTCGAAAATAATTAATTTACAGGAAAGATTTTGTAAAAATTTTAAAATTGAATTCTGATTTTAGCTTAGTTTTAGACTTGCCTTTTTTAATATTATTTGTTCCCGCAATTAAAATGACAAAATCTTCAGGCTGAATTAAAGGTGATGATTTTTTGATTTCAGCGACTACTTCGTCGAAACGAGCTCCAGGTTTAAAAATTTAAATTTGACTTCAGAACCTTCAAATTTTTTCTTTAACAAGGGTTCCATTTCTCTCCCATGGCTATCACTGAACAAGTAAACAGTAGGCTTCCGATCAGGATTAGTATTCAAAATTACAGCATTACATTTTTCCTCTGTAGACTCAATTGCTGAGTGGTTGGGAAAGGGGAAAAATTACTTGATTGCTCAAAAGTGAGAGACACTTTGATCCGTAGTTGACACAGGCACAGAAATATTCCAGAAAAACAGTTCCCAAAATAGCTGGACAAGGCATGCTAGGGGCGATAAAAAATGACTTCTGAAAATGATGGTTTCCCATAAAAATGTCAACAAAAGCTTGAAAAGAGACATTTCTAGATCTCACTCCCGTTACTCCCGTTAGAGTGACACCAGTGGTTGGCAATGTAGGGAAATCTTTTCCGGGCGTCTCTACTAGCAATTTGTAAAAGTCAAGACTAAAAAAAGATACTTCACTACCTGAATCCACCATTATTTCAAATTCAAAAACCCTTGACTGAGCATTTGACATATGGAGATTTGTATCTTGTATTACCTGATGGAGGATTGGTTTTTGACAGTAAAAAGTGAGGATCTTTCACAGCTGATGTGGCTGTCACTCGTTGTACTTGATTTAATTCAGTCCCCTCTTGGAGAAATGATTCCGGCACCAAAAACTGTGTGCCCTGCCGTATCGCCCTCACAACCTGTGGGTGTTTCATTGTTAATTCTTTAAATTGAGGTAAAGAGATCATTAATTTTTAGAAAATTATTTTTAGCGCTGAGAATTTTATAGTGTTTTGATTTAAGAAATCGATAGAAAACAATTCTTTGTTAATAGGCAATATTTCAAAAGGAATGTTATTTACACAGAGTTCTTCTCTGATTTTTTTATTAATAAAGTCAAAATAGTAAAATCTGGAATAAATCTGAGAACATTTACAAGTTCACAGATCAGGATGGGAATGCGATGAGACAGGTCACACAGCTGTGGCACCAGAATCAAAGGAAACATCCACGAAAAATCCTGTTCTAAGTGTTTAACAATTTTATCCGGTGGCAAATCGGATAAGTTTCGGAAAAAATTTACTGTCCAAAATCAAGTTAGGATTTGTTATAAACAAAAGACATTTAAAATTTGAGAGATTAAATTCAATTGGGAAAATCAGTAGAATTTATAAGATTCAAGAAAGATATATCTTTGATGAGAAAATTTTGAACAAAAGATGGCCCTCTTGAAATCTAGGATATGATACCTGAAATAAATTAGGTATGACAGCCAAAATTTTAATACCTGGGTCATCAGAATACACAGATGAAATGTGTATCTCAAAAAGAAAAATTTTTTGATCCAGTTTCGGGAATGAAATCCTGGAACACCTGTGCCTGAGACTGGATCTTATTCAGACACGACTTGGGAAAAACGAATCATTTTCGGAGTTGGTGTCGCAGATGAGTTTTCAGCAAATTTTCAGCTGAGGATCATTGTTATCAACAGTAACAGTTCTTACAAGAGCGTTAGGTTTAGGGATGTACTTTTGACGTTGATTTGCGTTATCAGTTCTGTAAGGCTCCGTTTGATTTGAACCTTGAGAAAGAGCAGGACTCAATTCTGGATCCTCATCTAGTACCTGCAATAAATCTTGCATTCCACTAATCGTCCGGATACCTGATTGGTACAAAGTGCGCTGGACACCAGGAGAAAAATGCTTAATTATTGCAGAGACTAGAACGGACTCAGGCAATTGATCGTCCAGATAACTTGCCTTTTGAATGAACGTTAAAAAATAGATAGTCATGTCACCATTTTTGAATAACAGTATTGGTTCTTAGAGAACAACTCAAAACGAACCTTATCTTGAGCCTTTGCCCCCCAAAAGAAATCTAGGAAGCTAGCACAAAATTGATCAAAGCTTCGAAACGAATTATAATAAACGTTGAACCATGTTAGAGCCTTTCCCTTAATCAATGTTCCTACCTCATTTAGCTTAATTTCATCAGTGGTATCGAAAGAATTGTAATGACGATTAACCTTTACAATAAACTGTTTAGGATGGACATGGTCAATGTTACCATTGAAACAAGGGAGATCTTTAAAATTTTAAAGGGGACCTTGGTCTTCCACGATAATAACCAGAGTGGTTCGAAGCGATGGAACATTGCGAATCTGATCTGACCAAATTAGATTCTGGTTCATTGGGTCTTTTAAAATTACGATTGTCAATTTCGTGTTTTATAACTGTAGGAATTTGCTCCTGAAATGTTTCCATAGTGGAATTGAGTTTTTTCATTTCCTGCAACAGGCTTGAAATTGAAGCTTCATTGTTTGTTTGTCGATCAATCAATTCGACAATCGTATTTTGAGAAGTTTCAAGTTGATTTGACATAACATTAGGATTTTCTCCACTATTGACAACGGGATGTGAGTGATGGTACGATTGAGCGTTGGGGTTCAGCGAGCTTGGTGCTCCGCCTCTGCCCGTCCCTCCAACAACTCCAGTTACGTTAGCCTGGATGTGGCGAGGTGAAAACCCATGTCCCACACTAACATTTCTCAGAGGTGCACTTCTCTGAGCACTGCCAGGTAGGGACCGAGCTCTAGCTCGACCACAGCCAGTCTGAGGTGGTCGAATTTGGTTGTTGGATGGACGGGCAGACACAGGGCTACCCACATTTACAACTGGGGATTGCTGACGCCATACGTTAAATCCATCCGAAAAATTCATGGTGAATACAAAATATTTTGGGGGAAAAATACACACAAATAAAACAAAAAAAATGAAATAATTTAGCAACTGCTTACGAAGGTAAATCTTGTCGTACTTCCGATGTAGCGATGGGTAGTTCGTTGATCCGTGTTTCCGAGGTATCCAGCTGTGAAGAAGAGAGATTTGACCAGAATTAGTGACTTGAAGTTTGATTTGAATTGCGATTGATTCGAGATGAGGCGAGTTTCAAATCCATCCGAGAAAGAAGACCGTCCGTCTTATCCACTGATCCGCCGGGGAGTGAACAGGTTCCAAAGTAGATTGAGAAGGATCCATGATGTTAATGATCTGCAGAGCATCTGTTTCAAATCCGTCGGGAATCCATGAGTGCAACGCCGGCGTTTCTTCATCTTCTGGCTCATGATTTGATAAATCATGATGTCATGGCAAGTCAAAAAAATTATCAGAAATGGTAAATAATTACTGAAGTAATCATGACTCGATGAGAAATTTTTAAAAGAGAAAACCGAAAAACTGAGCAAATCAAAGGGGAAAAGCTGTATTCATATTTAATTAAATTTAAAGAATTTTTTGACTAGATTTAAAGTAGATAGTTGAAAAAATTTAACTCGCAACATTTCGCAGCAATGCACAGGTTAACTTAACTAAATAATCAGTCTAGATGACTGAAATAATAACAAAAAAAATAAACAGAAAATTGTCGGCTCTATGATTCGAATGAATTAGTTTTGTTTATTCAAAACAAAAACAAAGATGAGTCGGTCACCGGTGAACCATCGAACGTTGCGTGATGCGAGTTATCGACAAGGGGTGTCGATTAATCGATTTTCAATTCTGATGACGTGGCGAAAATGGCGACGACACAAAAAAGGCTGACGAAACCGAAACCACCATGAGGATTAGCCTTATCACACAACTAGATTAAACGGGGAGAAACTCGAACACTAAATCACTTAATCACATGAACGGTACAAAGCACAAAAAATGAAAAAAATAAAGCGAAACAAATAAAGGGGTTTCAAGATTTCGTCGGAAATCAAGGCTAAGAGAATAATGTGGTCGTCATGGCGGCATGCACGCCGGCCATGAACGAAAACCGTCACGTTTCACTTCACTAAAATTGTTTAGATCGTAGGGTCTTTAATATTTTTTTTTTAAAGGGAAACCCGGGAAAAAAAATGAAAACCGGGCCCGCGTTGGTGGCGCCAATTTATAGCATTGCCCTTAATTTAAGAAATTAATGCAACCGTGGGTTCGGGTTGAGGCATTGCAATAAATAAATTTAGAAAAAAAAGGGGGGAGGTAAAACTCAAAAGAAAAAATAGAATACGGATTTAAATTTTTGGGCACAAAAAACTTTGCTGCCCCCCAGCCGATCAGAGTAAACCGAAAGTAAAATAAAGGATTAGACCGCCCCATCGGGGACGGCCTGTTTTCAAAAAGGGAAAACTTACATTTTTCCCGAGAACGAAAATACGCGTCTCTCTTAGTCGAAGACAAAAAAGACTCTTTTGGCTTGACTATGCGCCGAGGGAACGAGCCCCGTAGCGATCCCAGGAACGTAACGAGCGCGTTGATTGGTCGAGACAGCATCATTCGATGTCCGAACAACCAACACGCTAAAGCCTTGCTCCTACCATCCACCTCAGTCGGAAAACATAGACCCACGCTTGGTGCGGTAAATGCGCCTTCAAACTGAGGAGGATGCCAGAAGCATGGCACCTACGCTCCTGCAATCGCCACATACCCTTCCCCCGACGACAGTCAGCGCGGGATATTTGAATTTAGCTGCTGCAATGCTACAAGAGTATAGGGTGGGTTACAGAGGCTCTAGACCCACCCCAAATAACGTAAAGTTGGGAGCGCACCCAACATCCCGATGTGCCGTTAAAGAAATGTGTGGTTATATAGAATCGCCATTTTTAGGTACGACCTAAAGCCCGTTTGTACCGTACATTTATTGGGCCCTGCTCGTGAACATAGAGGTTAGGATGTTACAGTCCTAATACAGTAGAGAGTTAAGCCAAGGTGGTATTCAACATCTGATTGGTGAAAGAGTTTTAGGTGCTATGAGCAATGCGGCCATGGATGCGATTCTGCATGTTTACATTCTTACTGGAGGTACCGCGGTGTGTTATGGACACTGAAAAAAAAAAGGAAAAAAAAAGGAAAAAAAAAAAGTTCTGGCTCTGCCGAATACATGCCTCGGGAAGCTGTAGGAGGCATATCCGAAGCAAAGTTCTGTGACTCGCGGGCTTTCCGTCGGTAGTAGCAAGCCACATGCTCTAGCGGTCCCGAACCTCTTGCTTCGGCATTGCTGTATAGGCGGGCATTACGTGCAATGACATACAATCAGCAGGACCTGCCGCCATCTTTTCTCTGGTAAGTATCAGAGTAGTACAGGTTCACTCTTGAAATCAATTTACTCTGTGAATTTGTCATCGGCGATCTCTGGAAAAATGCTACGATACAATTTAGGAGCATATTCACAGAGTTTGCTCACTTAACTCAGCGCGTCGTAAAGGGTACACGGAAAAAAAGACAAGTGAAAATAACCATACGGATACCTGATTTTGGCACCTGCTAGATGTTATGGTAAACTTGACCAGAAGTATGGTACATTTACCGATACTTTGAGAAAATTCGACATGCAATCAGGTAACATCACCTAGTACCTAGTCAAAACATAGTATACTTCTGGTTAACATTACCATAACATCTAGCAGGTGCCAAAATCAGGTATCCGTATGGTTATTTTCACCGTAGTTTTTTTTCCGTGTATGCGCCTCGGAGCGCTTCCCGCATGTACGCAGCAATCAGCCCTTGTCTTCCACAAGCACTGAACATCGCAGTGGAAACGCAGAGGACACCGGAATGATACATCCCCCAGATCTATCCCAGGTGGCTGCACGCTACTTTCTCACTCTTCTTTATATATATACATTCCCGGTGCACTTGCTCATGCTCTACCTAACTTTACTCCGCGAAGCTATCTGAATCAGCTCGTGCTTCGGCTCTACCGGAGCTTTAGGTGTACTACCGGAGCACAGTTCTTTCAGTGGACGAAAAAGTTAATCGCTTCGATGAAGCTGTTCATTTAAAAGTGGGCTCACGACAAAGATTACAGTGAAAATCGGGTTACTTGGAGCAATACTCCAACGGAGCATGGATGTTTAAACTTTTCGGTGTCTTCTGACACTAAAACTAAAAACTTACTCAAATTTAACCCAATTTGTCTATAGGTGACTGTTCCTAATTGAATGTGAACATAAGCCAAATAAATCTCGGGGGGGGGGGGGGGGGGGGGGGGGGGGGGACTGTTCATTTTAAGCATGGTACACCGCAAGAATGTCTATTATAGTCTTAAAGCCAAAGACCAAAAAACTCAATTGGAAAGTACAATGAAATTCAACCTATTTAAAATGGAAGTCCTGCCCCTAAGGAATCAAGATTGCCCGGTCTGGCAGTCTGAATATAATATACTAATGTCCAATCAATATTTAAAAGCGTGAATAGACATTGGTAAGCAAAGGCAGTGAATGATTACACCGTTGGAAACTATATGTCACCCACTGTGATCTTTGCCGCTGACCAACGGCCCTCAGAATGTAAACTAAAGTGCAATGTGTTAACTCCTCTATACCTGCGTCACCTAAGGACTCAGCCTCATATCTGTGGCATACCACTGGGACACGGGTAGAAATTGATTGACTATACTAGCGATTGATGTTGGCCTTAACCCAACGGTAAAGTAAACTTCACATGACTTCTACGACTAAAGTCATCAATCGATCAAGTAAATTTAACCTATCTTTTGGAAAGTTCAGCCAGACATGTAGTAGAGCTTGCCATTCCTTGTAGTCAGAGTCAAAATCAACCTTATTTATGGTAAATTCTGTCAATCTTTTTTTTTTTTTTTCTCCATGACACAAAGCCAGAGCAGAGGTGGGAAGAGTATTCACGCCTATGTTAGCCCTTCACTGCATGAAGTTCCACCGGTGGAACCAATTCTTCAAACGCTCATATAAAATACAGGTTTTGAGATATGCCTTTGGCGCATGGTGGGTCAACGCGGGAGAAGGTATGTTTTGAGCTCACAAAAAAAAAAAAAAAAAATTGGCCGAAAGAAAACATCATGCAGTGAAGGGTTCGTGATCGAAATCATGTCAGGGGGGGGAAATTTGCCCCCGTATCCAAACTGACCACATCTTGATTATTTTTATAAAGTTTCCGGCATTCGCTTTTTGAAAAATCCAATTAAAGTAAAAAAAAAAAAAAAAAAAAATTAAAATTTAAAAAAAAATAAATAAAAAAAATTCCCGCCATTTCTTATGGTGTTATATCACTTGTAAAAAACGAGTAAAAAATAGAAAAAAGAGAATTTTGACCGAAAAACCGTCAAATTATTTTTTTCACTAATTTTCCCATGTATTTGACCCAATAATACATTAAAAAATCCACATTTGCTTGAAAAAAAAAATCATGCAGTGAAGGGTTAGTATGGTTTCAAGGAAGTCTTAGACAGTGTTGCCAGATCGAGGGTAAAAAGCCGTATCGTCCCCCATTTAAATCAATGTAAAACGTACGGCTTTTTCACCTCAATCTGGCAACACTAGTCTTAGATTAGTTAATTCAAGAGTCTAATCGAGAGTTGGAGGCCGTCAGAGATCGATCAAGTGAATAAGAAGTCTTACCTACTAATTATTTTATTGTTTTACTATAATTGCAGTGCTCAGTTTGCTTCAGTATTATGAATTTACATAGTTACATTGTGGTAATAAAGCTGTCCATTGGTCACAAAATACATCTCATTCAATTACCATAGGTTGCTCTCTGATGATTCTGCGATAGCAATTATTCCTTCTTTACGAATCATCCTTTATAGAAATTTCATAAAGAACAGGGAGGCTCCAGTTGTCCTATAGCGCAGAGAATAATTATAGAGAGGAGTAAGGTAGGTGACCCGAAGGTGGCCCGGCTCTTAAGGTGGCCCACCCCAGCTTATTTCAGTTAATTACACGAATTGACGAAAGATGGCGTTAGTGCTGAGTAGCAGGATGCTATCGCTTTCCCCACTCCAAAAATCAAGAGCATCGGGTGATTCAGTCGGCGCAGAACAGTGCAATGTCCATTTTCGCAGGTCTTCAGCTAATTTTCACGGAAGTAAACAATTGTAAAAGCTAAGCCCTTAAATTGATTCCACCTTTGACTTTCAATTCATCATAATCATTATAATTTCTGGTGTAACTAGGGTCTAAATTCCGTTTTTTGAACGATAAAGTAGCATTTGAATACTTATTAATGAAATTTGAAAGGGGTGTCCACCTTTAGATCCATCAAAAATGTTAGGGGTGGCCACCTTAGGTGCATGTTTTGCGCGATGTCAAAACTCTACTTTTTTCCAACGCAAAAAAAACCTCAAAAACAAGCAAATTTTAAAAAAATGAAATTAACATATGATAGCCAACTGTCTGAATAGTTAATAGACATATTTAGTTTTAATTTATCTCTCATGACTTAAACGTGCATATTGGCCCCAAGCATAGGTATGGCCACCTTTGGGTCACTTACCTTACTTCAGAAATCATATCGGTGTTTTATTCAAGGACTGCGTGAGTACGACTGTCCAGTGTCCACGTGTTGTTAGTTGCCGAGGCATCGCGACGACACTCATAACAACGTAACAGTCCAAAGCTCTGAAAACAAGGAAGAGCCTGTAAGGGACAGAAAAGAGAAGACAGTGGAACGAAAGGAAAAGGAAGACAACAATGTTAGTGCAGGAAAGAAAACCGAAAAAGACAGAAGAAGAAAACTCCAAGAATCCCAAGAGCGTCCGCACAATTTCAAAGAAAGTGGAGTTATTTTCACGACCTATGGAACTAAATTCGGTCGTTAGGTATAGTTTCTTACCTCTCTATAGGACTAAGCGAGAGAAAGGAGGCTTGAAAACCCACGAGACCGGGATGGTATTATATTATTTAGAGTAAAAATGGTTCGGTTTAAAGTACGACGCGACGGCACGATGGCGCGGCGTTTGCATCGAGCGGGCGGGAGTCTCGCCTCTCCTTGTTCCGAAAGCGGAAATTGTTTAACTTTGTTCCACTTACAATCAAATCTGGAGCAGAAGTCTATGAAATATTAACGCCAGCAGTTATTACAGTGAGAGCTCCTAAAGCCCCTGCATCTGAATCTCATACCGCCCGCCATACGCCGTCTAAAGTACGCAAGCAAACCGAACGCAATGGAATGAGAGAACGACCGGAAACTGAAGGAGACTTGCACGGGGGACTTCGCGACAATACGGTGGAGAGAGACGGGGGGCAAACGCGTGTGGTATTATTGTGGGGGGGGGGGGCTCATGCTCTGAGTGCAAATGCCACGCCGCGTCTTTTATTGTTTAACATTTCTGAATATGGCAATCGAGTTAGGATAAAGTTTTGACAGAGTGCGCGCCCGGCCCACGTCTGAGATTCACCTGAGGCGATGTGTACCGACTATTGTACTGTGCACATACAATCGCATTCGAAATTGCAAAGGAATGCCTGTAGGGGGCGTGACTCGCGGGGAGAAGAGGAGGGGAGGCGAATTCCTCTCTTCTGTTTTTGTCTCCTCTTCTTGAGGAATGCGCGACTTCGATGTCGAGCGGGTTGCATACGCGTGCAAACGTAGGGGTGCGCAAGGGTCTACCGGTGGTTGATGTGCGGAGCGGCGCGCATCTGTAAATGAAATACTGCTCCCGGAGTTTTGAGTCTCTCTCTCTCTCTCTCTCTCTCTCTCTCTCTCTCTCTCTCTCTCTCTCTCTCTCTCTCTCTCTCTCTCTCTCTCTCTCTCTCTCTCTCTCTCTCTCTCTCCCTCTCTCTCTCTCTCTCTCTCTCTCTCTCTCTCTCTCTCTCTCTCTCTCTCTCTCTCTCTCTCTCTCTCTCTCTCTCTCTCTCTCTCTCTCTCTCTCTCTCTCTCTCTCTCTCTCTCTCTCTCTCTCTCTCTCTCTCTCTCTCTCTCTCTCTCTCTCTCTCACATTAGGTCCCACTCTTACACTTTAGGCGCGAGCACTTATACTATACCTAAAACTCACCCATCCTGAAGCAAAGTCAAAGGCTTAGACTTACACGTCTTATTCACAACCTCGACCCCTCCCTCTCCACCGCCCTCGCCTTGTCTGATGTCACTTTATCATTCCTGAAGACGTTTCCTTTCTCAACCAGACCCCTCCTCTTCGAATCGCTTCGTGCAAGTAACAACCAGTGGCGGCTCCAGGAGAGGGGCACTGGATACTACCCCCCCCCCCCCCCCTACAGTAACCTCAAAAATAGAATCAATTCGACAAAAAATATAACATTTCACAGGCGTACCCCTCCCCAGAATTGGATCCGCCAGTGATAATGACCATCATTCTACTCTGATGTTTTGACATCAGGCCGATCGATGTATGTAACATCGATATAATTTTGGTTTCAATAGCTTATCCGGGGATTTTGTTGTTGTTTTATTTTGTTTTCGTTTTTTGTTTTGTTTTATTTCAATCAACAACCTATCTTGAGATATTCTAAATTCTCTTTTGCGATTTCCTGTTTTGAAAAATGCATACATCGGAGGATGAATAATAGTTTTTACTAATCTCAACGACGCGACGACCGCCCAGGCAGTCCCATTCATGAGAAGCGTAGTGAGAGGTTTTCTCCATCAAAGCATCTTTTGTTAGACACGGATATAGACAATGGATAGACGAAGAATAAAACCTACTATTTCTATCCCTTTTCAACTTATACATTCATTGCGGAAAATGAGAGAGATAGTAGAGATAGTAGAGATAGTAGAGTGGGGTTGCGCCACTATACCCTACATTCTTCAGGTATGATGAGGATGAAAAAAGGGATGGCGAGCGGGAAACGGAGAAAAATATGGAGTAGAAAGTAAAGAGAGAGAGGGAGTGAGAGAGGAAGTGAGAGCGAGAAATATTAGGAACTGATAAGAGAAACTCGGTGAAAAGGTTAGAAAATAAACAAGAATTTCAATATATTTTGACTTCCAATAAATCCTTCGCCAAACAATCTGGGTGGGTCGGTATATCAGCGTTGCGGTGGCGTCTCTTCGTTTCAGCCCTCTGCCTCCAACTTTTTATTCAAACTGTCAAAAGCGACCTTTTGACATCGATTATATCCTTCCAATAGACAAATACTTGACTGTAATATCCGCCAGAGCCTCAGCAATCAAATAACTATTTACTCTCTCTCTCTCTCTCTCTCTCTCTCTCTCTCTCTCTCTCTCTCTCTCTCTCTCTCTCTCTCTCTCTCTCTCTCTCTCTCTCTCTCTCTCTCTCTCTCTCCCTGTCACTTTTTCTCTCGCATTTAAGATCGGCTCGAGAGAACTTCCAGGGCGCATTCTTTCTCTCTGCAGCGCCCACTATAAGCACGGGCTTATTTACAGTAGAGTTCCTATGAATGCACAAAAAAGATTTAGACGACTCGTCATGTTCTATTCTATCTGTGGAGGACAATGCAAAAGAGAGCGCGAACTGTTTTGATCCCAAGCACGGTTGTCACGGTTATGGCTCTTCGGAAGAGATAAAAAAAAAAAAAAAAAAAAAAAAAAAAAAAAAAAAGTGCTACACGGAAAAAAAGACTGGCCATCTGCATAGCTGATTTTGGAGTCTGCTATCAAGTATGATAAATTTTATTATCATGTGGTAAATACAACATACCTTGTGGTAAATTAAGATAACCTTGTTGGTACATTTCACCAAAATGTACGTTACATTTACCATATGATGGTAAAATTTACCATACTTGATAGCAGACTCCAAAATCAGCTATGCAGATGGTAAATTCTACCAGTCATTTTTTTCTCCGTGTAAAAACAACTGTTTTCACCAATTCACTCACTGAACCGGGAACCGTTCTCATAACTCAAGCCTCGTTTTTGTTACCAAGTCTTGTTCACCCAGTCTCAATTCCTTAAGGGCATTAAAAGTAACTTCAGATGGTAGATATTTGCAGAGGAATGGTATGTGAAGCGCCTTCAAATCGCGGTAAAGGCAAAATGAACACCGCGGTGTAGGAAATTTTAACTACTCTCTCAATCCGATTGCAATGAGTTATAAATAGACGAAACAACCTAGTCCTGAAAGATTTGGACAACATGCTATGTGTTGCAAAATTGTCGATTGCTTGAAAGTTGAATTGATTTGCCTGTGAATCGCTTTTCTACGTCAGCGAATGAATTTCCCCTAGAAATGAGTCAAAACGATGTGCATGCATGTCAGTGGCGTAGCTTGCCATTTGGCAACGTTGCAGATCGCTCATTTAAACCCATGAAAAAGATCGAAGTATTGGGTGTTCGGTGAACACCTTCGCATTCGATCTACTAGTCTAATTCTACTAGTCTCTTTTTCCGTGTACTTTGACCAGAAAATTCTGGTGTTAATACCAGAATATGTTTATAGAACTAGACTTTCCTCATTAGTTATAACTTTGGTATACGAAAACTAGAATTCTGGTAATTGTACCATCCCTTACATCGGTTCACGTATCGTCATGCTTCTGCTTATCTTTTTTTATAGATATAGATATAGATAGGTTCAAATGATAAAAAATTGAATTACCAAATAGCATGTGAGCCGCCACTGAATTCTACTCATTATCCGCAAAACGACAGTCCTTTCAAAAGCCATTTCTACAATTTACGGATGCATTTAAAGGTCTACAATGAACTTGCCTTGAGCCGCAGTAATTTAGGACGCGTTTTATATTTCTTGGAACAAATTTATCCATTCCGGAAATGTTTGCAGCGCTTGCTATTCCGTTTATTTGTAATCTTTGTATTACGTCTTAATCTTATAGGCAATCCCTGACAAATCTTTGCAGCTTACAATCCTTTCTTCCTTCTTCAGAAAAGCTCTCCTTCTTTGGAAAAGCTCGAGGGTATTTGTACGACGCAGTACGACTCTCACTGAAATGACTCGTGAACGATTGTAATTAGGTAGAGTGCAAAGAACGAGTGTATTCAGAATGGGATTAAGAAGTGAGATTATATAGTGCAGTGTTGACAGAATGTGCGTTTAAAGAGGATGACAAATGAATCACTTTTTCTTTATAGGATGCCGGAAAATTATGACAGAGATCGGTTCTCTTTACAACAAATGTATTCAATCGAGTTTATTTAATGAATGAGTTCATTCATTGTTTGAATAGTTGTAAGAAGTCGACGAAACGAAATCTCATGTAGCTCAGATGAAAAATAGGGCATTCAATGTGGCAACGCTGCAAAAACTTAAGTAGGAAAAGAGGGCGGGAAGATTCCTAGGAATAAAAGCATCAAAACATTTTGACGTTTAATATGGCAGTTAAAAATTGGTTTTTAACCGTATACATAAATGCCAATTTGTCTTGCATGGTTTTAAACAATTTTTATATTGACGGATAAAATATAATTTTTGTTTTTCTCCCCAAAACAGAGGCTATGCGGTTTATATGATTTTGTAAAAGTGCCTTTACGGTCATTAAAATGTGTATTAAATTGATTCAGGGCTTCATATCGGCATTTTGTAAAGGTTATTATACTCGTCTCAAAAAACAAATCAACAGTCTCAACAGCTCAAAAAGTTTTAGAGTTTTTGAAAATTAAACGTGCGTTCCGAAGCGTTCTTAAGATTTAATTTTCATTATTCTCGCTCACCAGTTTCTTTGAGTCAACACTAAGATTGAATAAAATTTCAATAAACCACAATATATGAGGCTAAATTGAATTTAGTTGAACTGTTTTCCCCTTTCTAAGCCCATACAAAACTATCGATTATATGCGGTGATTCACCTAACGTGTGAGGTATCGATTTTTTTCTCCCACAAAATATTTTATGAAGGAAATGTCTATAATCACAATCTACATAGGGTGTCCCAGCGTACCAAGATTGATGCGGTCACTTCTAATCTAAACAAACAAGCTATCTGATCTTGTTGAAATCATGATCTAACTACACAGGTCAGTCAATGCGCAAACCCTCCATTGCCTCTCCGTCTGCCTGGCTCTATCACCGGGTAGAGTGAGGAAGGGGATGACGCATAGCTGGCGCAGCTGAAGCGCGGGGCGTTCAAATCTACATATGAGGAAAAAACCATTTTTCAAGTGCGAATTATAAACAATTTACGACAATAAAACTTGGTTTTTATTTATGATGGACCACGAGGAAGGTTTCAAGCTTTGGGAAAACCAGTCTGATCACTCTTCAATTTCTTATTCCTGTATTTTCTGGCGGTTAGTAAAAATCCCTCTTATGGAGAAGGTAGGTTTTGTAATATTCAATGCATTCTACAAAATTTTCTAAAACTGACCGAAAATAGAAAAAGCAAATTTGCGTACGATTGCATTGGTTTTCTCAAAGCTTGAAACCTTCCTCGTTATTCTTATTGATAAAAACCAAGTTTTACTGTCGTGAATTGTTTATAATTCGCACTGGAAAAGGATCTTTTCCCCTTAAGAAAGCATGTAGATTTGAACGCCCGCTCTTCAGCTGCGCCAGCTATACGTCACGAGCGGAGGTTGCGCAGATCGTACCGAAACTCGTTTACCGGATTGACTGACCTGTGCAGTTAGATCAATGTTGAAATATCAGCTTATTTGCTTTTGATTGAGCTCAAGATAAGCACATTTGGTAAAAAATTGACGAAGTTATTACAGTTTGAAAAGGAAAAAAATTTGACCCTTCTCGGATTTTTAACAAATCTTTTCTCGTACAGCGATAATCGTGTTTTCGTCAGTGTAATCAACCAATGAGGGTAATAATCGGTCGCATATTGAGTTAGACCACAGTAGTTATGTTTATAAGTATAGTATTTTTGGTGTTTTTGGTAGTTGGTGAGAAAGAGTGCATCGGATAATATATAATCCTTCGTTTTTTGCTAAGTAAGAGAAAATATTCGTTGGTGACCCGTAAGAGGCCAATTTTTTTTTCTTTTCAAACTAGAATCATAATCTTCATACATTTTTAACCTAATGAGCTCATGTTGAGCTCAATCGTGTTATTCAAACGGAAGTTGTTTTTCCGGTTTTTGGGTCAGGCCCGACAGCAGGCATGTATTGGAGGGAGCAAAAGATTACAGCACAATCGGACTGGCCTGTTTCAATCAGAGCTGCCGTTGTGCGTATAATCAATGCTATTTTTCTATTCACCGATGATTCCACCGGTTGAGAAAAGATCACACAGTTCAGCTCTGTGTACGACTGTAATGCACGAAAATACTCTGATCTGTAATCTTTCCTTAATCGGTGGAGACTCCGTTGATTAATTAAAATATCCGCAAGTTTCTTCAAGTCATCGACGACTCCACCGGTTGAGAAAAGATTACAGATGCGAGTATTTTAGTTTATCACAGTCATGCACTGAACTGAACTGTGTAATCTTTTCTCAACCGGTGGAATCATCGGTAAATTGATAAAATAGCATTGATTATACGCAAAACGGCAGCCCTGGTTTCAATGGACCTTGACCAACTTGGGACATCAACCTCCCATATGAATAACTTGATTTTCTCAGGAGCGGATTTACCATTATACGCAAAATACTTAACTGCGTAGGGCCTCAATTCACGAAGGGAGGAAGAAGAGCATGAATAGAGAGAGAAAGCAAAAGGATAAAAAAATAACAACTTTGCTGGAAAAAAAAAAAACAGATTAAAACTGAGTTTTGAATGCCTTTGTTTATTCAAAAAAATTTAAGGGGAGGACTCCCGCTTCTTTCTGGGCGATGTCTCCTCAGACCCTCAGGCATCCTACCCTTCTTCCAGGGATCCTCAAATTCAAGATTGCGTAAGGCTTCAAGAGGTGTAAATCCGCCCCTGGATTTCCCGAGTTGGTTGCAAAGACTACAGTGGACTGACCTTTTTATATGGACATTGGGAGACATGGGCGCCCGCAGCCGGGGGCAAGAGGGGGCACTTGCCCCTCCCCCCTGGAATTCACAAAACAGTGAAAATTTCACGAAGAAAAATGAAAGGACCAAAAGAAATTGAAATGTGAATCAAAGGAGTAATAGTTGACGAACTTTATTATTAGTTTATTTTGTAACTTCAACTCACTTTTTGCAAGGAACAGTAGAATTATACAGTTTTCTAGCTACTATTACCATCTGTTGTCCTTTTATTCATATTATCAAACACGGCGTCAAAATTATTATTATTTGTAAACACCTACAATGGCTTAATAATTGTACTCTATTTGGATAAAAAGAGAGAGAGAGGAAAAAAAATGTTTTTCCTTTTTCCTCGGGGGGGGGGGGGGGGGAGGTCCCCTAGACCTTCCATTGGGGTTCAACAATTTTGCCCCCCCCCCCTTGGAAATTTTTCTGCGGGCGCCCATGTTGGGAGAAATGCTTACCACATTTCACGTGAATCACCGCTGATCTGGCAACATGGAGTTACATCAAGTCCGAGAGAAGTAAGTACTATTCACGGTTTGAGTGTTTTTGTGTCCGCGCGTTTAATTACACATTGAAAACAGTCCGTTTCCTTTTTAACGGCACTGTAAAGGATGGCGCCTCCTCCACCCCTCCCCCCATACGAGCTTGAGGGTGGCCTTTTAAGCCATTCGTCACCGCCTCCCCCGCCCGCCCCTCCCTACTGGTCATGCTCTGAGTGTTACAAGAAAATAATGACACCTAAACACAGTGTTACGCCTCGTAAACTTTCAACCCGATTCATTGAGTTGTTATTTTGAGAGCGGACTCGACTTTCATCAACCGGAGGGGGGGAGGGGAGAAAGGCAGCTTCAAGAACGGGGAGTAAATGACATTTTTTTTTTACGATGCAGTGCGACGTCATTTCCATTAGGGATCTCATATTTTTTGTCCTTTTTTTTTCTTTTCTTTTTTTTTTTCCTCCTCTCGACAAAACCACAAAGCTCCCTTGTAAATGTGACACTTGTTCCTTCTCCATTCATAACTAACTGCGCAAGTCCCCGCGCTGCTAAGACGGAGGGTTCAATTCTCATCTAGGGGAATTTCAGTTTGCCGGATGTTTTCGAAAAAGCTCGCTTTTTTTTATGTGAAACGGGACGACGACAGTGCTGCCATTTTGCTAGTTTTTAATGCGGATTTCTCCAATCCATCGGTTATTCAACCGATTGAAGAAAAGATTACATAAATATCAGTTGAGACTTGAGAATGTATAACAAAAGCTGTAGTAAAAATACTCAAATCAATAATTTTTGCTTCAAACGTGGTTGAATCACTGGTGGATTGTAGAATTACATTGAAGATCCTCAAATTAAATGAATATCAGTTGAGAAGTGCATGACAAAGGTGTATAGAAATACTCAGATCAATAATCTTTGCTTCAACGATTTACGGATTGTAAAATACAGTAGCGCACCGAGAGTTTCTTCATCTCTCTCTTTCCTCCATTAAAAAACCTATGTTTAGACAAGGATGGACAACGGGATAAAACCCCCTCCTTCTGTCCTTTTCCTACTTATACATTCAAATGGGAAATGAGAGAGATGGAAGAGATCCTGGTTGCGCTAGTGGTAAAATACAATTGAAGATCCACAAAACGGCAGCTCTGCTGAAAAAAAACAAGGAGTAGACAAAAGTTTTCCTACGATTTGGCAACCCTAAGGAAATTAATTCTGGAGTTTAATAACGCGCGGTGAACGCTGATAATTTCCCTTTATTTCAAATGAGAGCGCATTTAAAACGGTATTTTTATGCATTCTCATCCTCCTTTTTTTTTCGTTTAACAGAAAATGTCTGCGCTCTTTGTTTTTTCATTATCGCTTCGATTCTCTTTCTCTCTTGCTTATGCCACCTCGACTCACAAGGGGTGTTTTAGGGAAATTTTCCGACCAATAGCGGATTTTGGAAAAAAAAACTAACCCTTAACTGCGCCGGGGCACCCCTGAGGCACGTATTATATTTCCTCCATTTTGAACTCTTTAAGCTAAAATATCATTTTTTTCCATGTCGTTATCCCTCTGGCACATATCGAGGAAAAGTTTCGATTTTTCACCGAAGTCTGAAAAAGCAAGGCCCCACGTTGGGCGCCATCTGAGCACTAGAAAAACATATTTAACCGTTTGACCTTGATTTTCTCCCTATACTGGCCCATGTTAAATGTAGTACTTTGCGGATCTCTTATTGGAGGCAAGAATTAATGCTAGGAATTTTTTTTACTATTTTTCCCTTTCATTTTGAGTCAAAATCAATTGAAAAATCATGTTCTCGAACGAGAAAAAAATCGCGCAGTAAAAGGTCAAAGGAAGGACGGTCGAGCTTTTAAGCTTTTAAATATTAAATTTCAGCTATGCTTACATAATATATTCTTAATAGGTATGTTGCAAATCTTTGCTGCAGTTATATGGAGGGTTGATTCCGAGTAAAATCGAATAAAAATATAACGTTGGGAGTATCAGAAAGTTCGTAAATCTACTCACAAATCCAATTAATGTGTTTAACCAATGAGCTATAACTTTAGAGTGGCAGCGGGCTGGTCCACCTTATGCCACACAGGGTAGAAGGAACCCCGGGAAAAAGCGGAATTTGGACGGCAGATTCCAAGGTTTGAGGTTAAATTTTGTAGGTCGTTCGGAATTTGGCGGGAATTTAGACGGCAGATTCCAAGGTTTGAGGTTAAATTTTGAAGGCCGTTTCCGGCGATGCCCGAGTTTGTTTACGAAACGACCGGAAACAACCTACAAAACTTAACCTCAAAATCGATTTTTACGGCAAGATGGCGGCGCCCTAGGTGACAACAATGAACCAGCGGAACGTTCCTTGATGTGCCACTCTAAAGTTATAGCTCATTGTGTTTAACAAAATTCAAAAATGGCGGTCAAACGAGCGGTTGACAAGGAGGAAGTCCCCTCTAATTGCAGCTTTTTCTTGAGAAAAGTGATTCATCATTAGGATTGAATTCTTTTCTTCTTTCGAGTGTTTATTTTGTTGAAAGCTGTAAAAATAAATACAAGTATCTAGGGACAGTGGACACGCCCTTTAAATTGCCACAGGAAGCCCCAAAGATTTTTAATTCCTCGCCCCCCGCTCTCCAAGGAGTGATATTATTGAGAAAAAGTTGGAAGTTGAAGTCTTTGCACTTCTTAGCATTTCGTTGTTTAGTTATTAAATCGGTGCAGTGCAGTGGCTACTCGTATACAAAGTGACAACAACGTGTCACTTCCATTGAAATCAATCTAGAATAATCGATTTTATTTTTTTATTTTTGAGGTAGGGCGTGTCTACGTTACCCAGAATCGACTTTTTACTCAGGTTTAAATGTCAAAGGGACATGCGGTTGCCAGGCTATACGAATGAGCGGTTAGTATTCATTGTCAGTCAAACTTCTAGGGAAGGACCAAGGACAAATAGAGACCCAGCACACCGTACGCTTCCCGTGTTTGAAAAGTGAGGCAAGTTTAGTGCGCTCAGTTTTGTTCGGGAGTCACCAGCTGCAACGATAAACATTCCCTACTGTTGAATGGTGAAGCTTAACAAAAGGGTGTGATTGGTTCGCGGTCCCGGAAGCGGAAACAGGTTTTGCTTGTCGAATGCAAAACACACTCTTATCAGTCAACAGTATAGGTAATAGTTGGCTGTTGTTCTAATGAGTTCCGACCAAAATTCAGCCAGAAAAAAGGACACCTATCGCAAGCTTTGTGCCGGGTCTCTATTTGTCTCTAGGAAGGACCCGGCACTCCCGGCAGAGGTCACTGAGGCACGGGGTATAGGAGCGCCCTCCCGCCCCCCTCTGATAAACCTCAAATTTCACATTTTTCAACAGAAAATATCTCAAAATTGCTTGTCTAATGTCTTCGACTTTCTGATTTCACAGGCTTCCCCCTTCCCTTGAAAACTTTCTGTTCTACCACAGCAAACCTCTTGAGATTTTACTCAACGAACTACACATTTATCTTGAGTGGCATTGCAGTGACGCCTCCTGCAGTGTGACAAATACGGATTCGCTCCATATATTTAAACCTACGTAAATTAATCGATCTTCAGGGATTCATTGATTCCCTATAAACAATCGATACTTTTTTATAGGTTCAAATACCAAAACACTATATGTTTTCCAAATTGCATGAGCCACCACTGAGTAGCATAATAATATATAGTGATTTGTGTACCTCACGGGACAGCGACTTGTAGGATTATTACGTTAAAAAAAGAAGGAAAAAAACAAAACAAAACAAAAAACCACGAAAAAAGACTATCTTCGGGAAAAAGATACACACCTTAAGAGTAAAACCTAAAAATCCTCCGCAAGTAGGTTGCGCATTACGACTATACCCATTGGGCTGCCCTCGTAGATTTCACAATTCGATGCTCTCACTGAGGAATTGATGAGACGTCGCGAGGAAATCATCTTGAAGTCAGATTGGAAGGGACTGTAGATTGGGGATGCGGAGTTAGAAGGGGCTTAAAGTGGAAGGGACAGAGGAGCGCGGGGGACAATTGTCGAGACCGTTACACGGTGATAAAACCATATGAATTTTACAAGGACGCAGAGAAATCGCTTGAGAGTATTTCGCGGAAAATCTGAGCATGAAAGCTCCGGCGATAGACGGAGGGGGTGTGGAAGGGGAAGGCGGGGGAGACGGGGCCGGGGGCAGAAGCGCAAAGCACGGTACGAATATTCAATGCGCGTCATTAAAGGGCAGTATAGAGGAGCATGGGAGCAGAGAGGAGGCAGCGATGCAGGTGGGCAAGGGCTTGAAAGAAGGGTGTGGGGGGGAGGCTGTGTTATTTGCATTCGTTCTGTAAGCTATTTAATGCATAGTTGAGTACCCTGTAGAATTGTGTATTATGTATGCCGCGCAAGGAGTCACTGCGCCCCTTTCCTGCCTTGCCTTGCCGTGGCTCTTTGGCTCAGGCACAGGCCAAAGCAAAAAGGCACGCGGATAGTGTACGGTACCGTATGCCGTTATACCGTATGCGGCACGGAAGAGGAGGAGAAGGAGAAGGAACGCAAACGTAAGCGTCGTCGTAGACAAGCTCAAGATGCACTGCACGGCGTTTGTGTCGGAGGGAAAACATCCCTGAATAATTACTATGGAGAGCCCTTGCGCTAAAGTTGACTTACAGCCGCCGCGCGCCGCGCTAACTCCCCCGCACCCCTTTTTCCACCCTCTTACAGCCTCCTGTCTCCCCCTCCTGCCCCACCAACGCCGTAAGTGCTGCTCGGGGAGCGACCACAAATATTTTATGACTTCTTTTCCTCTTTTGCGCCTAGCCTATACCCAACCACCACCACCACCACCATCGCTATGCTGAAGCGAGCAGCAGAGGCCCATAAAAAATATTAGCATGAGCCAAATTGCGCCCTCCGTAAGTCCATACCCCTCCCCAACCCCTTCTATTTTGTTAGCTGACAAATCAACTTTCTCTCTCGCCACAGCCGCAATCATGAATCGTCCGGATACATACCCATATTTTCTTCCGCAGAGCGCAGTTACCACTGCACCTTCTAAACCTTCTTACAACTAACCGTGTCTTTGTTTACGCGGCCACCAGCTAGTCCTTCGGTCCTTCACAGCCTACCCGACCCCCCTCCCCTGAACCGCGACGAGACCCATCTTCGAATGAATGATGTTGACTGCAAGATTATTTATTGACACGCAGAGTCGTTAATCGAGATGTTTAATAAATAGAAAGCGGGAGCAATTGAAGATTTGAGACCATTTTGGATTACCTTGGCGTCGCTCACTGGTTTGAAACGTGGATTTTTCCGGACAAGAAAAGTTGTTGTTTTTTTTTCTTAAGACCACTATGCGCTTTTAAGTTGTTTAAATGGCTATCTTTGAATTTCTTTCGGCGCTTGATGGTCATTGTGGTTGACCACCATTGTTGCCAAACGTATAGATATACATAGATTTTGTCTACGCGTGGACAAAAACTAGCTACGCTCCCCGAGTGCTGGCAATTTCGTGGACAGTTTTCTGCGGTTCCGACCTGACAATTCTGTCAACCATCTCCTAAGGTAGAGTCTCTAATATACTATGAGAGTTGTGCCATGCCAGAATCCATTTCTGATTGGCTCTAAGACTTAGGCTCTCACAGAAGCCTCACACGAGAAAAAAAGCTGGTAGAATTGACCATCTGCATAGCTGATTTTGGAATCTGCAATCAAGTATGGTCAATTTTACCATCAAATGGTTAGTGCAACACACTTTGTGGTAAATTAAGATAACCTGTTGGTGTATTTCATCGCAAAGGACGTTGCATTAACCATGATGATAAAATTTGCCATACTTGATAGCAGACTCCAATATCAGCAATGCAGATGGTAAATTCTAACAGTCTTTTTTCCCGTGCAAGAGGCAAAATGCAAATGGTGGATGTTTTTTTTTACTTTTCGCACTTGCTCATTTTACACATTTATAGCACCGTGACAGTCGTAATTTTTGTAGATTTTTCTTCTGCCTAATAAATGTTATCCCGGAGGACATTATCTGTTACAATAACGACTGTTACTGTTTAAAATCGGAACCTAACCTATATTTGAAATAGCGGCAACAACGCCATCCACCATTTGCACTTTGCCTCTTGAGCGCTCCTTATTGGTCCGTTTCTTTGTTTTTGAAGAAGAAAAATTTGACATGGCGCCACTCTCATAGTATGTAGAGACTCTAAGTTTTCGAGTTATTCCCCCTCAATACCCCTCTTACAATTAATCCTAAAATTTTGGAAATGAAACAAGTAACCATCTAAAAAATTTTACTTTTTACCGAATGAGATGGAAAAAACGCCAAGGCTTTTTTACCGTCAAGGTTAGCAAGATTCTAGCAATTAAATCGAAAAATAGAATTGAATTTGAGGATTTGAGGGAGGGTTGATGGGGAGAAGGGGGGGGGGGGGGGGGGGTAGCAAAGTGGGGATACTTAGATTTTTTTCTCTGTGATATTTTTGGTTTATGTTTTCAAATATCCTTTTACACCTCCTCTCCACTTTCCCCCCACCCTCACACTCCTACTCCATTTCCACAATCATTCCCTTCTTCCCCTCTCCTCTCCCTGCCCCATGTGAAATTCAAACTTTCGCGGGAAAAACAAAAACATCTGTGATCATGGCGACGCGACGCATGTATTCTGGCAAGGACGCATTGCGTCGATCCAAATGCATGAAAGAGGTCAAACTATGTGTGCATTGCACTCCCTCGAATCGATACTTTGCACGGGTTTAAAGGGACAAAACGCGGTGCTGCCAGATTGCACGCGACGCCGCACTGATTTATCTAAAACTTTATTCGCAAGAACTTGGGATAAGCGAGTAATTTGGGGGGGGGGGGGGGGGAGTGAGAGGAAACACTATATTTTCTGAAAGTATTGTAGTAAGTAGAGAAAAGTAAAAAAAAAAAAAAAAACCAACAGCAATCACATCAAGCGAGTGTAAACACCGCACAGAATCCACGTTTACCTTATGTTCACTCGGTCACATTTTATGATCGTGAGTAGTCGCGCGGGGTCGAAGACGACCCCAAACATTTTTGACGTGTCCTTGCTTCACACTAATGATTGAATTAGGTTCATACTTACCGAGTGCGCGGGTTGTCCAAACCCTTGAAGGAAGGTTCTGAAACGGCCGAGCCAAAACCTTAAAATTTTCATGGAAAAAATTTCATTTTTTTGACCCCTGAGGTCGTTTTCGACCCCGCGCGAGTAAGGTCAATGTAATAAAAGAATAAACTAAAGTTTACAAGACCTGCAGGTGATATAAAATTACTACAAGACCAACAATAGTCATATTACGCATACTATATGACAAAGATTGAAGAGATGCAACTTATACGGCGTGATTGCGCTCGTTTGGTATTCCTCTGAAATTGAAGGCGCCGTGTGCAGCGTACTCGCAACAGTCGCAACGGTGGTCCGGATAAATGAATTTACTATCGCGGTGACTGTGGTCCGATCTTACTTTCCTTTTTTTCTCATCGAAAGTGTTTTATATGTGTTTAAATGTATTTACTTCTATTGTTCAGCAAATAGTTCGTATGTTTCAACAGCTGCGGGTGAGTGTTAGATAACTAATAAGTATCGCACACTTCAGAATCCACACAATGCTTATAAAAACTGGTTTTCTAGGTCTGGGTTCATGAAATTTCATCGTGACTCATGAATACTTCCTTTTTCGCATTTTTATGCTGATAAACAACCAATTTTTTTAAAATAATTCATCGCACCGTTAGATTTCTCGTACTTTGAAGTATCTTTTCACTCCGAAATAATTCATGAAAGATCATATGTGAATTTTACAATCACAATTAATTACATCGAATGATGTTCTGTGTTTTGTACTTGTCTTAATCGTGGTCTCTCATAGATGATGCATATATCACCGCAATGAAACTCAATCATCCCAACCTCTCTTAGTATCGAAGCTTGCACGAAGTACAAAATGTGGTGTGAAGGTGCCGACTTTTCCTAGACTTTTGTACCCATAAAAAACTACAAGTGATACAAGGAACATAAACTTTCTTCAATGGAACTGTGATTGTAAATTTCTGCTTGATGTTTCGAAAATGTTGTTGAGAAGCATGAAGCGTTTTTAAATATACTTTAAGATACGTGGAATCCAATGGTGTGATAAAACCTGAGAGAACTGGCTGTTTATTACTTGCATGAATTTGCATTTAAAAATGTGGATACAATAAGTATTCTTATACGAGAAACCGTGACGGAGTGAGTGAGACAGGACCAATAGGGGCTCGTGAAATCCGATATATCGATGTCCACTCCATTGCAAACTATAGAAATGTATCGATCGTCAGGGGGTGCAATTGAGCCCCCAAGAAATCGATACTTTTCTATAGTTTTGAATGGCGTGGACATCGATACATCGCATCTCACGAGCCGCCACTGGACAGGACGTTTGTTTGGATCCAATTATCTTCGTGACGTTGCTTTGCACTTAACCAGTCTATGTATTGACTTCAACTCCCTATCAAGTGATGACATCAGCACTACTCCATTTCAGTGAGAAACTTGATGGATAACGACCCATCCCGACCCGACGGTATCGGGTCTACATAACTCTGTTTGATACACGTTATCAATGGGAACAATTTCCAGACGAAGGAGTGCTACGAGCTTACAGTGGCTAGAGACTGTATACGAGCTGAGCCCGTAACGCACTCTGTGAGCTTGCCTTAGAACTGGCAGTGCAGGATCACCACGACAGAACGCGCGAGCTGAATTGAACTTTCATTTTAGCTAGTTCACTTCCTTTAATTCTACACTGATTGTGAGAAGTGAAGCTAAAGAAGAGTCATAGCGAGGGTATTTTGTTTAAAACGCTGAATTCTATGACTGGAAAAAAACATTTTTCAGAAATTTCGGGTTACGTCCGAGGATAAATAATATACAGTAAAATATCATAAATTCTCCCGAAGAGTTCATGGTTTGATATAGTGTTAGGATACACCTGGAATAAATTTTACTACTACTATTAACATATCTTCAATTGATTCAATTGGACATAAGACTGCATTGGTCCACCCTTTGTTTTTTAAAATGGAATGTATTCGAAATATGGACTTTTCTGGACATGGAAAGCTTTTGTTATCGTTTTCGTTTTAGTTATTTCGTTATTTCGTTATTTCGTTATTTCGTTATTTCGTTATTTCGTTATTTCGTTATTTCGTTATTTCGTTATTTCGTTATTTCGTTATTTCGTTATTTCGTTATTTCGTTACTTCGTTACTTCGTTACTTCGTTACTTCGTTACTTCGTTACTTCGTTACTTCGTTACTTCGTTACTTCGTTACTTCGTTACTTCGTTACTTCGTTACTTCGTTACTTCGTTACTTCGTTACTTCGTTACTTCGTTACTTCGTTACTTCGTTACTTCGTTACTTCGTTACTTCGTTACTTCGTTACTTCGTTACTTCGTTACTTCGTTACTTCGTTACTTCGTTACTTCGTTACTTCGTTACTTCGTTACTTCGTTACTTCGTTACTTCGTTACTTCGTTACTTCGTTACTTCGTTACTTCGTTACTTCGTTACTTCGTTACTTCGTTACTTCGTTACTTCGTTACTTCGTTACTTCGTTACTTCGTTACTTCGTTACTTCGTTACTTCGTTACTTCGTTACTTCGTTACTTCGTTACTTCGTTACTTCGTTACTTCGTTACTTCGTTACTTCGTTACTTCGTTACTTCGTTTTCGTTTTCGTTTTCGTTTTCGTTTTCGTTTTCGTTTTCGTTTTCGTTTTCGTTTTCGTTTTCGTTTTCGTTTTCGTTTTCGTTTTCGTTTTCGTTTTCGTTTTCGTTTTTTTTTTTGCTTCAAAAATATTTAAATGCTGATATTTGCTAGCAAAAACCATGTTTTTTGACTAATTTAAAAAAATTAAACGAACAATTTTACCCAATTTTAAGTTATACTACTGTTTATTGCTCATATTCGTGACTTTCATTCGTAAAATTATGTTTAAATAAAGTCAAATAAATTTTAATAAAATTTAAATTTCATGTTTTGATCCGCTGTGGGCCATCTTGGCGTTCTCGATAAGCGCTCAAAACTTTTAGCAGCCTTTCACTTTATACCAACCTCTCAATCTGTTGAAGGCAGAACGCACGGAGGTATTCATTAGCTCAAGTTTTGTGAAATCCCCCCTCTACACTGTAAGTTTGGGCCCATTCAGGTCCTAATGAAATACATACTGGTGTTTTATCCATTTAACATTTTATTTTACTCGTTAACTTTTTTTAAGGAGGTACTACAGAACTAGGAAGTTAACTCAGATCAATATCATCCATTCGCTTCTCCGTCGGTTTGTTGGGTGAAATTTTACCCAATAAATCAATATCATGCATTGTCTCCTCGGTCGGTTCGTTTGGAGTAATTTCACCCAGTACCTCAAGATCATGCGTTCTTTCCTCGGATTCCTCGGTCGGTTTGTTCGGAGGAATTTCACCCAGTTCCACAGCGTCAGATTCTTCTTTCGATTCTGACGCGCCAGCTTCTTGACCCACATGGTTGAATGAAGTTGATGGTATTTCCTCCAGTTCTGAATCAGCCTGCTCAAGAAAAATCAACAAATCAAAAATCGCTCTGGTTCTTGGTCTTTTTAACAAACTCTCCTTCCCATCCCTCCCCAAAATTCCTAATTGTTCCGTGCCACGTCTGCAATTTTTTCGTTTTAAAAACCCAAAGAATCCCAAAGAAAAGAAGAAAAAATCCCAAGAATGGATCTCTGTAACTAATTCACCGATTGAAAATCCAACAAGCGCCCTATCTTTAGAGGAGGAGGAGTAAGCAACAACCCCCACTCAGTGGCGTAGCGTGCAATTTGACAACGTTGTAATGTGTCCATTTAAACGCATTAAAAAGATCGAACTATTTGGGTGTTCGGCCGTGAACACCTTTGCATTCGACCTTTTCCACGGGTTTAAATAGACACATTACAACGTTGCCAAATTGAACGGCACGCCACTGCCCCCACCCCCATCCTTCCAGCACTTGATGGTACTAAAAATAAAACTAATAGTAAAACAAGAATTTCAATCAAGAACTCAACTAATGTGAGATATTATAGTTAAATTCACCTTATTATCTCTTGTTACTAACTTTTCCCGTAAATCTATACCTAATTTTTCTCCAGACACACCCTTACAACCCGATATTCCCAATTTACAGGTAGAATTCAATATTTTTGTTCCGAAAAGAAAATTATAGCTTTACAACCTACCTTTGTATTTTCTTCGATTCTGTCAGAAGTTTGAAACAGAGGGTTGTGAAAAGATTTCCGAAGTTTTGGTTGAATTTCGTATCGTAGCTCGACCTCTCCAGTAGAGTTTTCAAATCGAACAAAATTGGTGAAAGTGGAGGAACTGAAGAAATCGCCAAAATTTCTGAAAACAGATCAAAACATAAAATCAGAGCGTAGGAAAAAAAATTGCTCACAAATTCTTAAACTTGAAATTCGAAGGGGTGAAAACCATGAAGTCTGAAAATGATGCACTTTGTTTGTTTGGACCCATTAAAAAGGCCGAATGATAAATACATGTGTAATCTTGTAAGTTCATTGGAAAGACTCGTGCATTGCAGGCTACCCACCCGGCTTTTGAGACAGTGTGCAAATGAAACTAGCTCAAAAGCTGAGTATGCATGTAACCTGGTGAGCTTAAAAGAGAGACACGTGCATTACAGGTTGTCTACCCAGTACCCAGCTTTTGAGACAGTGCGAAAACGAAACCGACCAAAAAAACGGTGTTTGTAATGTGTTAAGCTCAAAAATTAAAAAGACGCGTGCATTGCAGATTGCCAATCCGGCTCTTGAGACAGTGTGCCAAACTGACCCAACAGCTGAATATGCAACGTAAAAACCTCATGCATAGGAAAGTCACGTGTAATATCGATTGCCTACCCAGCTCTGGAAATTGAGAAAATTAGAACTGACTTACGAGCTGGGTATGCAACCGTTCACGCTCATAAGAAAACGACCCATTTCAGGGTGTCTACTCAGTTCTTGAGATGGAGGGAGGTGTCTTTTTTATATTAACGGTCGTCCACATGGAATCTTATAGAGGCTGCGGTGTTTGCTGCGAGCCAGAGTGAGCATTTACTAACGATTATAACCCAACATCAGAGTTGGGCAACCGAATAATCAGAAATAATGAAATGACTCCGGCAACACCAAAAACTGGGTTTGCTACCTGAGTTGAGGAAAGGGAAACACACGGAAGGTATAGGTCAATTGTAGAATTATTCGTCGAATAATTCGATTGACTCGGCGTTGCCGGACACACCGAATAATTTCCAAATAATATTTTGCCCAACTCTGCCCAACATGCTATAGTGCTTGAGGTCCTTAAGACTCGCATTTTACCGAGAAGAATTTTATGAAAAGGTGTGCCAGAAAACAACTGTTTCAACAAACTGAACCCTAAAGAGACAAGACGTGGTGACTCCCCTTTCCCTTGTCGTGAACCGTGAATGGATTAAAAAGATCGGCTTGTAGATAAACGCGGAACTTCATACATACATAAATATACAAAGACACTTACATGTCTGATTGATACATGATGTAGCAAAGAACTATCACGACGACCATGATCAACAGGGCAAAGGTTATTTTAAAAACGGGAGAGCCACCCGATGGGTCGTAAGGGTCACCCGCTAGCAGCGTTTTCAAAAGCGATAAACCCAATTTTTCATCTGAAACATTAAACGAATCAGTAATTTATTGAACCACTGATTGCAGAAACCAAAGAAGTCCACAAACCTGAAAAACATAGAAGGAACTAAAAACCTGTTTCGAAGCCACATGGGTTGTTTCAAAAAATTTGTATTCTATATTTTGTAAGACACCTAAACAAAGGACGAATATTTTTCGAAATCTTTAAAAATAAATTGGCTTGGCTTCAAAACATTTATTTTGTTCCTTGACTAAAATTCAGTTAGGTGGAGTAATTTTCTTTCTATGTAATTCGTGGTTCAATTGCCAAAAATATAAGATACAGAAACAAATACTTTCAGCAGATAATTCAAATCAGTGCCCATCATTATGGAAAAAATGAGCTGTAGAAACCATCAAAGACATCAGGAGTATGACCAGTCGCGCCTGCGAAATTTCGTAGAGGCAAAAAGCGATACTCACTACACACGCACATGTGTATCAGTTCAAGACGCAAATGAATGGGGGAAAATATGAATGGATTGTGTTTCCTATACGACTTGTTGCTAGTGTGACTGCCTTAAATGATAACCTCATTTAAGGGGGCTTTGTAGTATAATTGGCGCTTTGCTATTTTTTATACGTCTGAGATATGTCATATGCCATGTATATTCATGATCTTTGCACTGGTCTGCAAACAAATTAGATAAATGTCCCTTGGCACCATTCCCCATCCTCCATGTTCGTTCAAAACAGAGACGAGGAGAGACAATACACTAAACGTATGGAGAGGTTCTTTTTACTCTCGTGGATTCAAACTCAACCGTCAATAGCATTCTGATTTGGTCTGGTGTTGAATGATGAACGTTAACACCCTTCCCTTCATTTCACCTCCAGCCAATCCCCGTATGTTTACCGAAAGTCACCATTCAACACCAGGTTTAATCAGAGATGCGTTGAATGTTGTTTTGTTGAATTCGCGAGAGTAAAGTGAGTATCTGCCTCATAAATTATTAATTTCGTCTAATAAGTATATTTTCGTCGGGAAAAACCTGTCAGGAATGAATCGGAACGAATTCAAGATTTCGAGGGGTACACAGATACCAGATACTATGTCGTTAACACGAAAGGCGCGTATCTAAGGTTCCAGAATAGTTTTTAGAAGGAGTACGTGTCGAAGGATTTGGTCAATAAAAAGAACGAAAATGTGCTCGCGGACTTCTTCGTTCAACGTAATACGCCTCCGTCAGGCATTTTTGGTGGGATATCATAATATCATTGCAAGATGTAAAATTTCCTAGTAAACAACCTGATAAAATAATTCTTTGGAGCTCGTCTGCCATGTCAGTGACTTCCCCTTCATAGCCATGTTTTTCCATCAGGACGATTTGGAGATTCGAATAAGAATCGGTTTTCCCGGCATGATAAACTAATTCCACATCTTTCTCATCTCTGGTTGAACGGATGTATGAATCAAGCACTTTGTTCAGCTCCGATATTTTGAACTTGGTCCGATCGAATTTAAGCTGCAAAACAACTCCTGAAATTTTAAAACATGATTTCAGGAAAATGAGGGTGCTGTAATCAAAATTTCAGAAATGCAAGAATGTCGGGCACTATTTAATTAATTCCGCTGAAAAGAGGAAAGTTCTACGAAATCCCCCTCCACCGAAAAAGTGAATTCCGTCAAAATTGTGAATTCCGCCGATCAGTTATTGTCAACGATGGTGCATTCCACAGAAGCCGAGAAATGAAATAGATTTTCGAGTGGTTTGTTTATTCCAAATTGAGTTCGTCGGAAAAGATTCGTGTCGTTTTAAAGCCATAAATTAAATTCAGAAAAAAATATCAATTGAGTTCTTGCTAACTTTTGATATAAGCGATTGAATTGTCCATTCCTATGAGTAAAACCCGGCTAGTGATAATTACGATGAGTACACAAAAAAATTACGAAATTCACTCACAGACTCAACGTGAGACCTCTTTGTTTATAAACAAATGTGCAAAAACGCATCCAATGGCGGCGACCGTAGAATCTACGGTACAAAAAAAGAAAAAACAACATTTTTACAAAAAAAAAGAGATCCTGCGGTGTTTTACGGATAAAAGAGAAAATTATTTATGTTAATTTTAATCATGTTGCACCTCAAGAATGTTTATAATAATGCGAGGAAGATCTTCAAAAGCGTAAATAGATTTCGATCAGGAAAGGAATAGTGAAACCGTTAACAGCTCTACGACACTGTAATCTTTTCATTTAACCAAAACACAGACGAAGCCCTCAAAATGTAAAGTAAACAAATGAGCAAAAACGCATCCAATAGTGACGCCCATGGTAATCACCTGTCTTAACTCTCTACTTAGATGGATTCTACAGTAAACAACGTAAGAAACATTATACATTTGTAAAATGAAGGATAAAAGAAGTTCAAGGTTTAGGTTCCCAAACCTCCTTACCGCAAATATCGCAACAATGTCCAATGGGTTTCACAGGATCCAAACACTTTGGAATGCTGCATAAAGAGGATGACAATTCTTTACAAGATCGCTTGAGAAGCCCCTTCGTCTCGCAAGAGCAACCTGAATCAGGATGCAAACAACCAATCCCTGAAACTATTGGATATGGGTCTTCATCCTCCTTGATGAACTGTCTTCGGCCCATCACCGAATCCATGAATACGTTAAACTCTTGCGAATCAAACCCCTTTCAGAAAAATTTGGAAATGATTTAATGAGTTAAAGCACAGTATAGAAATCATGGACACATGGTGCGTACTTAAGGTGATTCTATGGCAAGCTCCCGGAAATTTTAATCCGATAGATGGCGTTACTTGTCGCTGGCTCCGAAAATAGCCATTTTTTGACGGTTTTCGGCTGTTTCCTCTGAACAGTCGAATAAGAGACGAAAAATCGGATTGTCACCACCTGCGTAGTTTTTGTTTGATTTTTTAAGCTGAATACAGGCCAAATTGGTTCAGAAATAAAAACGTAACTATGCAAAGAAATAATCAAGCATAATTTGGAGTTGTATTAGGAAAGATTATAGGTGAAACCGGAACCTGTAATCTTTGCTGATACAACTCCAAATCCCACTTGATATATTTTTTGCATATTTACGTATTTATTTATGAAGCAATTTGGCTTGTATTTAGTTTAAAAAAAAATCATCCAAAAAATTACGCAGGTGCTGACAATCCGATTTTTCGTCTCTCATTTGTCTGTTAAGAAAATCGTCAAAAAACGGGTATTTTTGGAGCCAGCGACAAGTGACGCCATCTGTAGGATTAAAATTTCCGGGAGCTTGCCATAGAATCACCTTAATTGTAGTTGCGTGAGGATTTAATTTTCCTCAAGTGATCATACCGATCATCTGCGTGCGGGACCGTGAGGACGTAACATTATTTGGTCGAGGGCTCATGGTGTAATTTTCATCGTTGAATTAGAATTGATAATTAGGAGGAAACTTATCATTTCTCCTAGAAAGTCACTTTGGTTGGTACATTTAATGCTTCTCTCAGGTCACTCAGATCTCAGGAGGAGCTACTCCTTCCTCCGCGACTTATATTGTCCTAAAATCGTAGAATCGAACTATTCTCAACAAAGACGTTTCTATAATGATCGATAACTTTATATCAATCTCTCTTCAAATCAATCAGAATCTGGCTCCTTCAGAAAAGTAATGCATGATTCTGCAGCGTAACATTTTGGGCATTTTAGTGCATGGGTGAGATTGAATCTTGAGTGTCCATCACAGTTCAAGAGCTCAATCTTTTGAATGAATTTAAATGAACAAACCGTGACGTTGCCAGATTGCATGATCCGCCTCTGGGCTTGGTCTCGGCCACACAATTTAGCCAGTAAGATTTGATGTGTGTGATTTTATTGGACATAGTTACTTAATAAAACATACACCTACGGTATATTAGTTTTGAAGCCGATACGAACCATGTTATTAATTTGAATCGATCTCATCGTAATTGGAACTGTCGGCAATTTGACAGCAAACGTTGAGCTTGGAGGAAAGATTACGTCATCGTACACACAAGGAATTTGAAACGCGTGCGGAATTGCCACGTTCACATTTCGATCTCTACTTCGCCAGTTCGATGGATTTTCCCAACGTTCCGGGTTCTTGCGGACGAAATACATCACTGAAAAACGAATGACCCCGCAAAATGAATTAGAGTGGAATGCAGTATCTTGCGGACACCCTAGCACACTATGGAGGTGCAATTTAGAAATGGAAGGTACATTTAGGAAGGTCATTTTAGGTATACAATGAAGAAAACATCTCCCTAAGTTGGCCTTGAATTGAGAATCATTAAGATTGCTTTTTGAAGGCACTTTTTCAACAAAGGTTGTTGGCTACTTTGAAACAGTACCACCAAAAGGCATGATTTGCTGAGCCTTCCGCGCGCTCTTCAATCCTTCTACACAAGCATTATCGTTCTGAGAGTTTTTCTTCAAAATCTTTCATTAAAATTTAGGAATTTTTAGCATTAATTACTTAGCAAAGAAATAAAATGACGCAAAATTAACGACATGTGCATTTAATATCGGAGATGCTGTTTTGCAGATTTCACGATGAATCTTTAATTTTCACCGATGATTCCACCGCTTGATCAAAATATTGCATACTCTCCAGATCAGCAGTATACTTATATGACCATGACCCACAAAAATACCCTGATCTGCTGTCTTATTTCAACCGATGGGATGAAATCATAAGTAACTTAAATTTAAGCCTTTTAAAATCCAGAAAACGGCAGTCTTGCCTAAAATTCGGACCCTAAATTGAAGATCAGCAAGTGAGCAAAGCTGATGCTGCATCATTGATGTAGCCTCTACATCAAATCATCTAATACATTTCAGTCATGTATTTTTTCTCTCTGAATACTTTTAAGGAGGCAAACTCAAGTTGATGCCTGTTTTAGCGGAACAGAGCCACTGCTTAAAGTCCTTGCACTGTGATCTGAGATCTTCAAAAAGAGGCCAAAAAGAGGCCAAAAATCAGAAAGTAAATTTTTCATAAATTTATCATTTTTAACTTTCAAGACCAATATGGGGCTCTCGCAAACTTTTGCTTTAAGCAAATAAATAGTTCAATCTTATGTAAAGACCAGCGGATATCACAAAAATCACACAAAAAAAGTATAAAATTCAGTACTAAACTCACATAACTGCTAAAATGGCAAGATCGTAATGGCGGTTCAACGCAAGTATCATGGGAGATGCCTATCTATATTATGCCACTTTCTCTACGGGAACACAGAGGTATGTTTCAATTTAGATAGGAATCTCCCATGGTACCTGCGTCTCTCCGCCATTAAGCCCGATTCTGAGAATAAATTTCGTGATTTTTTAGTGAACTCATATCATCATTTTTACAGATTTTTATGCAAGAATCAACACTTCAATCCCCTATAGCAAAAGTTTGCAAGAGCCCCATTTTAATCGATGAAAATACTTTTAACGAGTAATTTTAACCTAAATATGTCACTGAAACATTTTCCTTAAATTAATTTGTCATTAATCAACATTTAATTAAGCTCAGAAAGGTCGTTAACGGTGAATTTTGATGACTATTTTTCACTGATCTATTTCCTTTTTTTCTCGACCAAAGTGCGCTGAAATGAGGTCGCAACTGGCTTGCTTGTTATTAAGGTATATGATTCTATAGCGCAAGAAATATAAAAATCCACAAAAGTAGATAACTCTCACGGAGAAAAAAAAAACTGTTATAAGAGCTGAATTTCGGCTCGTATGGAACACCGAGGTGTTCGGTTACAGTAACCAAAGTATTCGGTTGTGAATACCGAACTTCAGTTAGGAGTACCGAAGGTTTCGGTAAGTGTGACTATTACTGTGACTCACATTTCGTTCCTACCGAGCCACTTCGGTACTCCTAACTGAAGTTCGGTAAGGTTTCGGTAAGTGTGACTAATACTATATGACTTACATTTCGTTCCTACTGAACCACTTCGGTACTCCTAACTGAAGTTCGGTACTCACAACTGAAAACTTCGGTTACTGGAACCAAAAACCCTCGGTGTTCCATATGAAGCGAAGTTTTTTTCTCCGTGTTGGTGAGGAGCAGTGGCGTCGCGTGCAATTTGGCAACAATGTACTCTATCCATTTAAACTCATGTAAAAGATCGAATTCAGGGGGTGCACACTGTACAGTGCACAAGGAAAATTCGATTTATTTAATGAGTTTAAATGGAGCAGTTGCATTGTTGCCAGATGGCACGCGACGCTACTGGAGGAATATATAGAAAGAGAGGATAACTTACTGTTCTTTGAATCGCTCTCATGAGAATTGATTTGAATCAAGCCATCCGTCGGAAGAAGAATGTCACCAGAGTAAGGCAATATCAATTCACTAATCGATACATCACTTCCCATCATGACCTCCACGTTTAAATCGAACGGAAATACCACCGAATCCGTTTCTGATGGTAAACGTTTCGGTGACCAGTTATTAGAGTTGTTGTAATTTGTGTTTGGAGTCCATATTTTTATGTCAGCTTTTGTGTAGCTCACCAATCTGAATAAGACTAAAGGGAGGCGGAATAGAACAGTGGCGTGGCGTGAAATTTAGCAACGTTGGATTGTCTCCATTCAAACCCATGTAAAAAGTCGAATACGAAGGTGTTCACCGAACACCCAATAGCTCAATTTTTTTCACGGGTTTAAATGGACAAACTGCAACGTTGTCAAATTGCATGCTACAACACTGGAATAGATAAACTTTATAAAATATGAGGAAGATGACACGGGTTCTATTTTTACTCTAATATTGGAGATCTCAATGAAAAAAGGGCTGAATTTAACTATTTGATTTCTAAAAGGTAAAAACCAAACTTGAAAAACTATTAGTTTTCCCATTTCAAAAAGTTACATTGACACAGCACGGATGCTGAAAAAGTTACATTGACACAGCACGGATGCTGAAAAAGTTACATTGACACAGCACGGATGCTGAAAAAGTTACATTGACACAGCACGGATGCTATGTATTTATTTTAAATGGTAAAACTAACAGTTTTTTTTTTAAGTTTTGTCAGTACTTTTAAATATTCTAACAGTTAAATTTAGCACTTTTTCCAGTGCATGTAACATCTCTCTGTAGATATATGTCTCGAGGAAAATTTAAAATTCTGAAAAAAACCCCGATTGAACCATTGAAATGTCTGAAAACCATTTACCTAGAAAGGGTATGTAGTTTGAAATGCATTTTGTTACATGTATGAACTGACTGTACGGCTGTAATGGCATCACCTAATAGCGGCTCGTGCAATATGGCAGCGACAGATTCTCTCCATTTAAACGTGCGTAAAATAATCGATATTCAGGGGATTCAATAAATCACTGAGAAATCGATACTTTTGCATAATTTCAAATGGCACGAAAACAGAGTTGCCTAATAGCACGAGCCGCCACTGGTGTCATTACATCCTAACCATTAAACAACCTCCAAAATTACAACTTTGCGAAAGCTCCAGTGTTATTGATATTCCTTTTTCCTCAATTTCTTTCTCATACGTTCTAAATATCCTTTCTTTGTTTTATTTTCATAGTTTTGTGCATTAGTTATTTTTGACAATACTATCGATTTTTTTCTCATAATATCAACTAAAGCGATTTCCACGATGAGGGAGGCAGGAGGAGCGATCTAAATCGTAAAAATAAATTCTGCTTCAAAGTCGCATAATGGCGATTTTGATCACTTACAAAAATAATTGTTTTCTTTTTTTTTGAGCGGGGAGAGAGAAAATGGGTTGCAAGCCATGAAAAGTTTATGATACACACATTTTCGCAGTAATAATGAACAAAAAACCAAGCGGGAAAAAATCAATTGCTGATGTCACATCTTCCATTGCAATAATGTATAGTTTAATCAAAACATGCCAGATGAAGAGACGAGTGAACAGGAGGCAGATAATAAGCTCTCAGCCGATCAACGGATACGTCACAGATGCCGCACTTTAATCTGGCATGATCAAAAATCAGAGAGTTTTCTAATAAATTCATAATTTATTAAGTTTCAAGACCATCTTTGATCACATACCGAACTCTTTTTACAAGTAAATTAAACCTACAATTGCATTGGAAAGTTTGAAATTGTGCTTAAGAAGTCAAAAAGAATGATTTTTTATTACTTTTTTTTTGATCTCAGATCATAGTTCGTTGTTGCAGTGTTTATCAGACGCTCATCCAAACCTATAGTTACAGCTGTTAATAATATAACACTCTAGAATGCTTGATCCGCTACGACGATTTTGATCACTTACAAAAATAATTGTTTTCTTTTTTTTGAGCGGGGAGGGAGAAAATGGGTTGCAAGCCATGGAATGCTTGATCCGCTACGTAAATGCGACTAATTTCACAATAAAACTGAAAGACATTCTACTACTCATAATCAAATGCAATTGTAAAGCTATAAATAAAATGCCTACTAGACTGAGCGCAATTGCATTGTTATGACTCAACAAATTTTAAAATAAAACTAAAAGGCATTCTGTTACTTACTCAAACCTGATCTTAAAATGATCAATGAAATACTTTCTAGGCTATGCAACTGTACAATACTTTGCGATAGTTGAAAGCCCAAAATATTTTAAAATAAAACCGGTAAGTAAATGTTGCTACTTACTCAAACCTGCAGTTAAAGCCGCAAATAAAAACCATTCCTCACTGCCCAACTGCATTGCTATGCAAACTCGACGAATTTCACATTGAAACTAATTGTAAGAGACCATCTGCCAAAAAACAACTGCTTGCTCATAACTCCAATGTTGCCAAACGCTCGGAACGATTTTCTAAATAGACAGCTATCTTGAGGAATTTGAAATTCGTCAGGACCAACCAGTCTCTCTTTCAAAGAGCGGGAGATTTAAATTAACCAATCAGATGCCGTTTCTTACTTTGGATGATGGAAATGGACCAATCAAACGGCAATAATCTGGCAACTGGGCTTAGGAATCTTCTTACTGACGTGACAATCATCGCTGTAGATAGTACACTCTCATCCAAATCCCCTGGGAATAAACGAGAACGGAGATTTCTAGTATCCCCATAGGCGGATACAGTGATTTGTCTGTCTTTCTCTTCTCCCGTTTGAATGCATGCGTTAGAAAAGGACATAGATATGGGCTAAAGTCACGTGATGGCTCCCTATGCTATCCTTTTTCAACGCATATGTTCAAATGGCTGGAGAGAGAGCAAGACAGATGCCCATGAGTAGCCCCGTTATCAGTCAACTCCGTCGGGTGATGGAAAGAGACGAAGGCTTCTTTTCGCTCTGCAGGAAAAAAAGAAGGCCCTTCACTGCAGAGGGTGCCTTCGTCACAGTGACATTAAATAGACGTAGTTTATTTTGCCATCGCGATGACGATTTTGACTTTTTTTTTTTTTTTTTTTTTTTTTTTTTTACGCAAATATTTTTATGTAATATTTTAATTAATTGTGTTTGCATGCTCAACATTTGCTCATTTTGATTCATTTTTTTTTTTTTTTTTTTTTTTTTTTTTTTTTTTTTTTTTTTTTTACCACTGTGAGTTTTGTACTCCTTTAAACGTAATTTTTCGAATTTATCTGATCGCAAGTTTTGGCGTATGATGGTCATCGCGTTTGAAAACCTCAGGAGATGGTCAATCGCGATGACCATCAAACGCCGAAACTTCTAAAGAAGGCAAACAACGATCCCAGATGAAAAAGGAAGAAGAATCTTTAATAAATTAACATTTTATTTTACATTGCAATATATTGAAACCGATTACAAGTACTTAGTCAATAAGTATTTATTTACATGTTGAAGGCACAGTCGGAGGTCAGTGGCGTTGCTTTAGATCTGGCAACGTCACAAGCTGTCCATTTAAACCAGTTGAAAGGATTGAACTATGGAGAGTGAGGAGAAACTCCTAGAATTTGATCTTTTACAAGGGTTTGAATAGACTTTAGCAACATTGCCATATTTCTCACGCTTCATCAGTGATCACGGACAAAAAAAAAATCAGTTTTGATAGCAGAACTTTGGTTCATATTGTACGTCGAAGTTTTCGGTTGCAGTAATTAAAATTTTCGGTAGTCAGAATCGAAGACTTTCGTTCGCTTCATCCATATTCCGTCTTTACCGAAGTTCAGTACTCAATATGGCCAAAAATTCCAGTTCCTGCAACTGGAAACTTAGTCGTTCAATATGAATGATTTTTATTTTCACCGTGGGGTGAAAGTGAACGTTTCGGTCACGCCGCAAGCAATCTGTAAACTCTGCAATTTGTCCATGTTAAACCCAGGTATAGGATCAATTCGAGAAACAATACTCTAAATAGTTCGACCTTTTTCACGGATTTATATGGTCAAAATATGATTTCACCAAAGAGCTCGCGACGCGACTTTTCATTGCTGTGAGAGCTAATGCACAAAAAACACGTCCATTTTTCTTATTAGTCAAACAATTTACCATCACAACCATTCAATGCTTAACTGCACAAAACCTATATTTTTCATGAAATTTTACTTAATTTTAAAAAAATCTCCGTATGAAAGTTGGAGAAAACCTTTCCAATATCTCGTGCGTTTTCAATGGAAATTAAGCTAGTTTTAACCCTTGTTTATTTATTTTTGTTCTTCTCAGTATTTTTGCTGACTGTCAAAATAAGTTTTATATTTTTTACACTTTTTTGTACTTACGGGCCTGGAAATCGGGGTTGAACAGTGCGTGGAACTGAATTAAAGCTTAATTCGTATAAACATCAAAATAATCTATGGTGCTATAGGTCAACAGTTTGAAGACTGTTGAGGGTTTAAAAGTTTGTTTAAATTCTATGGACCACAAAAAAACCGTTTACACAGAAAACTACGACGAAGCTTAGCTTTAATAACGTGAGATTTCAAATTGAAAATAAGTAAACTTAACTCATTATGTCAAATCCTAAACTAAAATAAATTAAAACAAAGAGAGCAAAAAGTGAATTGACTCATCAGTAAAGTGAGTGAGAGATTATTGGTGAGTAAAAGCAGGTACGTTCTTTCAAGTCTTTCAGTTTTTATTGCTTTGAAGATTTCGTGGTCTTTGAAGTCCTTAGTAATGTATGTTTCTCTATAAAAACGGGACTAGAAATCCTTGTTCAGAAGTGAATTTTTCGTTGGTCAAAATAACCATGTGCACTGATCGTCATCTACGCTGTGGCTGTGACTTCAATGAGTTTCTTTTCAGCACTTGTCTCACTTAAGAGAGGCTGGTTGACGGCAGCATCATTTTCTTCCTGAAATAATCATTGTACAATAAGTAATTAGCATAATTTTGTTCCATTCATTATATATTTATAAATAAATATCATGCTAGAACTGACAATGAGCTTGTGGTTGCATAGCATACAATGATATGAAATCGTCAAGAAAAGGCCAAAAATCGTAGATGGAAAATTTCCACAAATTTAGTATTTTTAAATTTTCGAGACCATTTTCAGTCACAGAAAACACTTTTAGCGAATAATTTAAACCCAGAAATGTCACCAAAAATTTTTAATTTCAGCTGGAAAGGTCGAAAAGGGCGATTTTGAATGACATTTTTTTAACTGATTTTTTGCCATTTCCGCTCTATCTCACAATCATACCAAGGTGCAGCGCAGCGGTGTAACGATCAATCTTGCAACATTGTACTAATTTAGTCTATTTAAACCTCTCTAAAATATCGAACTGTCGATTATTTGTTGATAACTTTCGAATTTGTATTTGTTGATAACTTTCGAATTTGACCTTTCGTGCGGTTTAAAATAGATACTATGCATCGTTGCTAGACTGGCCGCAAAAAAACCAAACAACAAATTCAGAAGTCCCCATTGTAATTAGTTTTTAGTTTTGTTTCTCTTGAGATCATGCAATATGAAAAATTGTGTACTGAACTACAAGTACGTTTTTAAGATGGCATAATGGTTTAGATATATCAAGTGTGTCCAATTTCAACCAGCTTTGTATGCAAATCCACATTTATAGAAACACATTGTTTATTTGCTTTATTTTGCACATTTATAGAAATAAAAACTAACCTTATCGAGGGCTTCCAATTCTTTTTCCGACAACTTTTGAATGACCGCAATCGTGTAGCAATCTCCGAGAATGTTATTTACGGTTCTTGCTCTGTCCCTGTTTTTGGAATGAAAATAAAATGTATTAAACTAATTATAAAAAAAGAACATGATTATTATGATAACGAGTTTGCATTTGAATTAAAAATCTTAATCTGAATCATCTAGAGCTTGAAATGGGCTTTAAATAGATTCTTAACAATCAAAATTGTAAGCACTCAGCTTTAGCGTTGTGAAAAGCAACGAGAAAAGCTTCCACCATCAGTGTACTCAAGATTTTACAGTATGAAACAAGATAAATATATCCGCAGAGCTTCATATAATTCGTTGAATGAAATAATGTCTTGACTCTTGCACATGAATGCAAATTCGAGACAAAGAAGGAAGCCCCGTATCAGTCCACATTTGATCCAGGCTGGCGGCAAAATTATATAAAATGATCGTCTCGGCTGATCAAGTGCAAACAAACAGGATTTATCAATGACATGTACAGGGTGTTTTTTTTATCTCCCCCCCCTGGTTTTTTTTCTTGCTAATTGAGATGAAATGTTGCGGTTTGGACTATTCTTCATCATTTCGGCTGAATTTTCTTTTTTTGGGGTCGAAACCCCCCCCCAGCCCCCCTAGGGGGGTCCCCAGGGGGGCTATCTCAAAAATTTCAAATGGCAACCCCTATCTTGTGATACATCGTTCGAAAGGGCATAAAATTCTAAGACTTTTGGCGCAAACCGGAAGTTGATATCGTTTTTCGTTTTCGATATATCGAATTTCAAAGTTCGATTTGGACCCATTTTCAAAAAATCGTTACTCCACTTTGGAAAGTCGGAATTAAAAAAACTATGGGTCCAAAATACTTTAAAAAGCAAGTACTTTTCACATAACGAAATGGTTTTGACATAAAATTTGATTTTAGAGCCCCAAATTTTTTTTTAAAAATTTTGCCCCTAAAAGGGGCTATCTTGAAAATTCCCTTCCACGACCCTTATTGAATGATGCGTCGATCAAAAAAGCATAAAAAACTGAACATTTTGGCGCAATCCGGATATCGATATCGTTTTTCGTATTCGAGATATCGAATATTAAAAATTCAATTTTCGCCTATCTTCAAAATTCGATATCTCGAATACGAAAAACGATATCGATATCCGGATTGCGCCAAAATGTTCAGTTTTTTATGCTTTTTTGATCGACGCATCATTCAATAAGGGTCGTGGAAGGGAATTTTCAAGATAGCCCCTTTTAGGGGCAAAATTTTTAAAAAAAATTTGGGGCTCTAAAATCAAATTTTATGTCAAAACCATTTCGTTATGTGAAAATTACTTGCTTTTTAGAGTATTTTGGACCCATAGTTTTTTTAATTCCGACTTTCCAAAGTGGAGTAACGATTTTTTGAAAATGGGTCCAAATCGAACTTTGAAATTCGATATATCGAAAACGAAAAACGATATCAACTTCCGGTTTGCGCCAAAAGTCTTAGAATTTTATGCCCTTTCGAACGATGTATCACAAGATAGGGGTTGCCATTTGAAATTTTTGAGATAGCCCCCCTGGGGACCCCCCTAGGGGGGCTGGGGGGGTTTCGACCCCAAAAAAAGAAAATTCAGCCAAAATGATGAAGAATAGTCCAAACCGCAACATTTTATCTCAATTAGCAAGAAAAAAAACCAGGGGGGGGAGATAAAAGAAACACCCTGTATAATGTTGATAACTAGGTATTAGGATTGTACATTAAACACTTATTGAGAAACTCTGTAGAAAACATTGTGTAAGAGTAACGTAATTATAGATCAGTAAATCGTAGATTAATCAAACAAGTGTCGTGATTGTTATGTGCTCTATCAAGAATGTAATTTTAAATCTACCATCCAAACAGTATCCAAAATAGAAAGATGATGGGATCAATAGGATAAAGTGATTCCATCAGCTTACTTTTTGTTTCATACTCTTGAATTTATAGGAATAAACATATATTGCCAGTGCGTGTAGGTATATCATTATTTTCCAACATTTTACTGTCGAATCATGAATCATGCAATAATCAGACATATTGATGTTCAGTCAGGGTCAAAAGAATGTCGGTCATGTTTTTAGATGAGGGCTTAGGCAGGCCACCCGCAATGCTTAAATTCATTGAGCTAAGTATTGCAGGTAGGCCATCCGCAATGCTTGAATTCATTGAGCTGAGTATTGGAGGTAGGCCACCCGCAATGCTTAAATTCATTGAGCTAATTATTGCAGGTAGGCCATCCGCAATGCTTGAATTCATTGAGCTAAGTATTGGAGGTAGGCCACCCGCAATGCTTAAATTCATTGAGCTAATTATTGCAGGTAGGCCATCCGCAATGCTTGAATTCATTGAGCTAAGTATTGCAGGTAGGCCACCCGAAATGCATAAATTCATTGAGCTAAGTATTGCAGGTAGGCCATCCGCAATGCTTAAATTCATTGAGCTAAGTATTGCAGGTAGGCCACCCGCAATGCTTAAATTCATTGAGCTGAGTATTGCTCGTAGTCTACTTCCAGGAGTCCTCAGCAGTGCAGTACCAGGAAGCAAAGTAGGCACTGCCTGTCCTGAGATTGTCTGCATTTTTCAAAAATACCCTATAAACCTACTAATTATCAATAATATCTCTTGTCACTTAACTAAATTCTGCGCTGATAGGAAGTAGAACAAAAAGATTTTTAAGAGGAGTCTCTGAACACACATCTTTGCAATAACTGATGCCTGGCTTAATTTCATATCCGCCGCACGCCACTGATTGTCAGGCATTCTTTTTGTATCCGACCGTTTTAGTACCGAGATACCCAGGATATCATATACCCAGGGTATCATATACCCAGAAGGGTATATGATACCCTGGGTCCCGGGGGCTGGTTCTACACTTATGGACGAGACGAAATAGAGGGAGCCGACAAATCCCATTGGTTTAAACGGTGTCACATGACAGGGTTTGAGTCGTTCGATGGATGGAAGATTAATTTTTCTGAAATGAACGACTCAAACGACTTCAAATCTGTCACGTGTCGCCGTTAATCGTTGAAGCCAATGGGCGTGATCAAATCCCTTCATCTCGTCCAAAAGAGCAGAATCAGTCCCCAGACCAGGATATGCAATACGCAACACACCAAATACTCGTGTGTCGAAAAGTATAGTGTGCGTTGCGTATCGCATCCTTGGGCCAGGTACCTTTGTCACGCACTATAGAGTGCATAGGCGGCGATTTAAATTATGTCCGTCTAATCCTTAGATTGTAGTTCAGGGAGGCTACCTGTTCGCTTAAAATAATTTAGCTCAGTTTTGTGGGTAATCTATACCTACAGAAGTCGGCTGACATTTATTTTGCTCCCGGCTGCATACATTACGCAAACCCAGTGGCGCACGCGTGGGGGGGGGGGGGAGGCTTTGATTTCTAGGAGTGGAAGGGAAGAAGGGAACAATTTTCAGTCAAACGCTCATGAGTGAGTGCAAAGCCCTACCAACAACAATCCTGCGTCCGACGCAGAAATTTTAGACATTTTTCATAAAATGGATGATTTTAGAATACTGATACTTACAAGAGCCAGTCCACTGCAAACAGTAAGGAAACGTCCTCAACAGGAGCGTGGATAATATTGCACAGCATGACGATAATTATTAAACTCGCGCTTGGAATCGTCGCCATTGACATAGACAAAAACGTTACTGTGATCCTGCAACAATCCGGAAATTCGATTTTAAAAACGATTTTATGAGGAGTCTTATGTATGACGATAGAGTATAAAGAATCTCTATACTGGATACCACATCACTCTTTTATCGACTGATGAAACCCTTACCTTTGTCCTTCAGCATTCTATAAATTAAATTTTGGGAGAATTTCTTGGCGATAAATTAGAAAAACCCTTTGTCTGAATCTCATACCACTCTGTTGAACTTTATTAATCGCGTAGGAAACATGAAAAGCGATCGACTGATGTTTTGGGGTTAGGAGCACTCAGAGGTTGTTTCAAAGGAAGTCGAGAGTAGCTTTCTCGCCAGTGTTAAATCAATTGTTATAAATTCAGATTCTTCTCAGGAGCCATAAGATCTCAGCAAACTTGTTGTGGTCGATTTGCCTTTGCTTTGGGCACATTTTGACACAAGGATTTTTCAAATCCTAGGAAAATGCTTTTTTTTATTATTATTATTATTATTATTATTTGTGTGTGCATTTCACTCACTCAACCCTGCACATATTCGCAATAGAAGCGAATATTTGACAGTATTCTGTCTATTAATTTAAATAACTTAAAAAAGTTGGCAACGTAGTTGCCAAATGCTTAATTCTAATTTATGTTGAAAAGTAACACGAATTCAATAAATATACATGTTTACATTTTATTCCTTCAGAAAGCGACCTGAAGACGATTCAAACGTTTTAGGAAAATGATGTTTTTATAAAACATCTCAACATTTATAAGAATAAAATGTATTAAAAATTGATCCCTAAAAGATGTCATGGCTGATGAATGACGATGTTGAAAAAAACCAGGGATACAGCCGTATAGAATAAGGATTTAAAAATAAAAATTTCTTTCTCTGAGACGGAGAGGATGGTATCAATAGAGTTCTTGCGAGGTTTTGCTTCAACAAAATGGACTATATCATCCTATATCAATTCTGATGTAAAATTCTGCGAGAATTACGATGATACCAATTAATTTCTAAGATAGATTTTAATCAACACCTACAACAAAAAGAAACATTGGGGGGGGGGGGGGGGAGCAACTATGAAACCATGTCTTTTTAAAAATTACAAAGATAAACTTGTAAAAGGCTTTGCTATGAACTCCCGTTATATTTTACGTAGCCTCGATGAAATTAATTGAAATAATGCGCACTTTTTTGCTTGGTCAGCAACATTTCGAACGAGATCCTGGGCATGAGGAGCTTACATAGACTGCATCAAATATATACTTACAGGAGATTGACAAGATCTCCTATTCCTAGCGAGATATTATTCATTTGAGCAATGAAAATCACTCCGATGGTCATGAAAGCGGCTGTTCCGTTCAAGTTCAGGTTTCCTAAAGGTAAAACAAAGCGGGTGACTCTTTTGTTCATTTTGACCTCGTCTTCCAGTAACTTGAATGTTATCGGCAACGATGCTGATCTGTGAAAAGAAAAGTTAAAGTCAGTTTCAATGAAATTTACTACATATAAATAAATACACCATTGACGATAGAAGCCAAGTCTGTTGCGCCTTCGCAATGTTGTAGAAGCAACAAGCTGTGCACACGCCAGTCCAAGCACTCAACGCCGAAATAATTGAAAATTATGTGTGTTGGGTGTTGCCTACTCGAAACTCCGTAGGCGTGACTGCACCTTTACTTCTTGCTAATACAGTACAATATTCCCGGGAATTTATTTTTCCCGCCCACTTTTCGCGATTTTTTCTTTTCCGCTCAATCACAATTTTTTCATTTCACCCATTTTTCTTTTGCACTACACGGAGAAAAATATTATTAACTTAAGATATTGAAATAAAATATGATTAAATTATTAACAAAAACTGCAGATAACAAGGGCCGAAAAGCAGCCATCCGCCTCTAGTTTTGTATAATTCTGTTGGATATAATCGTCACGAAGTGAAATTACTGAAATTTAAATTATTCGAAAGCCTTGCTGCAGCACTTAAAATCACCTGATAGGAAAAAGGCTGAGAAGTAACTATTTTCTGACAAAATTTCATAATTTTGTTCCCATAATTGATTTGCACACCTTCAGGCATTCATTATCACTGATTAACAACACTGGTAAAATCGTTTAAAATATATCAATTGGAGGAAATGCAATGAGCCCCCCCCCCCACTATTGTTTGGCCCTATCTTGAGTTTAAACGAACTAAATGCAACGATGCCATATTTCACTTTACGCCACTGGAACACAACAAAGTAAATGTGATTGAAGGGTAAAATACTTACTTAGAAGAAGTTGCAAAAGCGGTGAGGAGAGATGGTCCCAACTGAACATAATACTTGAAAGGGTTTTTCCGCACGAAAAAGAAATAAATGACTTGAATGATGATGAAATGATACAGGGCAAGGGCTACGAGAACCGTGAGGATGAACCACGCCAACCTATCTATCGCAGAACCAATATCGGGAATCGATGCAATTTTTCCGCAGATAATGCTACCGACACCAATTGGAGTTAACCTGTGAAATAATCAAAATATTGTTCCGTCACTAATAATAAGTATTTTTACTGTAAAGCTAGATTCTTAGAGCCGCTTTTGGAACATTCGTGAAGTACGGATGTTAAGATGATTCCAGGGTCGACTTGTTCGAACCGCGGACACCACGTCGCGCTGCTCAAAAAGTCAACAGTTTTTGGCTGAAATTGACGAATTTACGCTGGAGACATAAATTTGAGGAACGTCAGCACCTGCGAGCATACTTCAGGAAGATACCCTGAAAGTTTCAAGCTGAAACACTCAAAGCCGGAAGTTATGAAATAATAAGAAACTTCCCATAAGCCTCAATGAGTGTGAGTGAGGTAGATAAACATTTTATCACTCGCACTCACTCTCCCTCACTATAAGCTAATGGCGAAATAAATTTCATAACTTATAGATTTAATACGAAACCAATTTTACTATTTTTGGGCTCAAAAAATCCAGAATTAAATTTTGCAGGTGCTGGCGTTATTGGATTTTGAGTTTTTTCTTTGGTTTCAATTTAGAATGCAAAAAACACGACTTTTCCTGAATGGGACTGGTGGCGCTATCCATCGGATTGAAATCCAGAAAAGTTTCGCCTGGAATCACCTTAAATTGACTACTTACAACTCACTTTAATATTCATAAAACACTGTTGTTACAGTTTGGTGACTATATGACTTCACTCTGAAGTGGTGTATTGATCCAGAAGCAAATTATGTTAGTACACAGTATTTCCATGAATTCTGCCCCTCTCTAAAATCCATTCAGTGAGAAAATAGAAGAAACTGCGTGTTAAAATTGTATTGTGAAAGTAGACAATAATTCGGCATTTTAGTCTTTATTTCATTAAAATTGTGCGACGCGTTTGCCTGCAATCAAGCAACGAACGCTGCCTCCTAGGAGCATGTGCGGGGAATTTATCTTTCTCTCTCTCAGGCCGTTTGAACACATGTGTGAGAAAAGGATAGAAATGAGGGCACGTGACTTTAATCCTCTTTCCGTCCTTTTCAAACTCACGCATTCAAATGGAAGAAGAGAGAGACAGACAAAATCCTGTATCCGCCCATGCCTCGAAGTTCCTTTGGTTTGATTTAAAAAGCGCAATCATGCACTGCAATGAGATTGTGATATCTGGCCACTCCATGATCGGTTCAAAAATGATACTGAGGCACATAATTTTGGCTGTGGAACATCGATTCGATTATGAGCGTAAACATTTTATCTGTGATGTTTAGATAAAGAACTAACTTATAATCAGAGGGTATCCGTGCGGACGCTGTTAAATGTTATCAAACCGCATTGGACCGTAGGCAACCGCCTCGCTTACTTGCAAGCGTCCAAAAGCACAAAGCGCGGTTGCCATGTTCTTTGCTCGATTACAAGCGAACGCGTCAGTAAATTTTCATTCCTCAAAAACTATATTATATTCCTAGCTACTTTCTCGCTGAATGGATTTTCGTGAGGGACTGAACTTATGGGAAGACTGTAAACAAATAAGAGACAATATTTGATAAAACCTCACCAGATGACTCCGAGCAGCAGTCTCATCAGGACGTCGTAAATGACTGTGAAGAAATCTATGACAAGCTGACGTTTAGCGCCCAGCGTTCCCAGAATCGAACCAAACATCATACAAAAGACGACTATACCAATCATATCGGTACCGGATCTGTAAATTAATGCAAAAGCTCTTTAATGTAAGACACACTAAACTCAAGAGTATACTTAAAAGAGTATTAGAAGTGATAACATGTTATGAATCTTATTAAATTAAATAATAAATAATAAGAATTCATAATCAATTAATACGTAGTAAATAATAACTAATAACTAATAATTAATAATTGATAATTATTAATTATGAATAATGAACAATGAATAATGATATAATAATTAACTAATAAATAATTTTATAATTTTTACTATTAAAAATGTAAAAACTGATAGGTTCGTAAAAATATAACGCACCATCAGCGGCTTACAATGGAATGCCACTCCTGAGCCTTACGGCACAGGACCATTGCATTGATTGGTTCCGTCGTGGGGCTAACGCCAACCTCACATGTATGTAAAATAGGCCCGATAAATAATAATTAATAATTAATTAATAGTAATTGATTCATTCATTCTTTAATTCATTACTTATCAAAGTATAAAGTGATCTATTGGATACATGAAGGATGTTAGAGTTTTTATCTATCAGTTCTCAAGAGCGCGGCCCACTATGATAGGCGCCGAAAGTTAGAAAACCCATTTAACCATTTTACGTATAGATAGCTTGACTTTGCGTTCTATGATGGCCACCACAAAATGCTAAAAAGTAATGCTAGGAATTTTTTAAATTGTTTTCCCCTTTCATTTTGATTCTAATCGAAACATATCGCGTATTTGAAGGAAATAAAATCATGCAATTAAGGGTGCTAGCGATTAACTTAATCAAAACTTTAATGTTTCTCACCTAGAGTCGATGATTTTTTTGAAAGTGCTGTTCGTTCCTGGAATCAGCTCATACTTTGTGTAGGTCTGTAATTAATCAAAAATACCGTCGGTAAAATCTATGATTGCACATTATGAACAGTTTGACACATTAATAGCCCTACGTTGAACACGCTTACACAGGCTTGAAAAGCAAATATATACTCTTCAAATCCGATGATTTTTATTTCTTCTTTTCTTTTAGCTATCCTGTAATCCATATCCCTTAAATCGGGACGTGTTGCTACCCCATTTTACTCATTATTTTTTTTTTTTTTTAAATCGCAACCATTGAGCAAAAATTCCCATGTTTAACCAGATGGGACAGGCGGATGTCACCCCAATAATTATGTAACTTGGGGGAACTGCCCCCTCCCTTCTCCCTTATTACATCCTTGAGTAAACTCAAAATCAATGAATATTTTTTAATGCTTAAGTGTTCCGTAGTGAACGGAAATGTGAGTAAATTAAAATTAAATGGTACTTACGGTTTCTAAAGTAGCCAAAAATAAATTGTCTGGCAAAAGATTTCTGGACAAAAAGAGACAAAAAAAAATTAAAACAATCAGATATCATCGATCAAACAAAAGATAACTTGAGCTTTCTATCAAACCAATTCACAAGCTTCCCTGATAAGGTGAAATTGAGATTGATAATTTTAAATTAGGGTTCGTCTCCTGACAAAAATCACTATAATTATTAATTTAAATTTTCAACAATCTTGGATTAAACAGCAAACAAAAGATTTTTGCTGAGACCTGTTCACTGTTCAGACCACCCCTATGACCACTCCCCTCCTTTAAACGCCACCGAATTAATTAATTTTTGCGCGGCCGCACTAAAGAAAATGCGGTTGAGCCTTCATTTATTAATAATTCATCACAATTTTCAGAATCTGCTGTAGTATAACGCGATTTTCGAAGGCGCTTCTAGCATACTTAATAATGGGTCTGTCACAAATTGTTGCTATAGCTGTTTGAAACATTGAATCGTTCAATGCATAAAAATAAAATTAATTATTAAACAATTCTAATGTTAAAAACCGTGACCGCAAAATATAGTTATATTAATGGAATGGCTGTAGTTAAAAAAATGTAAGTCAACAAAATTCTTGTGAATTTCAAAAACTTTAATTAAAAAAATCTATTGTGTCAATTCAATGATACCGTTATGTTCTTCAGCACATTCCGTTTTTGTTTTTCGTTTTTTAATTAAAAAAACGATTTTGCGGTCATGATTATTAACATTAGAGTTGAGGAATCCACGGCGAAAGAACATGATGAGCCACTAATTTCACTACGTTCTCATTTATCTCTTTTTTTTCTTTTACATCAGAAAGGGTGAACGACATTAGATGTTTTCACCAAAAACATTATTGTTATAACAATGCCAGAAATGTTTAAAGGACAATGTTAAGTTCAATTCTTTCCTATTATTACTAAACAGCAGAAAAGTTACAAAATTAGTGCAACATGGCCATTGACTTTCATGTTCTTTCCGTGGAATCTTCAATTATTAAATCAAGTCATTTTCATTTCGTAAGTAGTCGTTGTATTGTAAAAAGTTGTATTTGAATTTTCAATAAATTGTTTCTAAACGGAGAAAAAATTCGTGGTGGAATTACAAAACGTATTATTAAAAGTGGATGCATCAGAAATTCTTTTAAATTAATTAAATAACCCGAATTTTCATTGATTCAACAATTCTCTCACGTTAATTATCAGGATGGGGGGGGGGGGGTCCTCCTAGACCTTCCATCGTGGCTCAAAAATGTTGCTCCCCCTTGGAAATTTTTCTGCGGGCGCCCATGGTAAAGTATGTCCCGTTTAAAAGTATGTAGAGGGATCAAAACAATCGCGCTTATTCATGGACTTTACCTTCCAATATCGAGAAATCCGTCCATTATGTTAGCCTGTGGTTGCATGGATTTCTTGGTTTTAACATCGGAATGTTTCATCCCTGTGCTGCCGGGATGGATGAGTAAAACAAGGATCATACCAATTACCACGTTCAGCATGGATGTTGAGAAGAAATAGACCAAAGTTCGGATGGCAATTTTCCCATTCTTTTGGATGTTCAATGATGCGGTACCTTCACATAAATTAAATACATTTTTTTTAACCACTTCAGTCAGTCAAGAATTATGAAAAATAAACTCATCCTTAGTTTCACCAAACTTAGACACATACAGGGTGTCCGAGAAATGAGTTCACACTTTTGCTGTGAGCGCCTGGTTGATTGTAAAAATCTGAAAAATTCAGGAATAATCTATCACCCCTAAGCGACTTCAGAGAAAATATCGGGGGGCTCCCACCCCCCTTAAGGGGGGGCGTAGGCCCCAAAATGTACCCCGTGTTGCCAATATATCGCATATTTCAAATGGCAGGGGGTATTTTTTATTTCATCGTTCAAAAGAGCTCAAAAAACTGAGTAATTTAGTTTTTTCAGATTTTCGGTAGCCCCTCTCAAAACAAAATGGCGGCCAAATAGCTACCCCATACTTTAGAGGCCCATAACTTCGGTTCGAATCAATATTTTTTTCAAAAACTAAAATTTTTCTGGATCCGCAGAACGTCCTCTTTCCAATGATGTGCCACACTTTATCATTTGGTGGAAAAAAAATGGGGCGCGGAGCCCCCCCAAAAATTTTTGAGTTTGGGGGGCTGTTGCTCAAAAAAGTCAAATGTAAAGGGGGGTCGTGTTGTACATTAATCGAAAGGTCTTAAAAAAGGAAGAATTTGGCGCAAACCCGAAGTCGCTACGATGCGTCTATTCAAAATGTCGGCCATTTAACCATTTGGGGGTGGGGGACCGTCCCCCCCCCAAATAAAATCCCTCCATCGAGTGATACACCAATCGAAAGGTCTTGGAAATAGAAATAGAATGGCGCAAACCGGACGTCAATACGATGCTTGCATCCAAAATAGCGGGCGGTCAAAGTTTTTTGGCTTATGACCCTGAAGGCCGATAGCAAAAAAACTATGACCGTCCGCCATTTAAAAAAAAAAAAAATGGCCCATTTTGGATGCAAGCATCGTATTGACGTCCGGTTTGCGCCATTCTATTTCTCTTTCCAAGACCTTTCGATTGGTGTATCACTCGATGGAGGGATTTTATTTGGGGGGGACGGTCCCCCACCCCCAAATGGTTAAATGGCCGACATTTTGAATAGACGCATCGTAGCGATTTCGGGTTTGCGCCAAATTCTTCCTTTTTTAAGACCTTTCGATTAATGTACAACACGACCCCCCTTTACATTTGACTTTTTTGAGCAACAGCCCCCCAAACTCAAAAATTTTTGGGGGGGCTCCGCGCCCCATTTTTTTTCCACCAAATGATAAAGTGTGGCACATCATTGGAAAGAGGACGTTCTGCGGATCCAGAAAAATTTTAGTTTTTGAAAAAATATTGATTCGAACCGAAGTTATGGGCCTCTAAAGTATGGGGTAGCTATTTGGCCGCCATTTTGTTTTGAGAGGGGCTACCGAAAATCTGAAAAAACTAAATTACTCAGTTTTTTGAGCTCTTTTGAACGATGAAATAAAAAATACCCCCTGCCATTTGAAATATGCGATATATTGGCAACACGGGGTACATTTTGGGGCCTACGCCCCCCCCTTAAAGAGGGTGGGAGCCCCCCGATATTTTCTCTGAAGTCGCTTAGGGGTGATAGATTATTCCTGAATTTTTCAGATTTTTACAATCAACCAGGCGCTCACAGCAAAAGTGTGAACTCATTTCTCGGACACCCTGTATACTATATAGTGAATCGAATAACTCTCTCTATATCATGTACTGTCATACGATGGAAACTTGTTTGTTATCAAATTTTAATCTTTAAATTTAAAAAAAAAAAAAAAAAAAAAAAAAAAAAAAATCAGGTTATTTTTCAATTTTGTCACTTTTTCTATACTTGAAAAGAAGAATTATCATTACAGATTAACCAGCAATCAGATGAAAGATTCTCCATCAATCAATGGTACTATGACCTCCAAAAGAAAGTCCTCTCATCCGAACGGTCCTTGATTATGTTGTCCATTATTTTTATAGAGGTATAGATTATTTAAGGCATACTTTCAAGTGGCAATATTGTTTGACTCAATATAAAATACCGGGGCCCAATAAATGTACGGTACACACGGTCCTCGGCCCCAAGTCCGCCCTAAGTACTTCAACAAGCATCGGCCACCAGCCAACGGACCTCATCGGACCGTTTTAAAATGGCGAAACCACATAACTAACCTCATAATAGCACTTAGGGTGGGTTAGAGAGGCTCTAGACCCGCCCCAAGTAACGTACAGTTGGGAGCGTACCCAACATTTCGATGTGCCGTTAAAGAAATGTGAGGTTAGAATCGTCATTGTTTGGTACGACCTAAAGCCCGTTTGTACCGTAAATTTATTGGGCCCTGTAAAGTGCAAAAAGTTTGAAAACTGGTCGAAGAATTTTAGAATGAAAATGTCTACCAGAATACTTTCTTGTGAACGTTATAGTACCGTGGCACCATACCAGTGCGGTGCCAAAGGAGATTCGTCTCTGACTTGTCACTTTATGATGGAGTGATAATATTTTCAGGCAGAAATCTCCCATTAATAGTGCCCAACGCTGCCATTACGCTCACGCATTTAAAAACATAATTTTGATAAATGAGGAGTGGATTTCTTAAGTTTATCGTGCTCCCATCGTTATTTTCGCCTGTTTCCACCCAGGGACGGCTTGTGCGATTTGGCAGCAATGCTGCCAATGTTGGTGGAGCGCTGCTTCACTATCAAATCGATTGTTTTACATAGATTTAAATGGAAGGAAAACACTGTTGCCTAATTGCACAAACCAACCGCTACTGTTTTCACCTCCAAATCGACCCTGAAGTCATATGTTGCAAAAGTTTGCTACAGCAACGAACAAAACTCAAGTTCTTGAGCTGAAAAAAAGACTTACCTATGATTATGCAGGAAATAACGAAAGGCAAGACTAGTAATTTTAACGTCCTCATGAACATTTCACCAGGATAAGAGATGAGCGTTATCGTGTCGGGGCTTAATTTTTGAGGTCTTACAATAAATCCTGAAATAAGAATCCACATATTAGTGACAAAAAGAAGAATTGTCTTCGGAGAGGCGCGTCACTTGAATTGTTTTACATTGATCGGGCAGTTAATTTACGCTTTGGGCCAATTTTTCCACTTTTGTGTCATTAAGCTGAAATATGTCAGGGTATCCAATTGACATATTATCATCGTCCATCTGACGTATAGGAAGTATGTCGATTTTTGAAACTTTTCAGGAGAGCGAAAACAAAATTGACTGATTAATGACTTACGCATAAACGTTTTCCATAACTTGAAAACTATTGAGAATTCGGCGTTTTTGACACATCGAGAAAGCGTCATAATCTATGCATGAATCGATGGAAAAACAGCGAGTTTGCTGCAAAATGTTTGCCTCAGAGCTATGTAAAGACCATTCCTATATATGTATGTAAAAACGCGTGAAAATTGAAAGCGTCAAAAAGTCTTAAAACCCGAACTTACAAACTATAAATTCATACGGTTAGTAAAATTCTAAGATGCCGGTCAAATGACCTCTGACCATGCATAAACAAGTAAACAAACACTTACCTAAAGCAGCTCCCAAAATGACACCTAGTAAAGTGCTGACTAAGAATGCATTCTGCTTTAGTTTTTTTAAAAATTTTCTCTGGATTGGGATTTTTGAGGCCGGTTCGGACTGCGCCTCTTTCTCGCTAGTTTCCGCCATGGCTGACTACTGAAACAAAGTTAAAAGTTTTCTGACGATCAGTTCCCAAGTATAAAATTGCTGAATCTCAGATCTAACTGTAAGACGGAGGTTCAAAGAAAATGCAAATACAGTTAAAATACGTATTGAAAGTACAATGGGGCTCTTGCAAACTTTTGCTATACAGGGGATTGAAAAGTTGATTTTAGTATAAAAACTTATAAAAATGTCAATGAGTACTCCAGAAAATCACGAAGTTCACTCTCAGCATTTGAATTTATGGCGGAGAGACGCAGGTAACAGGTTATCATGGGAGATTCCTATCTAAATTGAGACGTATCTCTGTTTTTTCATTGAGAAAGTGACTTAGACCGGAATCTCCCATGAAACCTGCGTTGAACTGCCATTACGATGTTGCCGTTATAGCGGTTATGTGAGTTTATTAATAAATTTTAGACATTCTAAGTGTGATTCTCGTGTTTTTCGCTGGATTTTACATCAGATTGAACTATCTCTGTTGTTCACTTATCGTTGTGCTTTTGGTAATATTACTAGAATTTAGGAATTATTTTTTTCAGTGCTCCTCTGATAAAATATGTTTGTTCGTTTTAGATATCAAGAAAGCTGGTAAGCCTATCGAGGATTCAATCAGTTACCGGTCTCTAAAGCGCAGATAACTGCATTTTCAAATTCTTCATTTAGCGATGCTGCTTATGAGATCTTCGATATCTTTGGCATAAAAAAATCTTTACGCTCTGGATTAGATAACCGCGCTCAGTGGCGAGGCGTGAAATTTGGAAACAATCAGGGCTGCCGTTTTGCGTATAATCAATGCTATTTTTCTATTAACCGATGATTCCACCGGTTGAAAAAAGATTACACAGTTCAATTCAGTGTATGACTGAAATGCACGGAATTACTCTGATCTGTAATCTTTCCTTTATCGGTGGAAACTCCGTTGATTAATTAAAATATCCGCAATTTTTTTTTTTAAAGTCATCGACGACTCCATCGGTTGAGAAAAGTTTACAGATGCGAGTATTTTAGTTTATTACAGTCATGCACTGAACTGAACTGTGTAATCTTTTCTCAGCCGGTGGAATCATCGGTGAATTGAAAAATAGCATTGATTATACGCAAAACGGCAGCCCTGGAAACAATGTATGTTCTCCATTTAAATTCACCGAACAGGTCGAACGCTTCAGTCATCGGCGATGACCAGATATTTCGACCTTTCTAATGAGTTTAAGTGGGAAAAAAGAACGTTGCCAAATCGCAGGCCTTGCCACTGACCGCCGCGCTATCTTTAGATTTCGGTGTCGATTCACGAGGCTAGTAACAGGTCCTAACTCCTAACTCTTCTTGTTTCCTCGATTTTTAGGATGTCGACAACAACACGCAAAGGAGCTTCGATAATTATGGCAACTGATCCATCATAATTATGATTTGACGGGTATAAAAGGCAGCAATAATTGAACCTAAGATCAGAGGTTTCGGTCAATAGCAGATCTAGGAATTTCTTTCTCTCTCTCTCTCTCTCTCTCTCTCTCTCTCTCTCTCTCTCTCTCTCTCTCTCTCTCTCCCTCCCTCCCTCCCTCTCTCTCTCTCTCTTTCTCCTCACCCACTTAAACGCATGTGTTAGTAGGAGAACAAAGCTAAGGGCGGAACTCACGTGATCGACCCTTCTTCTATATCCTTTTCTGCCACAAGTGTTTTAATGGGCGAAAGGATAGAGAGAGAAAGACAGAGATAGAGAGAGGGGGGGAGAGAGAGAGAGAGAGAGAGTGAGAGAGAGAGAGAGAGAGAGATCCCTGAATCTGCAACTGGTGTTGGTCTATTAACGACCGTGACATATTATATTTGTTTTAAAGGTGATCGATCGAATTTTATATACTTGTTGTTGATGTGTGTTCCTGAACAGTCTTTCGTCTTTCTGTCTTTATTGGAGGTGGGCCGGCAAACTCATGAAAGAAGAGACCCTCGGACATAGGAAACCTCAGTTGCAAAAACAGATTGGAAAAAAAATCACTACTTTAAAAAATTGAAAAATTTGGTTATTCGCATTAAAATTTTTGAGTTAGTGCTCTGAAGAACCCGTTTGGCCAGAAACAACGATGTTTACCTTATTTTGCGTAATTTTAAAAGAAAGAGGAATTAAAAAAGAAAAATGGTTAAAAATGGTATTGGTTCCTAAAATAAAAATGATTATTTTAGGCGCAAATACTCTTATCCTATATTTTTACTTTTCCTTCGATCGTGAGCGTATACCTAGCAGTGCAGCCATATCGTGCAAGAAATGGGCGGAAATTGAAGTGGTTGCAAATGAAAATCGTCTCGACTGGGTGGAATTGATAAAAATCACGAAAAGAAGGCGGGAAAGATACGCACCCGTCTCATGACATTTGTGAATGAACACGGTTTTCAAAAGGAGTCGATGTCTGTAGCTGGCTGGTGTATCTCTTGGCTCGAGCCAGAAGGACTCTGGACTCGTCTCGTCAACGTTTGTCGCGCCTAACTGAAGTCAAGAGTTGTCGTCAAAACTGACATTTAAGAGGACATGTCTTTTGTGACACTTGCTTTGTCATTGTCCTCCACACTCATGCATTGTTTTCCCATTTTCTTTTCATTTTCGTTTCAATTCTATCAGTCAACCGCTCCTCCTAAACTCGGGGTTGCCGGTTCGAGAATGCTTTTAAAATTTTTATGAAATTGTTTTTAAAATATTTTAGTTTTTTTTTCCAACTGCGTAAGTAATAGCAAACAAAAAAGTTTTGGCAGCCAAGAATTCAAGGTAAAAGTGGCCAATTCTCGTGAAATCATACCCTGGTTAAAATGTTCCACGACCAATTTTACTTGGAAATCGATTTCCATGGAAATAGATGCAATAAGTATTTTTTCCATGAAAACTACATCGATTTCCATGGGAATGTGCTTGGTTTCTATGGAAAAATACTCGGTTTCCATGGAAATCTATTTCCATGTAAAATTGGTCCCGGAATATTTTTACCAAGGAAAGCATCGTGTAGTCAGCGTGCCGTATACATTATACAGATGCATTATGTAGATGATTGCCCCAAACTTTTGCGTTTGCTAATGTATAGGAAGTTCTTTCAAAATAAATAAAAAATATTCGGCATTTCGATGGATATTTACTATCTAAAAATCAAGCTGGAAGCAAGCTAGCAAATGGTCGAAACAATTCTCGGGGAGTCCCCACAGATCCACCTTTTTCTCTCGAGGGTCGGGGGTATTTTTCAGCTGTTTTATATTGTGTCAGACTGCTCGCAAAGTTTGGGAACATCATTAAAGAAATAGTTAAGCGTGGCTGGATTAGGATATTTAGATAGAAACGCTTCTTACAAAAACAAAACAAAAATGCAAACATTGAATTCGCAACAGATTCGACTGTCATCGGCGTCTTAATTGCTATTTCCGCACCACAGCGGAATTACACTATCACCCTTATTCCCACGTCACTTCCTTCGTCTCTGTCTCTCTCTCTCTCTCTCTTACACTCCACCCCCTCCTTCCGTCTCTCCTTCCACCCCTACCCCTCTCTCCCCATCACTCTGCCTCTCCATTTCTCAGCTTACTTTTTATTTTCTTGCATCATTTTAACCCCCCCCCCTCACCAGCGCCCTTCAAAATTTCTAACGCGTCCTTCATGTTACACATCTACATCAGGAAAATTACAAATTTGCTCACATCCGATTCCTGTTTCGTAATCGAAGTCTCATCTCGTGACATACAGACTCACATCCTAGGCACCCACTTCCCCTCCTCCGCTTCCTGCCAAGCCTATCCCTCCCCTCCTACCGCGAGCATTGCTCCACGGTACGTATGGTATTTCTGGAAATATTTTATTTTCGTTCCAAATAAAGAGAAGGGGGGTCACATTTACACACATGGGTGTTGCGTCATTGTTTGATTGTTGAGTCAGCGACTGATATACGCTATTCAACGCACGACGTCTTTGCAAAGAAATTATCCTTATTGAGATTTTTTTTGTTTCTTTTTGTTTTGTTTTTTTTTTTTTATTATTATTATTTTTCAGTGTTTACTGTGAAAAATGGCCTACTATACCGTTACAAAAATAATATTGAAATACTTTCCTGATCGCTGGAATTCCGGAAATGTATCCGGATTCTTTTTCCATTTACCGAAATCGCGGTGAGGAAAGTACTAACTCATTGACTTACTTTGACGCAGTGGCGTAGCGTACAATTTGGCAACGTTGCAGTTCGTCCATTTAAAGCCATGTAAAAGGTAGAATGCGAAGGTGTTCACCGAACACCCACTAGTATAATCTTTTTCATGGGTTTAAATAGACGAACTGCAACGTTGCCAAATTGCACGCTACGCCACTGCTTTGACGTAATATCAACTTACGCATGCGTTTACGTTGGGAAATAGAGCGAGAAGATTGATTCCTTTTCCTTCCGATTCACCAGCGACGTATACAAACCTAGTCCGAAAATATAGTTTGATTCAACCACAAGGTAATCCGGTTGGCAGTCAAACTACCTGTTAAAGGATGAGGACAAAGGAGGCTCGACCCCTAACCAGAAGATAACCAGAGGTCGTAAAACGCCACTCCTCGTATACCTTAGGTTAGAGCTCTAACCACTGCCAAACTATCACTTAACCATCAAAATACCAGGTGTTAATGTATCGATTGTTCAGAACAGAACCCGGAAAACTTTTTTTGCTCAAACAATCTTAGTTGAAAGCTTGAAAATGACTGTTCGCCAATAAACAGGACTAAATGCTCATTCACTTAATGTATTTTTTTTTTTTTTTTTTTTTTTTTTTTTTTCAAAAAGGGTGTACTCAACATTTTTTGAAGATTTCTATAAGTTGTAAATTGTGCGACTTCTAGCTATATCCTTCGTTTTAAGGTGAGACTTATTTGTCAGTGGCAAAGCCATAATTTTGCATTTTTTTCCCCCATTCGAACCTGTGCAAAAAGGTCGAATTAGAGGATGGTTACCGATTTCCAAAATATCGATCCTTTTTGAGGGTGTAAATGGAAAAAATGCTACGCCGCCCAATTTCAAGCTTCGCTTCGCCACTTGCCTCTCATTTGTTTACCTGCTGCTTGGTTAAACAATAGACAGATTACGGCCGCATGCTTAACTTAAACACGTCAGTGATAAAAACAAAACCATTGAAATTATTTAAATTAAAAAAATATCTGTATAGGTCCGTACAATGAAACCGCGAATACCATAAAAAATATGAGAAACGATGAGAGGTACAGTAACAGGGGCTGAAGTCACGTGACAGCCCGCATTTATCCATCGTTTTCTAACACATATATGCGTTCAAATGGGCTAAGAGAGAGAAATACGATATATATCCTCGGCTATGGTTGATATACTGAACAGAAGGAACGACCTCTGTAGTTTTATGAGTTTTATTTCATTTGAGGATTCACTGAGAAAAATCTTTGGACAGAGCAACCAAAGTCTTTGGGCGAGGGAAACCAACTTCCAAAGACTTTGGTTGCTTTGTCCAAAGATTTTAGTCCCCCTGCCCAAAGCGTCTCAGCAACTATATAATCACCGCAGACTTTGGTTCCCCTACCCAAAACTTTTTCTCAGTGTTGGGGCTATCTAAAGTGGAAATTGCCGACAGAGTGCAACAGGCCCAAGAGTGAACCTCGCTTTTTAAAACGACCCTTCGTAGATCATAATCTTTGAACGACGCCTCACCTCGGCAATCGGTCGGCGCGGCGGGTTGCGATTTCTCGATTAATTTCACCCGGTTGACGCCTCACCCAGTCAAGGTAGATGTTAGTACAGATAGATGCATTCGGATTGGGCGGATCAATTGAATTCAGGGATACGGAGAACCTACTTGCGTCACAGAGTCAGCTGCTTCCATTACATTGGTCCATTTATGTGGTCGATAAAATAAACAGAGACTCCGCAGCAGGGCTGCCGTTTTGCGTATAATCAATGCTATTTTTCAATTCACCGATGATTCCACCGGTTGAGAAAAGATTACACAGTTCAACTCAGTGCATGACTATAATAAACTAAAATACTCGCATCTGTAATCTTTTCTCAACCGGTGGAGTCGTCGATGACTTTAAAAAACTTGCGGATATTTTAATTAATCAACGGAGTCTCCACCGATTAAGGAAAGATTACAGATCAGAGTATTTTCGTGCATTACAGTCATACACTGAACTGAACTGTGTAATCTTTTCTCAACCGGTGGAATTATAGGTGAATAGAAAAATAGCATTGATTATACGCAAAACGGCAGCCCTGCTCCGCAGTCTAAAAAGGTAAACGCCGAAAACTGTATTGATGTATACCTCAAGGCGTCACGTCATGGCGTCATCGTCATGGCGTCATGGCACTCACAAGGCATAATCAGGGGTGCCTCCGATCTTGAGTCACAGACAAAGCAAGAATAGTCTTTGTGTGCGTCTAATTTACAATCCCCCTTTTCTCATGGGTTTTCTTTCTCTAGTTAATATTTGTAATTCTTCTTTTCTGTCGGTGATTTGATTTAAAAAAACAAAACAAAAACAAAAAAACAAAAAAAACAAAAACAAAAAAATGAATAAATAAATAAGTACACCTATTTTACGGATGTCTGTTTTCCGATCCAGCGCTCAAGCATTTATAATAACGGAAACCGTGGCGTAGCGTGCAATTTGGCAACGTTGCAGTTCGTCCATTTAAAGCCATGAAAAAGATCGAACTTTAGGGTGTTCGGTGAACACCTTCGGATTCGACCTTTTACATGGCTTTAAATGGACGAACTGCAACGTTGCCAAATTGTACGCTATACGCCACTGAACGAAAATCTTACCTCCCGCTCAAAAGGAAGTTGAAGTGTATAAGTTTATAGTTGTGTAATTTTTCAACTTCTAATTTATAGACTGTTACATTGAGAAGCGGGAGATTCAAAAATGACCAACCAGATGCCGGTTTTACGTTAAAAAAAAAAAAAGGATCTAAGTAAATCAGATTCCTCAATTTTAAATTTCTCACTCGTCACCAAAACAGTGGCGAAGCGTGAAATGCGGCAACTTTGGATTTCATCCATTCAAACCCATGCTCAGAATCGAATTGGAGGGTCCTTGCCACGCACCCATTTGCTCGATTTTTTTCATGAGTTTAAGTGGGCAAACCTCAACGTTGCCAGATTGCACGCTCGTGTCAACTCACGCTGGATCAAAACTTGTATAGACTCATTCTGTGATGACGGTCGTTATTGCATGCGATATATCAATGGAGCTGTTGCAAACTTTTGCTACAGTCTTATTAATTGGTGTCATTGGGGTAATACCCTGTAAAAATAACGATTAGCGCACTAAAAAATCACGAAATCCACTCCTAAACTCACAAAATGCTTTTAAACGCGAGACCTTAATGGCGGCCGAGGCCGCGATTTTCTTATGGCAATTGTATGCTTCTTCTTCTTCTTGGGTGGTGTCACGAGAACAACTCGTGTAGATGGCGCTGATTAAAGATAGGGAACCCCAATGAAAACCGCGGCCCCGGCCGCCATTACGGTCTCGCGTTTAAAATCATTTCGTGAGTTTAGGAGTGGATTTCGTGATTTTTTAGTGCGCTAATCGTTATTTTTACTGGGTTTTACCCCATTATCATCTCTTAATAAGCCTGTAGCAAAAGTTTGCAACAGCTCCATTGTGACTAAACAAACCAGCCCCCGCTCAGCCGTACTACAGGCTATCGAAACGATATCTCGAGCACTAAACGAGTCTATTTCCCATGTCGAGTGAGGATTTCATATTTTGCTGGAAAAATTTTCAAGTTAAATGTTTTCTTCTCACCAGACCACTGGATAGAACTTAAATTGATTTGAGTTGCGAAACTGATATTCAAAACCAGTTCTTTGGTTAGCTTGAAATCATATTGTTTTTACTATGAGCGACAATCATGCATTTATTTTTCCGCTAAACCGATTGTAGTTAAGACTGTGTATATGAATGAAGCGCAGTTGATCGAGCAATCGTAAGACTTGGTCGTTGCTATACGTACCCGGTCAATAGCCTACGCAAGATTTTTGTTGGTAGGGGCTTGCAATCTTGCATACTGATGAGCGTTTGACTGAAAATTATTCCCTTCTCCCTCTCCACCCTTATAAATCGGAAGTCCTGCAGGTGGAGGGGGAGGGGGAGGTCTTTGCCCCCTGAACCCCCTCCCCCTTGCGTATACCACTGGCTATACGGTTAATCGTTAATCGTAATCATCGTTCAGTTGCCCGCATGGGTTGCCGTTAGTTAAAACGGGAAATTTAACGAAAGTTAAAAAAGAAACTTAAAAAGGCGTGCGTAGACAAACCTATAACGATCAATGTCACGAAAAAGTAAATAATCAGCTCGCTGGACTTTACACTCCCAAAGGCGGATCCAGTAATCTGGCAACTGTGTATTATTTCCATTTGAACACTGAAAAAAAAAATTGTTTGAATTAACAATTCAATTTGTCCAGAATGGAGCCCTCAATTTGTTTTGTTAATTCAACAAAACAGAATGGTGAATCATCAAAATAAGATTGTTAATCTGACAAAATAGATTGTTAGATCAGCAAAATGTGAGGCAAACTCCCAAACAATTTGTTGGTTCAACAATCTTTTTTTACAGTTCAACAATCTTTTTTTTGTTGATTCACCATTTCGCTTTGTTGAATTAACAAAACCAATTGAGGGCTCTATAGAGAGTTTTAGTAATGGCGACTGTCGGTGATGAGCGTTCCAAACAAAGCCGGTTTGTCTCTCTCGCTCTCACGTGACCCCTATGTACTGCCATCTCACTCTAATTTCGAAAATCGTATTTAGAGACTTCTTTTGTGAAATTTTATGGCAGAAATGAATTCCTCGAGGCATTTTAATGCGATTTTGATAATAATATGTCGTAAAACAAGGCCCTGTATACGAATTTCGATACTAGAAAGAGATGGATATACATGGGGGTCACGGGAGAGTGAGTGAGGTAGTTTAGAACGCTACGCGAGTTTTATCACAACCGATTGCGACCGATGAGTGCTTTGTAGTGGTTGTTGGCTAACCGTTGACTTCGCACTAAAACCGTCTATTCTGGACAATTAAATTGTTAATTCATTTTTTTTTTTTTTTTTTTTTTTTTTCCCAGTGAATGTATGAGAAACAATCGATTTGTGAGAGGGTCATAAGGCCTCCCGCAAGAATCGATTGTTTCTCATGTGCCTTCAAATGCGATGAATTCTTGCATGATTGACAAATTCCTGGAACCGTTTATGTATACACTGTGTATTTATATTTATGTCCGAAAAATTGCGTGTTTCCACTCACATTCAGTGGCGAGGCGTGCAATTTGGCAACATTCCTTTTCCCCATTTAAACACATTAGAAGAGTCTAAATGCCTGGTCATCGCCGATGACAGAAGCGCTCGATTTTTTCGTTGAATTTAAATGGAGAAAATACATTGTTGCCTTTCACGCTTCGCCACTGCTCACATTGAATCAGTGCGGCGGAGACAGGAATATGTCTGTCTCTCTCTCCACTTATTTGAACACTTATCTAGAAAAGAAAAGGAGAGGGGGCCAACACATGAATTTAGCCCCAAGCTCCGTTTCTTTTTAACGTACGCATTCAAACAGGAAAAGAGAGAGATAGACGAATTCCTGTATCGGCCCATGTGCGGCACGAGCGCGCAGCTCGCAGCTGTAGATCAAAGCGTTAATTGGATAATTATTTTCTTAGATAAGAGAGGAATCTGGACACACACACAAAGTCAGATTACCTTTGCGCTTATCATCAGCAGAACGAGTTTCTGGAAGCTGGAACTATCACAACTAAAAACTGAGCAGCCATTTTGTGTTTATTTAACAACATTTTTCAATTCAGCGGTGTTTTCACCAGTTGACCAAATTATTACTCTGTTCAGTTCAGTGTGTGACTATGTATTGCACTAAAATACTCTGATCTGTATTATTTGTTCGCAATCGCAGTGGAGTCGTAAAAATGAACTTGAAAAAGGTGAGGATATTTTGATAATGTAACAATGGTGTTCCACTCATTGAGAAAAGATTAAAGATGCGAATATTTCCCTGCACACTGAAAGCCAGTGATAGAATTGCCAAATTTCAGGTTAGAAACCATACATTTGACATGGATTCTAATGGGCAAAATACCGCTTAAAGCGTACATTTGGCAAAACTGCCAAAAGCTGAACTGTGTAATATTTTGGTCTACAATGAAATCATAGGTATGAATAGAAAAATGACATTAAATATACTCAAACCGGCAGCTTTTTAGAGCCTCCTCATATAATTCTTAATTTCTCTCACAAAAAGGGCATACAATTTTGAGCGGTTTTGCAACGCACACTTTTTTCCTGTAGCTTGAAGGATTTCTGCATGAGGGAAATCGTTTTTTGTTGGTAGATTTTGAGTAAATAATAGTTTCTAGCTATCGCGCCCCTCTTTGACCAAAATGAAAAACATCGCCGAGTCATGATTTACTTTTTAACGGTTTCCTTCCGATTCTTCAATCGGCCGCTCAATTGAAAGATAGTGATGTTGCCGTATACCCCCAACCCTCAAATTTTATGAGCTTTATATGCGGAGGTAAACATTCCCAAGACTTTCTTCAAGAAACAAGTTATCGCGTTCAAACGAAAACTGTAGAGATGACAAGGAAATCATAACTCAGCATATTTTGTTTTTTTGTATTATTTTTCCCCCGTTTTTTGTTTTTTGTGTTTTGTTTTGTTTTTTTTTTTTTGTTTTTGTTTTTTTGTTTGTTTTTTGTTTTACTTTCACCGGGGTGATATAATTGCGTGTAAAATCAACATTTACTCAAAATTTTCCAAGAGGACCTCCATTTTTCGAGAAGAAGAAAAAAGAAACGAGCTTTGAAAATTCGATACGACTTTAAAGTAGCGTAGCAAGAAATTCTCTATCTCTCTCTTTTCCACGGGAACCCTCTCTTTCTATCCTTTGTCTACTTGTACCCTCAAAGGGAAGATGAGGTAAACGCGAGAGATCTTGGTTGCGCTACTGAGATGATATTGATAGCTACGCGCACAATCTCTGAGAATCGTTGACATTTTTTCTGCTGATTGTCTAAAAACTTTCTGCATATATTCCGTCATATTACTAAATCTTATACTACTTCGGCTCCTCAAAAGGGAGAAGAAAAGCTCTTTTATTTTGGTCCTTAAGGTCAACCAAAAGCTGCAATTCAATTATTTTAACAGGGAAAAGGGAAGAAAAGAAAGGGAAAGGGGGAAAACTCGTCTTTTTGCGACTAGTACATTTAAGATTTTTGGAAGTTTGTCTATTCATCTCGGCCCGATTAATTTTTTTTGTGGGGGAGGAAAGAGATACGGGCCGAATAGTTTTGATGATACCAGATATCTAATAAGTACTATTCGGCGTGTCAATAAAAAATTTACTTACAGCCGAAAACACTCGAAATTTTTGTTTCTTCCCTCAAACGTACGTAAACTTGAATGAAGAAAAATTCCGAATACCAAAATGTAAATTTTAATTCTAGATTTTAATACTAGATTTTAATACTAGAAACCGATGGGCCAATTTCAGGTAACCGTGTGAAATAAAAGAGAAACCCAGCTTTAGCAACGCGGCAAAAAAAAGTGGGCGTTCAACGTCCTTAGGACGTCCGGAGGACATTCGAAGGAAATTTTGAAAAAGTCTTGTATTGATCTGAAATACCTTCTTATGACATTAAGAAGGTGATCAGCGTAGAAAAAAATGAACGTCCAAATCACAATTGTTTGACGGGAAGGCTTACGTCTATCCTTGGTAAATATGTTCGGTAAAGTTCCAAGACCAAAATTCTATGGGCCATTATTATTATTATTTTCCCTTTAAATTTTAATTCCAGGATTCCGTGAACCGTTCATGGATTTTTTTTTTTTTTTTTTTTTTTTAGATTTCCCGCACATATTTTCATGGAATTCCATATAAAGTCCACAAAAATAATGACCCACCAAATTTTGGTCATGGAACTTCATGGATCACTTTTAACGAAGGGTCGATTTTGTTCAATGTATAACTCACCTTTATTTTTGTTATTCCTTCACTGCTTTTCAATCGTAGAAATCAGGGTTGAAACTTCCAAAATTAAACGTCAGGAATTAACACACATTACTGTCGCGTGATAAGATAATCTTTGAGGAACTCGAGGTGATTTAAGAGAATAAATTGGTCGATTATGATAGAGCTAAAATAATTAGGAACACTTTGTGAGATCGCGGACACATGGGACTGGCACTCGATCAATTGACTCGGAACAGGACCGGGAGAGAGAGCGAGAGGTGAGGAGAGAAGCGGCGCGGGTGTTCGGTTCGGGTTTAACTGGCTACGCGGAATATACTAAGGGCGCCTGGCTTATTTTTTTGAAAGGGCTGGCCACACACATCACCGCCGCCGCGACCAACTGTTGATTGTTACCGTGCAAACGAACTTGAGCTCTCTACAAAATTGGGGATTCCTTCGTTTGAACTGTTTTGAGCAATTGAGTCGTTCGTCAGAGCGATTCGACGCGACGCACTATGTTCCGAATGGCTATTCTAGCTTGTATGAACTCACAAATTGTGATTGGAAAACACCACAGGAATGAAACTTTGAGAATACCTTCTCATAATAATTAGACTTTCTTTTTCCACGCGATTAACTCAATTTTTGACGCCCTGGGGTCCCGGTAGGGCCGTTGAACCCTCTCGATCCAAATTTTACTATCGGCAACCCCCAGCTTGTGATTCATCAATCGAAAGCTTGTAAAAAATGAGGAATTATAACATAAACCAGAGCTCTTTATTTTAACAAGAAATCATGTTATTTTAACAAGAAATTCCTGTTATTTCAACAGGAATTCTTGTAACTTCGATAGGAATTCTGGTCAAGTAACAGGAATATTTTTCTCAGTGTACGATTCGTCTCTGCCGATTGGACTTGTTGACTGGTTCCATGCAGATCTGAATGAACTCTATACCCGCACAGTGCTCTCTGGGCTAAATGTTTACTTGCGCCTCAGGGACTGGGCGGCCCATCTGTTCAAAACTGGGGGGGGGGGGGGGTTTAAAAAATGTCATTCCTTTTTTTAATTTTTTTTTTTTTTTTTTTTTTTTTTTTGCTTCTCTACTATTTTCAAGTATTTTTCGCCTCAATTTTCTGTTCGTAAAAATCTTGCGCTTTTGGCTAACCCTAATACACCCAGTTAACGACCCACGTAATGTGTTATTTTTGGACCAAATTTCAGTCAATTTGGACCAATCTTACTCAAAAACTAATTTTGGAAGTTTTTAAACTCGTAAAATTTAGCTGCCCCAAAAAATTTCTGTTTTTTTAATTTTTTCGTTCTTTCAGTTCTCAAACTGTGTTTTTCGAGAAAAACACACAAAATGTCAAATAATTCTGGGCATACATGAGCTAAAGCCTAGTCAGCTTGACTGTTATACGAAATTGACGATTTTTTCGAGGTATCGAATGTCAAAGTTCTACGAAAAGGGAAATAGCAATTTTTGGATTTGGTCCGAAATCGAACTTTGACCTTCGATTTCACGAAAACGAAAAACGTCTGGTTTGCTCAAAAATGTCCGGTTCGTTGAACGCCCTTTTTGACAATGTCTCATGAAGCAGGGATATATGATACCATAATTTGAGATCGTTTGATTTGTGGGGTCGTGACCCCCGCCCTCAGCCTCACACCCCCTGGGTGTTCTGAAAATTGTTTATCCCCTAAATGGGGCTCTTGCAAACGTTTGCTGTGAGTAAATGAATATGCCAATCTGCTGTAAAAACCAGCGAAAATCACGGTAAGCACAGAAAGAAAGTCTAAAATTCAGCAATGAACTCACATAACTGATTTAACGACAAGATCCTAATGGAGGTTCAACGCAGTTATCATGAGAGATCCCTGTCTAATTTGTCACTTTCTCTACGGAAACATAGAGAAATGTAGCAATTTAGATAGGAATCTCCCGTGATACCTGGCTGTGTCTCTCCCCCACTGAGTCCAATTTTGAGAGTGAATTTTGTGATTTTTTAGTGTACTCATCGTCATTATTATAGGTTTTTATGCAAGCATCAACCCTTCAATTTCTTGTAACAAAAGTTTGCAACAGCCCCATCGGAGCATCTCTGAAAATAATCGAGCCCGTGTATTAGCGCTTTTGAATTTTGTGGTCGTTTATTTTTATTCAGCCTCTGAAAATTTTGAAAGTTTCAAAAAAAATCGTATAGGCTCAAAAACGTCATTTAAGGTTGTTTTTTTTTTTTTTTTTTTTTTTTTTTTTTTTTTTTTTTTTTTTTTTTTTTTTTTTCACAAAAACTGTATATTATCAAAAAATAGCTCTATAGAGCATAGAGAGGACTAAAGATACTTGAATTTGGACCATTAAAAGGGGAATTAGGAATTTAAGAGAATGGGTCCATATCGAACTCCAACCGCCGATTTATCAAAAACGAAAAAGGATGTCGACTTCTGGTTGGTGCTATGTCTTAGACTTTAATTTTTTTTTCAACTAAAAGGCTCCCTATTTGAAGTACTGGGTTTAGAGGGTAGATGTTGGGTACTCTCGTGTAGGCTCCTCGGGGGGGGGGGGGGGGGCTCTAAAATCGATGACTCTCCTAAAATATGTTCTTCTGAATATTATCTAACATGTATTTCAGCGATTTTCTAAATTCGTATCAATACCCAAAAAAAAGGTTAATCCGGTGAGCTTGATATAGAAGTTTGATGCGTAGATATTGCTGGATTGATAAAGTTTATTAATAAAATTCGAACAAAAATTGCGCATTGACTAAAAATTGATAAAACACAATTGCATGGCTTAGTTGATACAGGTTGATAAAACTTAATTGAAATAAAGGCGAAAAAGTTTTATCGTACGAAAGAATTGATAAAAGTAGATGATATAATTGATATGAATTGCATTAATGACAAGCTCAAGTTCAGGAGCTCACACCTGGCAAGGTCAAACTTCACTGCCTCACACACTGCTGCCAACTTTGATACCTTGGTACTTTATCAGTTTTCAGCTTTTTATATGAATAAAATGTCTATTCTGTCATTCTATTCTTACTTCACAGAAGATCAACGATTAGTCAATTGATAAATTTCTAGTACTTCTATATCAGAAAATTTGGTTTTTTCTCAGAATCTGGTCACAGTACCAGGTTTTCCTCCAACTTTTCAAGAACTGTGCAGTTCAAATACCATGAGCGGATATTGGAATTTTTTTCTTTCTCTCTCCCCATTTGAACATATGTATTAACAGTGGCGTCGCGTGCAATTTGGCAACAATGTATTCTATCCATTGAAACTCATGTAAAATATCGAATTCAGGGGGTGCACAGTGCACAAAGAAAATTCGATATATTTAATGAGTTTAAATGGAGCAGTTTCATTGTTGCCAGATGGCACGCGACGCCACTGTGTATTAAAAAAAAATAGAAGACGGGGCCATCGCGTGACTCTATCCCCTAGCTATCTCCGTCCTTTTCAATCACACGAGTTCAAATGGAAGGAGAGAGACACACAAAGAAAGGCCTGTATCCGCCCATGTCAAATACTAAAAATGTTGGTAATGGTACCAGAAATTCTTTTGTTGACATATTATATCGTTAAGTTTTCAGAACCTATACTGTCTCTTTTTTCAGTGCTTTGAGCTAATCTATGTTGCGTCGATGTTTACCTTGGAGTCTTACGGAATTTAAAATTTTTGATTGTGAGATGAGTGAGTTTTAGACTTCTTTAAACGTCTCGTCGTTGTTTTGGCAACATTTTACATTCGAATGCGGATTGTCGAATGTCTGGTTTCTTCCTACATCTACCCTACTAAACATGTTCTATGACCAATTTTCTATGGAATTTTGATGGTAACTACAGCAATTTCCGTGAAAATCGATGTCCTTAGAAATCACAACGATTTGCAAAGAAATCTATGTAGTTTCCAAGGAAAACTGGTAATGGAACATTTTTACCCATCAACAAAAACCTTTCAAGAGCTCCATTGTTTCAATGAGCAACAAAAATGGGTCTAAGCAGATTAATTTGAATGAATCACTGTAAGGAACTCAATCACTTGAGTCGTATCAACTAAATGATCGGTTCCTCTAAGTGAACCGTTGTTGTTGCTGATCTCTCTCTCTCTCTCTCTCTCTCTCTCTCTCTCTCTCTCTCTCTCTCTCTCTCTGTATCTCTTTCCATCTCTCTCTCTCTTTATCTCTCTCTCCCCCTCTTTCTTTTTCTCTATCTCTCTCTCCCTCCCACCTCCCTCACCCTCACCTCTGTAGACACTGGTCCTGGGTGCATCCAACACCAACCGGCCGGTCTCGTTAAATTAACGTTGACACGATGATAGTTTGCCCTCATGTGTCATGCCATGTCATGGGCCATTACCATTAGATAATACGTAAGTATATTATGAATTAGAGGAACCAGACAGAGGCTGAGAGCAGGAGGGCGAGAGAGAGTGGGTGAGAGAGAGAGAGAGAGAGAGAGAGAGAGAGAGAGAGAGAGAGAGAGAGAGAGAGAGAGAGAGAGAGAGAGAGAGAGAGAGAGAGAGAGAGAGAGAGAGAGAGAGAGTGGAAGAGAGAGGGGGATGGAAAGAAAGGGGGATAGGATAGAATGATAAGAGAGGCTCTCCCCCCTCCCCATCTTTCTCCTCAGTTAAACTCCTATGAGATGAGATGTGAGATGTCAATAAAGACACATTTGTATTCCTTGGTTCGCGTCCTCTGAGCTGCAAGCGCGCGAGAGGTGCAGTGACGCGGAAGGGTGAACGGTCAATGTCTTCACAGACGTTGCCGCTTTAAACGCGGGGTCCATTGAGCGATGCCGTTTGCATATGGGCTGATACAGGAATTTGTCTGTCTATCTCTCTCTCTCTCTCTCTCTCTCTCTCTCTCTCTCTCTCTCTCTCTCTCTCTCTCTCTCTCTCTCTCTCTCTCTCTCTCTCTCTCTCTCTCTCTCTCTCTCTCTCTCTCTCTCTCTCTCTCTCTCACTCTCTCTCTCTCCTCTCTCTCCTCTCTCTCTCTCCTCGTTTGAATAAATGCATTAGAAAAGGGCGGCGATAGGGGGTAAAGTCGCCCGTGATGATCCCATCAGCTATCCTTTTCCAACACTTGTGTTCAAACGCCCGGAAGAGAGAAAAACAGATTCCTGAATGCACCTACACAGTCGTTTGAGAAATAATACCCGGCAAATTCCCGTTACTGCGCAGGCGCAGTATAACTCATAGCTACAGAACAGTCCAAACTCTTTCCTTTGTCAGTATCAACAAACTATAGCGATAGAGAGGCTGTGTGGGACGAGATTTTGAAACTTCAAAGAGGCAGCCATGATGGAAATCTCTTAGAGCTCATTTCACGAAAGTTGGACGATGACAGATATAGGTTTGTTTACTGCGCAGAGACGAGTTTGCGTTTTTGCGCATGTGCAAGAACGCAAACACGTCTTTGCGCAGCGAGCCACCGCGAGCCACATGATCTGTCATCGGCCTTCTTTCGTGAAATGAGCTCTATGAACATTTTACACGGGCTCGTGTTTGCTTCATTTTGTAACCTTAAAAGAAAGTTGAGACAGATCCAAGGTTATAGATTAAAGAGGTATGCTCATCTGACTTCGCGCCACAAAGTCAGTAGCGCACAGTTCAAAATCCAGATCCGAGATGGCCGGAAAAAGCAGAAAACATTGTACACTCTTTCCCGAAAACATCGGACTATTTTCTGCTTTTGTGGAGACGGAGCCCAATGTTTTCTGGAAAGAGTATACAATATTTTCTGCTTTTTCCGGCCATCTTGGATCTGGATTTTGAACTGCGCGCTACTGAATTTGTGGCGCGAAGTCAGATGAGCATACCTCTTTAATTTATAACCTTGGGACAAATCCTCTTAAAATCGGTTTTAAACGAAAGTGCAAGTATATTTGAGAGTAGAGCTATCAGGACACAGAAATCGACGAACTGACACATGACAGAAAGAAACAATTTTTTTTTTTATCTAAATAGTTGTTTTAGTATTCTGTGTCCAGATAGCCACTCTAAAACACTTGTTTTTTTTTTTTTGTTTTTTTTGTTTTATTTTGTTTTTTTTTTTTTTTTTTAACCTATTTTCTGTGATTTAATTACAATTTTGAAGTTAAGGGTTAAAAAAATGAGGCAAACAAACCAGCGGGCCGATCATTTACTTTATCATTAAATCGATCGTTAAAACTGTCTACGAGTGATGCTATTGGTCGAAAATTGTAAAACTTGGCTGTTGCTGTGGTAACCATCGTTAAGAGTCTCGTTTTATAAGGGCTATTCATGAGTAACCTTTAAAAAACGGACACTATAACGATGGTTACCATAGCAACGGCCAAGTTTTACAATTTTCGACCATAGAATGACTCATATGCAGCTTTAACGATCGGGTTAACGATGAAGTGAATGACCGGCCTGCAGAATCAGATGGTCCATGCTGTCACACTTTGGGATAGGACTTTTATCCTTGGTTTCTTACCAAAGATTATTATTAACAGGTCGGTCTGGTAGCACTGTAATCTTTAACTGAGTGAATGGGCTGGCGCAGGTCAAAGCTAGGACAGTCCGAACTCTTTTCTTTGTCGGTATACCTTTCCGGAGAAAGGGGCTGAAAGGGGGACCCTAATTTTTTTTTTTTTACCTAGGTCCATTATTAACAGTCCGCCAGTCACCGGTAGCGCCATAATCTTAGAGCGCATCCCAATTTGGGAAGGGGACCGATGTAAATAAAATAAGGGGTTGGACAAATCGGAGAATAATGTGACATTTTTGCATTGCAATGAAAGAAAGAAAAATCCTAAATTCAATATTAACATTACCGAAAGCACAACTATATGTACCGATGAATTTCCATAGTACTTTTCCCCGAAAAATTCGTGTGTTTCTTTTTCGGGTTTCGGGCATTGCATAATATCGAAGATGAATGAAATAAATTTGCTAATATGCTGCGCATTTTGAGAAGACTTTTTAGATAATTGAAACATACCTAAGGTCTTTTGGCACTTACAATTAGTGTCGCTTCATTAGAGGTGGGAAAGAAGAGGAAATTATAACTACAACTCAATCATAAAACAATCAAAAATGATAAGAATGACGAAAAAGAATAATCCATTATTAAGCTTTTGATTTGAATTCATCTGACTTGGTCTAGACTTTTAACTTTTCTAACTTTCTTACTTTGTATATATTGCTCTTCGGAATGGATTTATTTTTTCTCATTATTTTTCACCTTTCTTACTACTTTGTGATTCTTTTATGATAAAGATGTAGTTATGATATCCTCAGCCTCCCCACCTCTTATGATGGCACCATAAGTGCCGAAAGGCCTTGGGTTTGTTTTAATCAAATTAAAACGTTTTTTTCAAAATACGCACCATAATGGCCAATTTATTTCATTTATCTTTGAAATGGTGATACATATGGTTCCAATTATTTGTGATTGTATTTCCTCAGAAACTTTGATACTTCAACGTCTATGAGTATCTCGATGCTTTTGGACCAATGAAAACTTTTTAGAGCTCAAAGCATTGAAAGTTCTGGTAAATTTGAACTGTTACGATCACTGAAAATTCCAGCTTTAGAGTAGTTCTATTCTACACATTTAAGCTGCGCTCTCGGTGGGTGTTAATTAGTGGCCCTTGCTCGAGCACCGCTCATTTAGATGTTTGCAATTAGCTGAGAAAGGGACGTGACGTATTCGACATGTTAATGACCTCTCACGGTATGCGCTGTCTCCCTCGGAATGCTTTCCGGAGTATTAGGAATTATATATGTATATACCAATTGACCATTTTAGCACAGAATACACTACAGTCAGAATGGAAACTTTGGCTCATTTTGAAACATTTGAAACATTTTGGCTCATTTTTGAGTAGCGCAATTAAAAATAAAGGATTGAAAATCACTTTTTTATGAGCTTTTTTTGATACTTTTTTTTATTATTTTTTTTAATTTTGCCTCGATATCATGCACGTATTGTCGTTCGTGTTTTTACAGAGAGGCGTCGCTCGATTCAAATTTTCAAAATCTCGTATTACTGTTTGATTTTTTAAGGAAAAATAAAAGCGTTAATTTTTTTAATTTTTCCTGCTAATTTTCCATGACACCTGGAAAATCTCGCAAAAAACTTTAATGAAGTTCGGCTGGTCCATTCACAACAGTGATTGTCACGGAAGAAAACCGTGAGGGAGATTTTGAAACGTTAAATTGAGTTATACGCCTCTTTGAGAAAACATTGACATTTAGTAAAAATATAATATGCAATACTCCAATCAATGCTTTACGTAATTGCATTAGATAGTGTTTCTGGGAGGGCAAAACTCTATTACGATTTTGTAAACAACCAAAAGATAAAAATCAAAGATTCCGTCAAGTTCTAGACATACAGTGAGTTGGGGAATTTAAATATACCTGCATTCCTGCACTCGACTCGTCTAAAAACAAAATATCCATTTTTGCTGACTCATTTTCGGCCCAGCAAAGTGCAATGGATTTAAAATCCTGTTTGATAGACTTTGGACCGTTTAAGGTTGTCGTCACTTGAACCAAATTTGACTGGCCACATTGAAGCTAAAACTAATCTTCATATTGGCGGACCTTTGAAGATATAGGTAGCGTTCTAGAATTCAACCATTTACTGCATCCGTGCAAAAAAGATTACATTATCCTGTGATACTGTATATCTATGCACATTGGAAAGTGCTGCTATTCATAATCTTTTCTGCATCGAGACAATAAAGGGATGAATTCTAGAACGGTACCAAGGTATGATGGTCTTGAAAGTCAAAGGCAAAGCGACTCGGTTCGGGACCTCATAATTTGACTGGTCTCTTTTTAAAAAGACCAACATGAACAATCTCACAATATTCATTCCAACTCTCTCCTTGCTACACTTGCTCCATATCATTTCTTTCTACTTCTATCTTCACGCTTTCTACTGCACGCGGTAGCATCAAAGTTTGAACATTTTCCTCCTGTGAAAAAATAAACCAAACTTAATTAGAGGAATCATTGTTTTCTTCTAATCGTGAAGATATTTATACAAGGAGTATTTAAGCAGAGCTGCCGTTTTGCGTATAATCAATGCTATTTTTCTATTCACCGATGATTCCACCGGTTGAGAAAAGATTACACAGTTCAGTTCTGTATATATGACTGTAATGGACGAAAATTCTCTGATCTGTAATCTTTCCTTAATCGGTGGAAACTCCATTACTTAATTAAAATATCCGCAAGTTTTTTCAAGTAATCGACGACTCATCAACCGGTTGAGAAAAGATTACGGATGCGAGTATTTTAGTTCATTACATTAATACACTGAACTGAATTGTGTAATCTTTTCTCAACCTGTGAAATCATCGGTGAATAGAAAAAATAGCATTGATTATACGAAAAACGGCAGCCCCATATTTAAGAAGTATCATGATGAGAACATTAATGCTGGAGAAAAAATCTATAAGAATGAGGGTTTGAAGTTTTTATAAACTTCTTTTTGGAAATTCGTTTGGATTAAATTTAAAACAATTTCCAGCGGATTATAATAAAGGTCCGTTACGTGGTGCGATATGATTTTCATTTACTGACTTTTTATGCAATATTGAATTACCCCCCCCCCTTTCTGCTTTATTTCTATAGAAAATAAATCAAGGATACTTACACTCTTAAACTGTTTCAATTCGCTCTCCGATAACTTTTGCAGGATAGCGACGGCGTAACAATCACCTGCAATGTTATTCGTAGTTCGGCATCGATCCCTGAAAGGAATGTTATATTTCATGAAGGAAAAAAAAACAACCAGTATTATATAAGTATTCGTATTGTTGTACAACTAATTTTAATGAATTTTACTGTAAAATGATGATTTAAAAACTATGGGATTGTTGGAAAAATTCCAATTCACCCGTCAATGAAGAGTTTTTTTGGCATAAGGATTTCAAAAATTTGAGTAGACTGTGGAAGAGGGACTGTGAAACTTTGTGGTTCATGGGCGAATATAAATTTAAAAAAATATAAAAATGACACGAGCGAAAAACATATTGTTTCTTCCAAGCAATTTTATACGTTTCAAAAATATCGGGATATATTTATAATTTTTTTTTTCTTCTTCTTTCATTTTGCTCAATTATTTCGCCCTTGTGCAAAAGAACTATTCAAAGAAAGAAAAGCCTTTAAAATAAATGTAGCCGTCCAGACAAAGCGCTCCGACAATGGAACTTGCACTGAAAAAAAACCAATTCCTATAAACTCTAGTAATATTATGCCAGAAACACAACCATACATCAACTGATGAGTTTCAGGGAACATGAACATGCATGCACATCGTTTTGACTCATTTCTAGGGGAAATTTATTCGCTGAGGTAGGAAATCGATTCTCAGTCAGATCAATTCAACCTTCAAGCAATCGACAATTTTGCAAATCATAGTATGTTGTCCGAACCTTTCAGGACTAGGTTGTTTCGACTATTTATTACTCATTGCAATCGGATTGAGAGAGTAGTTAAAATTTCCTACACCGCGGTGTTCATTTTGCCTTTACCGTGATTTGAAGGCGCTTAACAGACCATTCCTCTGCAAATATCTACCATCTGAAGTTACTTTGAATGCCCTTAAGGAATTGAGACTGGGTGAACAAGACTTGGTAACAAAAACGAGGCTTGAGTTATGAGAACGGTTCCCGGTTCAACGAGTGAAATTGGTGAAAACTGTTGTTTGTTCACGGAAAAAAAATGAGTGGTAGAATTTACCATCTTCATAGCTGATTTTGGAGTCTACTATCGAGTATAGTAAATTTTACCATCATATGATAAATTGAACGTACCTTGAGGTAAAATGTATCAACATGTTATCTTAATTTACCAAAAGTTACGTTGTATTTATGGTAAAATTTAACCGTACTTGATAGCAGACTCCAAAAATATCTATGAAGATGCGGTGAGTTCTACCAGTCTTTTTTTTTTCCGTGTAGTACTTACGAATACAATTGATGAAAATAAAATTGATAAGCACAACGAAAATTAGTTTGCGCAAATCTCACCTATAATAAGTCTGCCGTATCAACTTTTTCATTTTTTTTCTTTTTTCGGTGCATGCAAAATATTTAAAAATTGTTAAAAGACTCACAAGAACCAGTCAATGGCATAGAGTAAGGATACATCTTCAACGGGTGCATTTATTTGACCACAGAGCATGACAATCGTGACAAGAGATGCACTCGGAATGGTTGCCATGGACATCGTCATCACAGACACGGTAATTCTGTTGGAAGAAACAACAACCATCAATTATGATTTAATTACTACTTAGGCAATGATTTTTTATTCGTGAGAAAAATTACTGTATCGATTACCTACTTTCAGTTGGTCCAAAGTATCCAAACAATCAGAGGCGTGAATGGATCGTCCCGTTCCATCCAATGGAACGCTCGAAACGCACCGGCTAATCGCAATAAAAAAAATTATATTCTTTCCCGTTTTATCCCGTTCCGGTTTGAAACAAATTGGACTTTTGTTAGCAAAGAGTGTACTTTGGAACAATAACAACGAGCAAAACATCGGGTATTCCAGCGCCGAAAGGTCGTCAAAAGTCCGATATTATCTTACCAAAACCTTTATCCTACTTATACCTTATGCTAATTCCTTTATTTGTAGAACTTGATGGAATGAGAGAGAACGGGTCACTCTCTAAATAGAGTTCCTTGGTGAAAAGGTAAGGTATAGTACATACACAACACATTGCGTTTCAAAGGATTCAAAAAATTAACTTTGGCAAGATAGCAAATCGACTCCTCTGATCGACATGAGTCGCCGCTAGATGGCGTCGTCTTATGGCGATGCGTTAACCCTTATACTGCCAGGTTAAGATTTCCAGAAGAAATCGAACTGATAATTCGCTCAAAGTCAGTGGGTAGTTTAAATATTCGTACTCCTCGGTGTTCAATTTGCCTATCCCTGTAATTGAAGGCGCTCGACGCAACATTGGTTTGCGAAAGCTAACGATTTGGAGTAGCATTTACTTTCAAGGAGAGATAAAGATACAAATTCAGTGGGTAGTTAAATATTCGTACTCCGCGGCATTTAATTTGCCTATCCATGTAATTGATGGCGCTGTTAAGCTAAAGCGCTATCGATGAAACATTAGTTTGCAAAAATTAACTATTTGGAGTAGCTTTTACTTTCAAAGAGAGACAGAGATACGAAATCGAATAACTCGGGCGTGGTATTGATAGGATTAAATCAACAGCCGATCAGAACTCATTGAGCTCGTGCCGTGTCTTGTCGTGTCGGTACTACCGGACAAACCTTCTATCGAGGGACTTTTATCCCTAAAGTAGCCACGGTCAGTGGACTAACTATTGAGAGTGGTTAGCTTGTATGTACCGTTCCGTTCTGAAGGAGCACTCGGCGGACCTTACTGCCTAACCTAAAAAAAAAATTACAGCGATCCATCGTGTTCCATCCCGTTCCGGTTTATAAAAAAAAAAAACATTTCGAGGCGCTCTTTGGCTAGCTTGCAAGATTTCTCTGAGGGTTAAGGAATTATTGCGGTTTTCGGTTTATATAAACTCTGCAAAAAAAAACGGGTCCTTTGAAAATGTGGCTCGCGCTCTCAATGGTTGATGACCCGCAATTCTGGTTCAATGGTGTTTATTATAAAAGATTATTATAATCTCTCAATAGTCTTCTACTTGAGAGTCACCTGTATCGGTTGAGGCAGCGCAAGACTGGAGCTACTCATACATACATTAAAGTGCTGAGTGCGTGGCGCAACCACAGGATCTCATTTGTCTCTCTCATTGCCCCCTTTGAATTTCTTATGTGGAAAAGGACATAAGGAGTGTATTTTCTCTCTTTATCTATATACCTTGTCTGAAATACAAGTTTTATGAGAGGAAGGAGAGAGATACAAATATCCAGTTGCGCATCCACTCACACAGTATATCTGTACTATCTCTCTCTCTCTCTCTCTCTCTCTCTCTCTCTCTCTCTCTCTCTCTCTCTCTCTCTCTCTCTCTCTCTCTCTCTCTCTCTCTCTCTCTCTCTCTCTCTCTCTCTCTCTCTCTCTCTCTCTCTCTCTCTCTCTCTCTCTCTCTCCCCTAGTAGAAATAAACCTCAAGGATTCTCAAGAACCCTCAACGGTTTTTGAGGGTACCCTCAAAATTCATGAGGTTACCCTCAAGATTCTTGAGGGCCCTCAAACATTCTTGAGGGCGCCATCAAAATCCTTTGAGGGTGCCCTCAAAAGTCATGAGGACACCCTCAAGATTCTTGAGGGCCCAAAATATTGTTGAGGGTGCCCTCAAAATCTTTTGAGGGTAATGAAGACACCACCAAGATTCTTGAGGGCCCTCAAACATTGTTGAGGGCGCCATCAAAATCTTTTGAGGGTGACCTCAAAAATCACGATTACGCCCTCAAGGTCTTGAAAACCAATAACAACTGTTTGAAGACGCCCTCAAAATGATGATGCAACGTTTGAACGTTCTCCCAAGCTTGAGGACCATCAACAATTGTTGAGGATGACAGCTGATATAATGTCCTCAGAAACCTGTGGACATCATTATCAAGTGATATGATGACAAGGAAGCATAAAATGTGCGATCCTACGATTCTTGGATCCCAATCCAGGGTGAGTGTGGTATTTTTTCCATGAAACAAGTGAATGATTTTTTAATTTTAATTTTTTTGCCTCCTGTGAAGTGTAACAGAATCAATTACATAACCTCCAGGCGCCACTAAAGTTCAAGAATCTATTACATAACTTCCAGGGGCTGGAACAGTGTAATAAAATCAATTACCTAACCTCCCGGCGCCACAAAAGCTCAATAATCCATTACATAACTTCCAGGGCTAGGGAAGTGTAATAGAATCAATTACATAACATCCAGGCGCCACAAAAGCTCAAGACACCATTACATAACTTCCAGGGGCTGGATAAGTGTGAAGGAGACCATTACATAACCTCCAGGCGCTAAATGAGCTCAAGAATCCATTACATAACTTCCAGGGGTGAGAGAAGTGTAATAGAAGCAATTACCTAACTTCCAGGCGCCACAAATGCTCAATAATCCATTACATAACTTCCAGGGGCTGGAGAAATGTGATAGAATTAATTACCTAACATCCAAGTGCCACAAAAGCTCAAAAATCCATTACATAACTTCCAGGGCTGGAGAAGTGTAATTAAATCAATATACATAACCTCCAGGCGCCACAAAAGCTCAAGAATCCATTACATAACTTCCAGGGGCTGGAGAAGTGTAAAGGAGACCGTTACATAACCTCTAGGCGCTAAATAAGCTCAAGAATGCATTACGTATTTTCCAGGGTTCCAGTTCAAAATTAAAATCAGTGTGACTCCACCATCAAACACTGTTTCGTTTATCCAGTTTCCCTGGTAAACATTTTAGCAACACAGCACCATGACCGATGTTGTGATCGGCTTCATGACCGATGAAGCTGGCACTATGTTTTCCATGGTGCTCATGGTGCTATGATGCACTGGCACCATGACCGATGGTGCTAGCACCATGATACAAAGAAAAATAAAAGTTTTCGTATTTTGTTTATTTAATTTTAGAAATCCGATAGCAGATTCGGATTCCTCGACCAAAAATACACGAGGACACTAAGTTTCACGCCAATCGGACAAAAACAAAGCGTATTTTCTTTTCAGACGTCCGCGCAACCTTATATACCCGAATTTCGTCTCATATCACCAACTGTCAGAACAGTGTATCGGTTAGGGTGTAGGACTAGGGATCGGAAGGTTATGGGTTCGAATCCCGGTCAGCGGGCCGATCCTTGAAATTCACGACTTTTGGGTAGACTGGATAAGAATGGAAAACGGTGATTGGTGGAGACGAGTCACGTGGTTGCCCAGTCTAATCAAAATACGGAATGGATTAGATAAGTTATCGGGTACTCCAAGACTGCCCGATAAATTATCTAATCCATTCCGTATTTTGATTAGACTGGGCAACCACGTGACTCGTCTCCACCAATCACCGTTTTCCATTCTTATCCAGTCTACCCAAAAGTCGTGAATTTCAAGGATCGGCCCGCAGGTCGGTACAACGTATGATAAATATGTGACCATTGAAGTTTGAGTAAGTACATACGAGTCTACTTTTTGTCGACTACATAAATCCCCAATATTATCCCCTCCCCCACCACCCCCTCCCCATTAACGCCCCATATCATCCCCGAACGTATCCGGGAAAAACCATCAAGATTTTTTGAGGGCACCCTCAAGATTCGTTGAGGGCACCCTCAAGATTCGTTGAGGGCACCCTCAAAGCCCTCTGTTCCAATTACCCTCAATGAGGGCTTTTCTCTTGAGGGCCTTGAGGTTTATTTCTACTAGGGTCTCTCTCTCTCTCTCTCTCTCTCTCTCTCTCTCTCTCTCTCTCTCTCTCTCTCTCTCTCCCCCTTTGAATGCATGAAGATAGGAGAGAGATAGAAAGTCCCTCCAAGACTACTAACACACTACTAGGACAAAAAGAATGTCAGGCGACTCTTGGGTCTTCACTAAGGTATGTTATCCCCAACATTAGACTGACGCACCGATAGAGGTCGCAACTAATAAATGGTTTTAGGGCGGACACAACGGTTAGCCAACAATCACAACAGCGATGACTTACTTTATGCAACAGCGCACTCATCGGTCGAAATCAGCTGTGTGACAAAACTCGCGTAGCGTTCCAAACTATCTCACTCACTCTCTCAGTCTCCCGTGACCCTCATGCATAGCCATCTCTTTCTAATGTCGAAAATCGTATGCAGGGCCTTGTTGCACGACGTTTATTATTACAATCGCATTAAAATGACCCGAGAAAATTCATTTCTGCCAAAAAGAATTCACATAAAATGTCTCTGTATACGATTTTTGTAATGAGAATGAGACAGTAGTAAATGAGGGTTGCGTGAGAGTAAGAGAGATAGTTTGGAACGCTCTTCAGCGTCATCACTAAAACCGTCTATTCGGTGGTTTTTCATTTCTGAGCATTCTTTGCTAGCTTAAATGGTGTAATGCGGAAAACATACTTTCGATAAAATCCGGGAGTTGTCAGACATTATTTTTGTCCTCGACTCTTTTGATGACATTTTTCAATTCACCGATAGTTCCACCGGTTGCCATCTACTTACACACTTCAGCTCTGCTGTTGCACGTAACTACTCTTATCTGTAATCTTTTCTGAGCCGGTGCATTATGGTCTGAGATCAAATATAAACTTTCGAGACCAAATTTAATCACAGAGCAGAACACTTTTCACAAGTAATTTCGAACTAAAACTGTCACTTTATTTGAAATTAAGCTGAAAAGGTCGGCAACAATGATATATTATGACAATCTTTCAGTTTTTGCCAGTTTTTTTTTTTTTTTTTCCGATCTCAAACCACAGAGCGGTCGAGACGTCACTGACTTTAAAAATGAGCGGATATTTTAATAATTTATCAGTAATTCGAGAAAACATTTACAGAAACGAATATTTTCGTGCAATACAGTCATTCAAAGAACTAGACCGTGCAAGATTTGATCATTTTGTGGAGTCATCGGTAAATTAAAAATTTACCAAAACTGTCATTAAATTTACACAAATCGGCAGCTCTGGGTTGTCAGTACGCATGGAAAGTGGAAGAAACGGTTCCGTGTTGAACTGACTCAATGATACAGGCGTGCGTTCAAACTGTGCCTGTAGTGATGACTTACAACAAACTAATCAATTTCGGCAGAGTTAATGGAACATTATTCATTTGCGCGATGAATATCAGTGCGGAAACCATGAAAAGTCCAGCTCCATTCAGATTCAGACTTCCTAGAGGAAGCACAAAGCGAACGATCTTTTTGCTCATCCGCAACCGGTTTTCTAAAATGTTGAACGAGATCGGTAAACAAGCTGATCTGCGAATGCAAAAGAATCATTCAAAATTTGGTTATTTATATATATATATATATCTACAAACAGGGTACCTACTGAAATGAACTTACAACAAACTAATCAAACTCGGCAGTTGCAAGGGAACGTTATTCATCTGAGCGATGAATATCAATGCAGAAGCCATGTAAATCCCTGTGCCATTCAGATTTAGGCTCCCTAGTGGAAGAACAAAACGGACGATCCTTCTATTACTCCGCAACCTCCCTAGTAGAAATAAACCTCAAGGATTCTCAAGAACCCTCAACGATTTTTGAGGGTACCCTCACAAATCATGAGGTTACCCTCAAGATTCTTGAGGGCCCTCAAACATTCTTGAGGGCGCCATCAAAATTCTTTGAGGGTGCCCTCAAAAATCATGAGGACACCCTCAAGATTCTTGAGGGCCCAAAATATTGTTGAGGGTGCCCTCAAAATCTTTTGAGGGCAATGAAGACACCACCAAGATTCTTGAGGGCCCTCAAACATTGTTGAGGGCGCCATCAAAATCTTTTGAAGGTGACCTCAAAAATCACGATTACGCCCTCAAGGTCTTGAAAACCAATAAAAACTGTTTGATGACGCCTTCAAAATGATGATGCAACGTTTGAACGTTCTCCCAAGCTTGAGGACCATCAACAATTGTTGAAGATGACAGCTGCTATAATGTCCTCAGAAACTTGTGGACATCATTATCAAGTGATATGATGACAAAGAAGCATAAAATGTGCGATCCTACGATTCTTGGATCCCAATCCAGGGTGAGTGTGGTATTTTTTCCGTGAAACAAGTGAATGATTTTTGAATTTTAATTTCTTTGCCTCCTGTGAAGTGTAACAGAATCAATTACATAACCTCCAGGCGCCACTAAAGTTCAAGAATCTATTACATAACTTCCAGGGGCTGGAACAGTGTAATAAAATCAATTACCTAACCTCCCGGCGCCACAAAAGCTCAATAATCCATTACATAACTTTCAGGGGCAGGAGAAGTGTAATAAAATCAATTACATAACATCCAGGCGCCACAAAAGCCCAAGACACCATTACATAACTTCCAGGGGCTGGATAAGTGTGAAGGAGACCATTACATAACCTTTAGGCGCTAAATGAGCCCAAGCATCCATTACATAACTTCCAGGGGCGAGAGAAGTGTAATAGAATCAATTACCTAACTTCCAGGCGCCACAAATGCTCCATAATCCATTACATAACTTCCAGGGGCTGGAGAAATGTGATAGAATTAATTACCTAACATCCAAGTGCCACAAAAGCTCAAAAATCCATTACATAACTTCCAGGGGCTGGAGAAGTATAATTAAATCAATATACATAACCTCCAGGCGCCACAAAAGCTCAAGAATCCATTACATAACCTCCAGGCGCTAAATAAACTGAAGAATGCATTACATATTTTCCAGGGTTCCAGTTCAAAATTAAAATCAGTGTGACTCCACCATCAAACTCTATTTCGTTTATCCAGTTTCCCTGGTAAACATTTTAGCAACACAGCACCATGACCGATGTTGTGATCGGCTTCATGACCGATGAAGCTGGCACTATGTTTTCCATGGTGCTCATGGTGCTATGATGCACTGGCACCATGACCGATGGTGCTAGCACCATGATACAAAGAAAAATTAAAGTTTTCGTATTTTGTTTATTTTATTTTAGAAATCTGATAGCAGATTCGGATTCCTCGACCAAAAATACACGAGGACACCAAGTTTCACGCCAATCGGACAAAAACAAAGCGTATTTTCTTTTCAGACGTCCGAGCAACCTTATATACCCGAATTTCGTCTCCCATCATCAACTGTCGGAACAGTGTATCGGTTAGGGTGTAGGACTAGGGATCGGAAGGTTGCGGGTTCGAATCCCGGTCAGGTCGGTACGATGTATGAAAAATATGTGACCATTGAAGTCTGAATAAGTACATACGAGTCTACTTTTTGTCGACTACATAAATGCCCAATATTATCCCCTCCCCACCACCCCCTCCCCATTAACGCCCCATATCATCCCCGAACGTATCCGAGAAAAACCATCAGGATTTTTTGAGGGCGCCCTCAAGATTCGTTGAGGGCACCCTCAAGATTCGTTGAGGGTGCCCTCATAGCCCTCAAAGCCCTCTGTTCCAATTACCCTCAATGAGGGCTTTTCTCTTGAAGGTCTTGAGGTTTATTTCTACTAGGGCTGTTTTCTAAAATATTGAACGATATCGGTAGGGACGCTGATCTGTGAATTCAGAAGAATGTTCAAGAGTAGGTTATAGGTGAGAACCGTGAGGAATATACTAAAAATCATAGTGCTCCGACAACCAGTCACGGCTTGAGGAGTTTGGCAACATTGTTTTACCTTCATTTGAAAATATACCTAAGAATCGATTGCTGGTGAAGCGCTGCATTTCTATCAAATTGATTGTCTTTCATGGACTCAAATCGAGCATAAAAATGTTGCCAAATTGCACGAGCCGACAACTTAGTTTCTAATTGCTATTCCGAATCACAGCACCCCGATTCTAATCAATTTTAGACACAACATAGCTTTGATAAATTTTAAGACACAAAAAAAATTAAAAATATGATTAAATTACATGAAATTAAAAGAAGAGTTTTGATTCCAAATATTTTAAAAAGAATTTCGACAGTAATTTTTTTTCTTTTTTTTATTCATTAACTCTCGTTTATTTATTCATTGCTTCACTTTTGTCATAGTTTCATTCTTTAAAATTTATCATTTTTAAATTTCTTTTTAACATTTCATGTCATAATATTCGAATTATTTCTCATTCCGATTTTCATTTCATCTATTTTAAATTATATTTGTTCGATTAAATATATTTTAAAGTAAACAAAGAACTGTAAAATTAAAAATCCATAAATTTGAAAATTTAAAAATCAATAAGTAAAATAATTTAGATTGAAAACATAAAAAAATTATAAATGAAAATTTAAAATATTTTTAATCCAAAAAATAAAACTTAAAATAGATGAAATGAAAATCGGAATGAAAAATAATCATATAATAATGAATATTATTATATGATTAAAAGTTAAAAAGAAATTTAAAAATGAATAATCATAAAAAATTAAACTACTAAAAAAGTAAAGCAATAAATAAATAAACGAGAATTAATGAATGAATAAAAAAAAGAATCCACGAATAAAAAATCAATACCTAATTGAAAAAAGTAAAGATTGAAAAAAATAATAAAAAGTTAGTGTCGAAATTCTAAAATTTAAAATATTTGTAATCAAAACCCAGAAGAGCCGACGAATAAAAATTTAAAACAAAATTAAATAAAAATTAAATAAAATTCAGAATGAAAAATAATTCTTCTATCAAAAATTAAAAAGTAAAATAATAAATTTGAAAATTAAGAACATTGTAAAAAGTTAATCTATGAAAAAATTAAAGTAATAAAAAAAAATAAATGAGAAGAAAAAACCAAACAAAAAATCAATATAAAGAAGTAATAAGTGCATAAAATTAAGAACAACGTAATGGGGCACAGCAGTTGCTTGTAGCACACCGTTATAGATGTTGGGCAGTCGTGTGGCATAAAATACGGCAACGTCGCATTTGATCCAATTAATCCTATGTAAAAGGTCGAATTCGGACGCTTTCACGGAACATGCAACTGTTCAATCATTTTGATGGATATAAATGGACAATGTGCAACGTTGCCAAAATTACACGCTACGCCACTATTGTGTGACCCTGCAGCAACGACATGACATGCGACATCGTGCTGATTGTGAGTGAGATAGAACCTCACTGCTCAGCTGTTCTCTCCGGTCCATTCATGACTCGCGACTCGCGGTCTCGCGCTTTCCGTATCCTCATACCCCGTCATCCCCTCCCATGCCTTCACTACGGACTTGCGTACTACACTTTTACTACGTTCCCTCCTGCCCATTCAATGCGGAAACTGCTACCGTGGATTTACCTTTTCTTATGAATGGATATTTTCTCCCTCCGTGCCAACTGGCCCATTAGCTCAGTTGGTTAGAGCGTCGTGCTAATAACGCGAAGGTCGTGGGTTCGATCCCCCCATGGGCCATCAAGTTTTTGCCTTCCTCCAAAATTCACTGAAGTTACAATCTCACCCAAATTATAGAAACAGTATTTCGTTGGAAATTATCTAGTTCGAGGGAAAATCAGCTTGTTTTAGCTTTAGCGTCAAGCAATTCTGGCGCCGATTTTCGAAGCAAAAATATAGGACTATACTTTTTCCCATGAACGAGGGAATGGGTATAAGTCATAAAGTGGTCCCCTTCTGAGGGCCAATCATTTACTTTATCGTTAAACCGATCGATAAGACTGTCTATGAGTGATGCTATTGGTCGAAAATTGTAAAACTTGGCTGTTGCTATGGTAACCATCGTTAAAGAGTCTCGTTTTATAAAGGCTACTCATGAGTAACCTTTAAAAAACGGACACTATAACGATAGTTACCATAGCAACAGCCAAGTTTTACAATATTCGACCAATAGCTTCACTCGTAGACAGTTTTATCGATCGGTTTAACGATAAAGTAAATGATCGGCCCTCTGGACAATGAGCTGTTTAATAAGGCACGGTGATACTAAAAAAGAACCAGGCTCAATAAATGTTCGGGACTTACGGTCTTACTCCCATATGATTTGTTATCGCGTACTTCCATTTAAACACACATGTCAGCGCGGGGGGAAAGGGGGCTTATAAATTGGTTAAGGGGAGTCGGATGTGAAAATTAGGCGATTTTGACCAATTTTTGTTTTTCAAGAATTATTTTTCTTTATAGTTTCAGTTTCATTTTGAGACTAAGTTTTTTAAATTTTGTTGATTAGCCCCAATGTTATGCCCATTTCAGTTTTCATAACTTTTTTGCAATTACACACGTTTTAATGAAATATTCATCCCGCACCTTTTTTTTTTTTTTTTTTTTAAGCCTTTTTTTACAAGAATTAGGGTTTTGTCATTTTTTGACACTTGTGTACCTTTTTCTCAGAATCTACCGGACCGATTTTCAAAAACTTGGGCTTGTTAGAATCGTCTTGTTATCTTACACGAATAGACGGGAGGGTTCTTCATTTTTTTTTTAATTTTTCCTACGGTGTCCTCTTGAAGTCAAAATTTTTGTAATTTTTTTGGTACAAAAATTCATAAAGTTTTCTGAACTTGGATTTTTGACATTTTCAAAAACCCTCTCGTCTATTTTTGTAGGAAAATGAGACCTTTCAAATGATCCAAAGATTTCCAAAATCGGTTGAGTAGATCCTGAGAAAAAGGTACATGAACATGACCATGTTTTACATTGTTTAGATAGGCACATCCGACTCCCCTTAAATTCGCCAGTACCCATCTCGTTCAGTGGCGGCTCGTGCAATGGGGCAACATCGCAATCTCTCCATTTAAACCTATGTAAAACAATCGATCTTGAGGAGGTGCAATTGCGCCCCCAATATATCGATACTTTTGCATAGGTCTAAATGGCAAAAAAGCATGGTTGCCAAATTGCACGAGCCGTCACTGATCTCGTTGCAATATTTATTTGAGGAGTCATAAAAATGCTGTACTTTAATGTATTCAAATTGTGTTTGCTTACTTGGACGACGTTGCAAATGCTGTGAAAATAATTGGCAACAATTTCTTGTAGTATGAGAACGGGTTGGAGCCGATGATCGCAAAGTACAACACTTGGAGTAAAACGAATTCATGGATGGCCAACCCGCATAAAACGACGACAATGAACCAGGCGAGTTGATTGAAGGTTTGCCCAATATCAGGAACTGAGTACATTTTACCACAAATGATACTCCCAACTGCGATAGGGGTGAATCTAAAAAACAAAAATAAAGAATGTAACATGTAACATGTACTTCACTTGCTCGTACATCCTCCAATATTATTTATCTGTATAATAATTACCTCGAAAAAAAAAAGAATTTCTCTCTTTTCAAGACGCTAAAAATAAAAGATTATCAGTTGCAAAAAGGTGATGTATGAACCAAGGTGAGGCATGATACTGCGTTACCAGAATTCTGGTGTCTTTACCATAGTTCTTGTAAAATTTTAATGAAATTCTGGTGCTTTGACTAGACCATATTCTGATAGTAACTCCAGAATTTTCTGGTTAAAAGACCTAGACTCTCATAAAAGGATCATATTCATTTTGCTGTGAATTATAGGTGATCAATGATTCGACGCTTGCGGCAAGACAGATGGAAATCCTGTTTCTGAATTGTTTTGCGGGAGGGCAGGCAAAAATGTGAGAGTCTTTCTTTGAATAAGCGATGGTCCTACGTAGCTATGGGTCATGAGATAGACTTTCACTCTCTGCAGAAAGTTTGGAAGTGAAATAAGAGAACAATAAGGATGCCTCTGTCCGCCATAATTTTGACAGTGGAGAAGCGTGCAAATTGCCAACATTGCATGTTGTTCATGTATGCCGGCGTAAAAGGTCGTATTCGAATATGTTCACTGAACATCCAATACTTTACTACACACAGGTTTAACCGGACAAAGTACACCGTTGTCAAAAAAAATTCTCGACAGTCGACACCCCCCCCCCCCACAGTTAAATTGTCAACCTTACAGTCAGAGATCTACATTTGACGGCACTATGCTTACCCAACTATGCCCAGCAGAATTTTCAAAAACACGTCGTAGATAACTGTGAAGAATTCGATTACTGCATGCCTTTTTTGTCCTAGCCCGCCCAGAACAGAGCCGAACAAAGCGAAGAACAAAACCACTCCGAGCATGTTTGTGCCGGGTCTGAAAATCAAAATGCGATTCAATGAATTGAGGCAGGTCATGGTGTAAAATGAAAATACAAAAGCAACTGAAAAGCCTCGATGAATTCTGCACTCTGGAGGGTACAACGCTAAAATGAGAGCAAATCGCCTTCAATCTAAGTCGATGCAACGCGCTAAACTAGGACCGATCACTTAACCACACTCCTCACTCCTCAGTCAGGGCCAGCTAAAGATGCGATTTTCAAAAAAATGGAGGGAAACCGCTGTTGATTATTTGAATTGCAATTTTGAACTTTGCCAGAAAAACGAAGAATATGTAAAATTACAAAAACCAAAGAAGTCGACAGTACAGAATTTCACAGGAGGAATATACAAAGCTGTTTCAAAGCCTAAAAGGTTATTTTAAAAATGTCAACATATATTATCTCTATTTCGTAATGCCACCAAACGAGGATGTGAAATTCAGTTTCGTGGACTAAACTTCAGTTTCTGCAAGTAGCGGCTCATACGAGGGTCGTGTCAAAAGTAAGTATCATGTTTTTTTTTTTTTTTTTTTTTTTAAAAAATGTATTAATGCTGAAATAAGTCGGTAAAAAAGTTTCGATGCGCAAAATCCTCAGCTTTTCAGTGGTTTTTTTGGATTTTTGATATCTTCAAAATTAAAAAAATGGCGGCGGTTTTTCTGAGACGACCTACCGTTGTCGCGTGCCCAAAATGTTACGCTACTGTAATGTTACGATAACGCGCGCCCTCACACTGCCGGAACCACGCAGTCATTGTTACAGACATTTAAATGAGAGATTCCCCCCCCCCCCCCCTATTCTCCGGACCTAGCACCTAGTGACTTTCATCTTTTCCCGCGTCTAAAGCTTGACCTCGGTGGTAAAAGTTTCGCGAGTAATGCGGAAGTGGTAAACGCGGTCGACACTTGGATTAAAAATCAAGAAAATGAATTATTCTCCACAGGAATAAGAAAGTTGGTGCCGCGCTACCAAAAGTTTCTTAAAAGAGGCGGAGACTACGTCGAAAAATAAGGTTAGACGCTTTTTAAGTAGAATTTTTTATTATGTTTATGTTCTTTTTGCTCTCTTCAACACAATCCATTTTTCTTGTCTGAATAACGATTTATCCGAGTGCGTAAAATTTTGGGCACGCGACAACGGTAGGTTGTCTCAGAAAAACCGCCGCCATTTTTTTAATTTTGAAGATATCAAAAATCCAAAAAAACCATTGAAAAGCTGAGGATTTTGCGCATCGAAACCTTTTTACCGACTTATTTCAGCATTAATTGATTTTTTTTAAAAAAAAAAAAAAACATGATACTTACTTTTGACACGACCCTCGTATACCTTGCATATGCAGGTGAAAAAAATGCGTTTTCATTTATATCTCCGAGATACAGTGTTGCTAGATCGAAGGTAAAAAGCCGTATCGTCCCCATTTAAATCAATGTAAAGCGTACAGCTTTTTCACCCCAATCTGGCAACACTGCCGAGATAAGAAAAATCGCATGTAATAGTTCTTTTTATTGCTTTATTTCCGCTCCAAAAAAGAAAAACTAAACCTCTCCTTGAGTTAATGTGTTGTTTTTCTGGAGAATTTTTTTTTGAAAACGGACTCACTTAAAATGTCACAGTTCGCTGAAAAATCAAGAAATTGATTTGCATTTAAGGATACATACTTTTAAACATGAGAAATCAATCAGAAGAGGCCCAGAATTGTAAAGGTATAATCGAGCAAAGGAATCTAATGGACGCGCATTTATACAAACGTATGTACATTTAAAAAAAAAAAATCACTACGAATAATTTAATAACACCGTACAAATGTCACGAAAGCGTGTTACGTTCATGCAAACATGATCTTATAAACAAAATAAAATACGGTAAAATGAGCACCAGAATTTTGGATGCAAATGAACTATTAACTCTTCTAGATAGCCACTAATCAAATCTCAATGCCTTTGTTATGCATAAATTACAGCGTGTTGCGTTTACTTTCTTTGAAGGCGCTTTACAATTTTAACGTAACTTAAATATCTCGATCTCTCTCGTTACTTGTTTTAAAGCTACGAGCGTTGAGCAGTGAGCAGTGAACGGCCGGTCTGCGTCTCGTGACCATACATTCATACAAACACGACATTAAGTCTATCGTTCTGCTATAGAGGTAGTTTCAGAAGTGTAGGCGCACCTAGACCGATAATCTTTGGAATTTGTCAACATTATTTCTGATATTACTCGATAAAAATTAAATTGAATGTTCACTTTTCAATGAGGAACACTATAAAAGCCAAAGAATAAAGTCAGAAGCCAGTTGGGTTTTGATTTGAAGGAATTAAAGTTGAAAATTCGCCAAAGATTATGGTTTAGGTGCGCCTACACTTCTGAAACGAGCTCTACCTTCCTCGCTCGTGTGATTCATGGTCCAAACCCACAATTGCCGAATTTTCAGATGCGTTTTATGTTTTCAGCTCGACTATTCATTTTATTTCTGTGGTATTTTTTGGTTGGTTTTTTTTTTTTTTTTTAGCCATCTTTTAAGAGTAATTTCACTATAACGGGAATAGTTGAGTTTTCACTTCTTGAAAAATAAAAGATGACCAAATTCCAACAATTGCAAACAGAGTGTCAGCTATCGGCGTCAGCTGATCTTTCAAGAACGTATTTGGCCTTTTAACGCCAGAGTATGCTGTGATTTATGTGAATGACAACTAGCGTTGTCCTTTGCCCGAACCACAGCACATTTTTAATGGGTGACAAAGCGTAATAAGTATATTAGATGTTGCCACCCGTTCTGATTGTGATTTTCCTCGCTCCAAAACTCATTCAAAGTCCAGTTTTACCGTTTGAGTAACTATTCAACTGTACTAAAGATAAAAATTGACGCAGAAAAGATATTTTCTTGTTTTTCGTAGAAAATTTGCCCTTTTAATCAAAGATTCACTTTAGGCAACCGTAACAAAGTGAACAAACTGTGATACATTCCACGGCAGTGATAAATTTTTCCTTTTTCTTTTTCCCTCCCTCGTACATATAGTCACGATTATTGGCGGATACAGGAGGGTGGCGAAGGGGGCGATCTACCTCCCCCTCCCGTTCGGCCCAAAAAGTGGGAAAAGAGGAAAGAAGAAGGGGGAAAGCAAGAGCGAAAAAAAGAAAAGGGGGTTACTAAGAGGCCAAAATCCCAAGTTCGCCCCCCCCCCTTATTCGCAAGGGCGGGATCTGCCACTGGACTCATCGCATTAGCAAAAAAGTGATGTCACCAAAACACCGCTTGTGACCCCTCTATCGTCTCAGCTTGGAAAATGAAGTCGATATTGCCCTCAAGGGTTTTCATATCTTTTGCAATGGGACCGTTTCACTGACAGCAACACATGACTCATCCATTGGCGGATACGGGAAGTTGGCGAATGGGCGATCGCCGCCCCCCCCCCCGTTCGGCCAAAAAAAGGGGAAAGAGGGGAAAGCAAGGGCAAAAAAAAAAGAAAAGGGGGTCACTAAGGAGCAAAAATTCCAAGTTCTCCCCCCTCCCTCCGTTCGCAAGGGCTGGATCCGCCACTGGTCACGATGAAAAATCACTGCTGTTTAACTTGCAATCCTTCACATACAGTCCAAAGACCCTGGCCGGCCTAGCGATATACAATTCCCGTTATCGTGAAACCATCAATAACTCTTGCTGTAAGAGATTAAAATGTTCTATAATCTTATCTGTAGGGTGATTAACAATAAGTAGGTAATTTAGTACGTAGTATAAGTATATGCAATGAAAATCCAAGTCCCTTTCTCTCATTTTTCCTTTTCCTCTCTTTTTCTGTATGCTTTACTTGTACCTTTCCTCATTCTTTCTTCTTTTTCGTAAGATAAAAATGTAATAAATAATGCGAGAATCAAATATAGCTTTAAATTTTATTGGATTAGAAGTACCGGAGGCTCCGAACATCACCGAGTATTTAGATGAACAACTCTTGAATCTTGAAATTCTTCGCCAATAATGCGCCGAGGACTTCTGAAACACACCTGCTGCTCCTATTTGCGGTGACTAAGCCCTGCACTCAAACCAAGCCTGCGTTACATCTGTATTTATAGGATCGAGTTTATCTCTCAAAGTTATTATGATATTAAGATTATGCGATGTACTTATTTAATGAGTATTTTAATCGACACGTGTGAAGAGCATTAAATTTACTTTCAGTGAGATCAGTTACCTGATGCATGGATCCATAAATTATGGGATGCTCTTGCGAGTGATCGGGGGGGTGGGGGGAGTTGTCGTAGCTGTCTGTGTCACAGACACGGATGAGTTGTGGTGATGGAAATAGGCAGGGCTGCCGTTTTGCGTATAATCAAAGCTATTTTTCAATTCACCGATGATTCCACCGGTTGAGAAAAGATTACACAGTTCAGTTCAGTGCATGGCTGTAATAAACTAAAATACTCGCATCTGTAATCTTTTCTCAACCGGTGGAGTCGTCGATGACTTTAAAAAACTTGCGGATATTTTAATTAATCAACGGAGTTTCCATCGATTAAGGAAAGATTATAGATCACAGTATTTTCGTGCATTACAGTCAGACACTAAACTGAACTGTGTAATCTTTTTTCAACCGGTGGAATCATCGGTGAATAGAAAAATAGCATTGATTATACGCAAAACGGCAGCCCTGGAAATAGGATGAGATGAGTGGAAAGGGAGTGGATGAGAGGTTGTGGGGAAGTGAAAGAGGGTGTGGAGGGTGGGGTGGCAGGGGGAGGGTAGGGGGAGTGTCAAACACAGCATTATACGTAGACAAATTTCAGAAGATCCGATTTTCTTGATAATTTTCCTCTTTTCGGTTCTCAGCTTTTGGAGAGGTTCGCAAAAGTGGGCGATTCGACCTTATCTTACCAGGGTATGAGGAAGGGAAGGGGGGGGGGGGGGGGTTGCTCACCGTTACGTAACTTTGAAATTATAGGGTCGGCTCAAAACTACCATGAGTTGCCGGGGAGGTATTTTCGGCGAAGTAAATAATGCCGGTCGACTCCTTAGATTTTGGTTCAAGTAGACTACCCGCAATACAGTGCAATATGGCAACAATGCCATCCCTCCATTTGATTGTATGTAAAACAATCGATTTGAAAGTGAAGCAGCGCTTCACCAACAATCGATTGTTAAACATAGATTTAAATGGAGCGAAGACATTGTTGCCAGATGGCACGAGCTGCTACTGCCGCAATACTCATCGTGAAGAATTCAAGCATTGCGGGTTGCCTATACTCGAGCCAAAATTTGATGTATCACTGATGTTATTCAATTCGCCAACCATACTCTCACAAGGAGGAAGGGGGAAGTGTGGATTTATATGTATACAACGATAGCAGTCGAAATTCACGAAAGTGTGACGTCATCGGGGCACCATTTTAGATTCTTTTTCCTCGGTCATTACGCAACACAGACATTTTATATATTATTGGCATCATTGTTCTACTAGTGATAAAATCTGAAGAATTCAAGCTCGGAAGTTGCAATATATCGATGTCTCCTTCATATAAACCCATAGTAAAGGATCGATCTTCAGGGCATTTTAAAGTATAGTTGTCTTTATCTCGCTTAAAGTGACCTCTCTGTATCAAACTCGATGTGAAGTTAATCAATCTGCCATACCACGACATAAAAGGATCATCCTGAAATCTTAGCTCTTAGCACATCTAGAACAAGAATGATTTAATCTTACTAAAGATTGGTTAAAGAAACTATAATAAACTAATAAAGCAATACTCGAACTATTTTTATTAATTTTATTTCACTTGGACCTTCAGTGGACCATAGCAAGAGGTAAATTATGATGATATATAGGTTCAAATTGGACAAAAACGACAGTCAATCTTTTATACAATCCGCCAACAAGGTCCCTGGTTTACTGAACCCTCCATTGTAAAATACGAAATATGAATGAATGTATATATAACCAAAACCAAACTTGATTTTTGGTGACTTACCTTGTGCCGATGACAATCTTGTGCGTTCCATTGTAACTAGGGGCGTACTTCGATACAGTCTGTAAAATAAATAATTTTTTTCTGGTGAATTTGTCGTGTAGGAACTAAATGTGACATGAAACGAAGAAAAGCTCTACTTATAGACTTGTGTATAGGGAAATGGGGGTTATGTTTTTTTTCCCCCCTCCCCACGGAGAAAAATTTCCAGTTGAAACAACGGAACGCATCATTATTAAATATGGGGTAAAAAGCACTTCCTTTTAAAATAATAAGACTCTTATTGATCCAAAGATTCTTTCTTGTGATTCTTCTGAATCATCAGAACGTTCAATTGGACCAATTATAATTTTAAAATTCTAATTTTTTTCTACCCCATTTTTAATAATCCGTTTCGTAATTTCAATCGGAAATTTTTCACCGTGCCCTTGTCCAATCAAAAATGTTTCAATGTTGAGCGTGATCGTCAATCATGCGCGAAATAATCGATGGTTTTTAGTATGGAATTGAACAAAATGCGATAAAGTTGGAATTTTAAAAAGATTAAGATTAGTTATTCACCCTACATTTTTGCGCTTCTAAACCTAACCTAACGGGGAGGTGTAAACTCCTAGACTAACCATTGCTAAATCGTGAATTCCGAGACAGCAGAAATTATCGAAAACAAACTCCTAGACGGAGGGATAAAGCGGAGGATGTAAACATCGAATTTTGTGCCGAACGACGGCAGATGTTGCCGATTTGGGCAACCGCGTTTGTTCCAGATCGACACGTATATTAAAATATGCAGTGCTCGGTTGGGAAACATTAAGTCGAGAAAAAAACCTTTGCTCCAAATTTAACGAATATTATTCAACTTATCGCCTGCAAGGAAAGTCCAGTCGTTACTTCGTTAAAAAATTTCATATTTTAACGCCAATACAAAAGCTAAAGGGAAACCAGATGTATAGTATTGTTTTTTGTTTTTTTTTTTTTCAAATACTACTTGCCACGGTTTTTTTTCCACCTAAATAGTCTCTATTATTGACGCCTCAGCGGACGGTTAGTAACCATTCATTAATCAAACTTGGATTACGCTGATTACAACAAATGTCGATGGAAATTTGGCAACCCTGCCTGCGAAAATCATGGATTTATGGAAGAATTTACACAGGTTAGTTACGTTTTTACCTGCCTTGTCTAGGAGTTTGTTTTCGAAAATCGCTCGTCTAGGAATTTTTATGGTCAGTCTAGGAGTTTACCGAGCCCCAACCTAACCTAGCCTATATTTCTATATACGTGAGTTTCAACCCGCAAATCATCATCTCGCACATTTTTAAATGTTTAAAAGTCTTATATCTCATCTAACGAAGCAACAAAATTAAATACATTTAATATAATAACGAAAAAGAACAGAACAAAAAACACTCACCGATTCGAACGTCGATGAAAAAATATTATCTGGTATTATGTTCCTGCAATACAGAAAACGCATCATATAGTTTTGATTCATCGTGTGTTTTCTTGGAAATCTTTCCAAAAAAAATTAAATAAAAATAATCATACATTTTTGGTATCTTTAAACATTAGTATTCCTGTGTCGAAGGACTGAAACTCATTCCATCTCTTTAAGAAGTGAGTGTTTTTTTTGTAAGTTAAACCACATAATTTTCAATTACTTCGCGGTGTTTATATTACCTATTATGGTAATTGAAGGCATTCGCTGAACATTATTTTGCAAGTGTTAGCGATTTGGAGTTGCTATATTCCTGTCAATGAGAGATAGATGTACGAAATCAAATAACTATAGGATGTGGTATTAGAGTGGTATTGAAAAAATGAAAAACGGATCGCAATAGAACTGCACGCACATACTGCAATTTTTTCGGCATTTGACCTGCTCGAATCTGCTGATAGTGCATTATTCCAACTGGTCCAAACAAGAACATGTATATAATTTTCCTTTGATGACATGTATTCGTAACAGGGGCATCGTGTGCTATTTGGCAACGCTGCATTTCGACTGTTTAAACCCACGTAAAATAACGAGTCGAGGGAGTACACTGTTCACCTCCAAAAGTTCGTTAGTTTGACCTATTTTACAAGTTTAAATAGACAAAATACGCAATGTTGCCAAATTCACGCGACGTCTCTGACGGAAATGCACACATAAAAATTCAAGAACTCTACAAAAAAAGTTTCGTTCCCGATACTATTCATTAAACCAATAGTTGAGTCTTCACTCAGAGCGATACTGTCTATCCAGCATTTTAAGACTATAGTCTGTTCAATTTCGGAAGATAGGTGGATGGAAAAGTGGGAAATATACTAATGGCAACAGAGCAAAGGGGTTGTCGGTAGCAAAAAGGTCTATTCTCTCCTCGTTGCCTTTCAAATCGCAAGCCGCACGCATCTCCGAGTACGCGGTCGGCTGAACAGACTATAGGCCATTGCAATTGTAACCATGGTTAAGTTTTCCCTTTAGCTTTGGCCTTAAAATAGCTCCTTATGGGTAGCTGTTAAAAACGGGAAATTTAAAAAAAAGGTTACCAATGGAGCTGTTGCACAATTTATAGTCTTTTAAAAGTTGATACTGCGGTGTAAAAACCTCCAAAAATAACGATGACAGCATTAAACATTTATGAAATCCACTCCTGGCCTCAATAAACGCTTAAAATTTCCTCGAGCGTAATGGTGGCTTAGGGCAATAATAACGGGAGATTCCCATCTTAATTTCGACACTCTTTCTATGCTGGAAATGAAAATTCACAGAGTAATTAGACACCAGAGTAGTGATCAGTGATTAACGGTAGTGATTAATGGTACCGTGACTCCTGGTGTCACCGGTGTCAAAGGAGAGTCGTCTCTTATTGGTCACTTCTCGATGAAGTTACAATATTATTAGATGGGAATCTTCCATTATTACTGACCTACGCCACCATTACGCTCGCCCGAATAAAAGCGTTTATTGAGTTTAGGAGTGAATTCCTGAGGTTTTTAGTGCTACCATCGTTACTTTTGGAGGTTTTCACACCAAAATCGACTGTTAAATCGCTCTAATCAAAAGGATGCAACAGCCCCATTTTTGACCATGACACCATCGAAGTTTTGTCAACTTAACTTTTTTTGGACTTATCACTCACCCTCTTACCTGCCGATGTCCAAAAAATTATCCAGAACAGAAATTTTTGGGATTGCATCATTTGTAAGAACGTTGGTTCTCCCATTGTAGCTACCGGGGTGAATCCAAACTGAGAGTATTATCCCAATCGCAGTGCTCAGTAATGTGGTGGTGAAAAAGTAGATGGCAGTTCTAACTGCAATCATCCCGTTCTTTTTCACGTTCAAAGTCGCAGTCCCTATTATGAACAAAAGCGAAACAATTATTTTGTTGTTCGTAATGGATCTGGTTACCAACTTTTGCCACATAGCGATCTCAATGATGGACTTGTATAAAAACAAGTAATTCGTCGATTTCGGATTGTGATTTTAAATATTTTAAAACTGACTCTGTCTGACCATCTTAGGCTGTCCCTGGCCGTCTTAGCAGACCAAATAAATACATAAGATCAGTGGCGTCGCGTGCAATTTGGCAACAATGTATTCTATCCATTTAAACTCATGTAAAAGATCGAATTCAGGGGGTGCACAGTGCACAAGGAAAATTCGATATATTTAATGAGTTCAAATGGAGCAGTTGCATTGTTGCCAGATGGCACGCGACGCCACTGCATAAGATATTGGGGCAGTTGCAAGGGTCTGAAATATTATGTTTTTCATAAAGAAAATGAAAGTATGTGATTAACTGAGAACAAAGATGCCTTTGGTTTCTTAGTAAGTCCCATTGTTCCAAATATGGAACTTTGGCCCAAAACTGGATCTCCTTTGAAACTTTGTACCTCCAAAACTGGAACACTTAGATTTCAGACCCCTGCAACTGCTCCTTAATGAAATATCTATTGATATTAATTATTTCACATTATTTCTTGGGACGAAACTTGAAAAAGACTTCTTGACCAGATATCGGGTTGGAAAAAAGCGGGCAATTCGTTAACCCTTTACTGCATGATTTTTTTTTTTTTTTTTTTTCAATAAAATAATTTTTTTTTTTTTTTTAGTACAATTTTGATCCTTGAGACAGGGAAAAATAGTGAAAAAATTCTTTCCATTATATTTCTATGGTAAAGAGCCTGAATATTAATTTTTCCAAACATGGCCTTACCCGCATTTAGGTATCCATGCAACTGAAAATAAAGTTTTCAGGCTAAAAAAAAAAAAAAAAAAAAAAATTAAGTAGTAAAAAATAAGTTAGTAAGTTTCAATAGTTGTTTTTTTGTATATGGTACCCCTGCGTTACTCCCAAACATAACAATGAAAATCGGAAAATCTCTATCAGATTTTCAGTAAGCTATTTTCAACCACTCTGCACGTTCTCTATCCTGTGCTGCGCGCTCTAGGACAAAGTCGACAATTCTTACTCGTTTAGTATCTGTTCCACATGTGACCCACCATGCAGCGACAGTACAACTCAAGTCTCCTACTTTTAGATAAGGCTTCAAAGAAATTGTTCCAGATCTGGGCTCATCTTCAGTTAAGGGTTAAACATGCCTGAATATATCTTAAATTTAGTAAAGTCTATTTAATTCAACCCAACGAATGTGGTCAAGTTTTATCACATTCTCTTGCAGTCTTGCAGATCTAAAAGTAATCAGCCATCATTATGATAAATCCTATCATTTTTTCCCCGCGGAACATCAATGCTCAAAGCTATGCAAATAATCGGAACACGCCCGTCTATAATCCTTTCATTCTAATTCTTAAATGTTACTGAAAACATCAGAAAAATGGATCAGCTCTCACCTGTTGTTATGCAAACTGAAACGAACGGCAGTATCATCAGTTTTAATGCTCTTAAATACAACTCTCCCGGGTATGATATGAGGGTGACGGTGTCTTGACTCAATTTGTGAGAGCGCAAACTGTAACCTGCATGCGTATTAAATAGACAGAAAAATATTATGTCAGTTTCATCCAGACTGCAGTAACAACATTTTTACTGAGTATGCAACCGTAAATTCATTAAGACAAATGAAAAAAAGAAAGAAAAAAAGAAGAAAAAACCCCAGAGGCATTGCAGATTGCATAACCGACCCTTGAGTCGGATTCACTTTTTACAATAATGCCGAAGCCACATATTTTTACGGCTTGATAGTTCCCCAAATGACGTTGGACGGTTCGTACTTAAGACTCTAAAGAGTAGTTGCGAGTGGTTGTAACTTCCCGCAAGAGCTCACCGAGCATCTGCGTACGGGGCCGTGAGGACGTAACATTATTTAGTCCCTGCCTCGTTAAAAAAATAAAAACAAAAAACCGAAAAGATGCGTAACTTTATTGTAAGTGAGATTTGTCTTCAAACCAACGGGAAGCCACGATAAGACATTATCAGCAATTTAAACTATGCATTAAAATACAAGGAATGCATGCGAAGTGTTCTCACATTCTAATGGGCATGTAGAAAAACGACGCATGTGGTCGATTTTCCAGGAAATACAAAAAGCTATACGCCACATTTACAGGAAGCACTGCTTTAACGTGTATTCATTAATTTTGATGCTCTATAGAATCAAAAAGGTCTAAAAACAATGCCCCACGTTTTCAGGGTGCATGCATGCCCCTACCGGCTTCCCGAGAACAGTTTTAATCGTCAAAAAACTCAAAATCGAAAAAATTCACAAGTGCCCTTTTCCCGAATGTCCATTCATAAATGCATGTATATCGATAGACAAATTAGGTTCTATCCTATTCGTTGTCTATATCTCTGACTAAAACGCATGTTGAAATATGGTGAAAAGAGAGTGTTAGAAAATTTCTGGTTGCGCTATTAATTGCAACAAAGCAAAGAAAATTGTTTAACTTGAATATAGAACTGAGGAAGTCCACTTGCCTAGAAGTCCACCAATGATGACTCCACATAACGTAGAAAGAAGAAACCAGTTTTCTCTCAGAATCCTGATCAATTGTCGCGTCGAACTTCCGACGCCTTTTTCTTCCGACATTTCTTAAGTTTCGCCGAACCCTGAAAATGGGTGATTCTGCAAAGTTATCTCAATTTATATGTATGTAAATAATTGTCATAGAGAATAATTTCAATGTAATCTCGAAGCACTGAAAGAGATCGAGCGACAAAGGTATCTATTATCACCCACTGTCCCCAAATTTATTGTTTGTTGCTTTATTGCATTAAACCAAAGACAACATATTCTAGAGACCGCATGTTAGTTTTTTATGCCTATAAAAAATGACATTTTTTTACTATAATGGATGGCATTTTTCAATTCACCGACGACTCTACCTTCTGATGAGAAAAGATTACTGATGCGCGTATGTTCATGCATTTACGCAGTCTTACTGAACTAAACTGTGTAATATTTTTTCAATCGGTGGAATCATCGGTGAATTGAAAAACGGCATCAATTATTATAGTCAAGAAATTACATTTTTCTATAGGAGTCGCAACAAAACGACGCCTCTTATGACGGTTAGATATTGAGCAGAGGTTGGTTCCAATGGCCATAATATGAGTAAATCAAGCATTGGAGTTTTTGTGATTTTATAAGATCTAGTTGCAAATTTCCTAAAAATGCGCCAACTTTTCTTAAACTGAGATTTTTTGATGAGAACTTGTTGCAACTTTCCTTAAAATGCTCCAGCATCGCAATTTAATGGCGAAACATATGTTCTTCAACTAACCATCGGTGAGCCATTGGATGTTGTTTCCTATAATATTCCGTTGAGTTTCCGCCATTGAATTATAAGATCTTGATTAGGAAACGTTGTATGCATAAACGATCCGACAATTTCTCATTCTCTTTGTCTTCACATTTGAACGCGTGAGTTACAGTATAGTGATAGGGACAAAAGTAACCATATGACTGTCCCTCCCTTCAGTTGCAGCGCGTGCATCTGGCAACGTATGAGTGGTCCATTTAAACCCACGGAAAATATCGATTCGAGGGAGTGCACTGTGCAATACCAATATTTTGACCTTTTCCGTGGCTTTAAATGGACACAATGCAACGTTGCGATATTGCACGCGCCGCCACTGCCTCCCTTTACCATTTTCAAAAAAACCCACTTGTGTTCACAAGGCCGGCGCAACTAAAAGACAAACAAATGCTTGAGTCCTCTTGCAGGCATAATATATTTTTGCAACAACATAAAACTGAATTTTTAAATATAATTTAAATATTTTATACTTACGAGAAATGCGATGTCCCAATTTAAAGATGGGATGCTTCAAAAAAAAATGCAAAAACAACCCAGTTCTTTAGGGAGACCGCACAAAGTATAAACACCGGACAGTGAAAAAATTCTAACCGGTGCCAATCGATTAATCAAAGAGTCAAAAACTTTCTGGATTGGGAAACCTTGCGTTTTTATGAGCGTTTACTCTTCAATCATTCATTCCTACGCATAACTTGTTAAAAAACCGAAAATATCGAAACTACACATACTTTTAAACAAAACTCTCTCAGACGAAAAAATAGATAACTGCGTGGGTGAAGGATTGAAATCTTAAGTGAAAAAGGCGAAGAAGCAAATTACTTTTTCTGACGACTAAAACAAGATTTTTTTTACCCATCAGGTCTCATCGTTCGTAATCAAAACATTCGAAACTGAGTTCACGGCCAGACAAATCGAATTAAGTTTATCTTGGTAAGTGGTTTTAATATTTTAAGATAAGATGTAAGCAAAAAATAAAAAGCGGAAGAAGATAAGGTACCATTGCGGTTAGTTTCTTGCATATCGTAAACACACTTAAAATCAGAGCTGCCGTTTTGCGTATACTTAATGCCATTTTTTAATTTACCAACGATTCCACCGATTGAGAAAAGATTACATAGTTCAAGTTCAGTGCATGACTGTAATGCACAAAAATACTCTGATCTGTGTAATCTTTTCTCATTCGGTGCCGCAACCTCCGTTGAATTATTAAATTATCCGCAAGTTTTTTAAAGTCATCGACGACTCCACCGGTGGATAATTGAATCGATATTTTACATTGTTTCAGACGGATAGAGAGCAGCGTTGACTGATTGCATACGACCCCACTGGATATCCTTTCATAAGTTCGATGGACAACTTGCAACATTGCCAAATTGCATATACTACGGCGCGCCCCAGGATTACAAGAATAATAAAGAAAACGATCAGCCGTATTTTACAACAAGTAAATAACTAGTTACAAGTTGTATTGTTAAAAAGTTACACTGGTATAACGAGGGAAGTTGGAAAAACCACGAAAACATTCACGAACAATTTGATTATCGAGTTTAAGATACAATAACAAATGTTGTTTAAAATCAACTGACTCACTCGTTGTTGGTGCACGAAGGCCGGTGCGAGATGGGGCAAAATTTTAAATCGCTTAATCGGTCACAGTGGATCCTAAATGTCATATCTCAGGGTTCCCTCCCCAACCACCCCCAACAGTGACGTCGAAAATCCAATAGCGAAGTAGATAGGACAGAGAGGTCAATTTGACAGAGACAAGTGGAAGTCGTTATCAATATGTCGCGCGTGCGTACGCAAATAAGTCTGGAATCGTATTCAAGTACATACATACAAACATAGAGAGAGAGAGAGAGAGAGAGAGAGAGAGAGAGAGAGAGAGAGAGAGAGAGAGAGAGAGAGAGAGAGAGAGAGAGAGAGAGAGAGAGATTGAGAGGGGGAGGGAGACAGACGGTGAATCCTGTCAGAGGCCTCTCCTCTTTCCTTGGCCAGTGAAGGTTGGTGATCATCAAACTGCGATTTGTTTAGCACTCTGTTTAGTGTTTATTGCAGAGCTGCCGTTTTGCGTATACGAGGGACGAGGGGTACCTCGTACTTAATGGTATTTTTAAATTCACCGATGATTCCACCGATTGAGAAAAGATTACACAGTTCTGTTTAGTGTATGACTGTACTGCACGAAAATACTCTGATCTGTAATCTCTCCTCAATCGGCGCAATCTCCGTTTCATTATTAAAATACCCGCAAGTTTTTTAAAGTCATCGAACACTCCACCGATTGAGAAAAGAAAACAGATACGAGTATTTCTGTTCATTACAGTCATACATTGATCTAAACTTTGTCATCTTTTCTCAACCGGTGATATTCTCGGTGAATTAAAAAAAATGTCATTAATTATACGCAAAATGGCAGCTCTGCTTTATTGAGCGTAGCCTCCGAAGGAAGTCCACGGGTATTTTGATGATCATCATAAACTGTTTTCGCAATCGATGGTCTGCAACGTTTCCATTAATTGAGATAAGTATTGCATGGTAAATTCATGGGAAAGAAATACTTCGGACAAACCATGCCCAGTAATTCAGTAAGGACACATGAAATAAAACCTTATACAATGTAAAAGTCTTTATTAAAAAATAAAAACATTTTAAAATATATCAGTGTTAATCTATCGAATGAATAAGTACAAACAGAAAATGTCAAGATGAGGTTCAAACAAAATAAACCACGTAATTTTTTTCTTTTTTTTTTTACAAATTGTGATGCACAGCCAAGAAGATACTCATTTAATCATTGTAACACTAAACGCAGTGTTGCAATGTCTGGCAGAAATTATCAAAATTTCCCATTTAACTGAATGTAAAATTCGGATCATTTCTGCCGAAACTGACAACACTGACTAAACGATTGCCTTACAAACTAATTACATAACAACTATGATCCTTATTAAAATACAAAAATAAACCGGGCAATAAAAATAATCTAGTTATTTTTAAAGAGTGCAACAATATTTTCAATAATATCTATAGTTAAATAATACTTAATTGTATAAAAAATAAAAATACGCAAAATAAATGTTTCGATTTTTTATAGTAATGCTAATTCAATTTTTACAGTCTCAAAAGGAGTTATTAAAAATGAATGTATGTATACTGGGCACCTCATTTGTTTTCAATGGATTTCAACGGTACCTGAAACCTGAAACGACAAAAGAGCTCCTTCAAAAATGAAAAGTGGACGCACTCCTTACCAGAAAAAGGCACCGGTACCCTGGCAAAAATGGTACATGCAGGTCCACAAGGTACATAACCAATTCCCTATACAGAGTATGGATATTTATGGATATTGTATGGGTATACATTACAACTATACGTGTTGATATCCTTACAGATCCGTACGTATCCATACTCTGTGTAGGGAATTGGTTATGGACCGGCCTTATGGACCTGTATGGACGATTTTTGCAAGGGTTATAAACCCGTTCGGTCACTATGGTTTCCTTCAGGACCCATTAACTTAAAAAAACTCCAACAAATACAATAATTAGCTGAGCAATCAATACTAACTTATACTGTTTCTTTTGAGGCTCATTCATTATCTTCAGTGCCAATAATAAACCATTTTTTTTTTTCTTTTTCAAAAATGTCAAAAAATCAGCTCTCTGAGAGAGTATGAGTTCAGAATATTTTTTTCTCACAGCGTCAACATAAATGACTGAACTGGTTAAGCCACCCACCCTCAACCAACCCATCTACCCCCCCCCCCCCCCCCGAATCGGTCGGACAGTAAATTCGTTATTAACTTAAGTTTGATTTTTTGAAAGAAATGCATGGGAAAAACTACCCAAAAGTGATGAATGACCCTAAATCACACGTGAATTTTTAAGGAACAGAAAACATGATCAAAAGTTTTGTTTATCCTCGTACGTCAGCATTTTTTCGATTATTCTCTTCATTTTTGTCATGAATGGTAGTCATTGCTTCGTTCACGTATCCCTCGTTGTTATCGAGCTGAAAAAGACGGAAAACGATTATCATAAAACAACGAATTAGAAATAGTACAGTGAAAAAAAAAAAAGAAAAAAAAAAATCTGTTGACGTATTACCAACCAGCTGCCTTGCCATCAGGCTGTTGCAAAATTTTGCAATGTTTTTTTACAAACATAAACATTTTTCTAATGTTAGCCATAAATCACACCGTCGCACAGTGGGGCAAGCCATTGGTAGAAGCCGGACATATTTTCGGGACTGACTTCAAATGCTTATATCTTTGTTAATACGCAACCAGTGGCGTCGCGTGCCATCTGGCAACAATGCAACTGCTCCATTTAAACTCATTAAATATATCGAATTTTACTTGTGCACTGTGCACCCCCTGAATTCGATCTTTTACATGAGTTTAAATGGATACAATACATTGTTGCCAAATTGCACGCGACGCCACTGTACGCAACTTAAAATTCTGAATATGATTTCATTGGTTTTATTGTAAAATTTCCTATAAGAATCACCCCTTATAGTTGATTTTCAGACTATTTAAACATTTAAATTTGCATTTTTAGTAATTTTTCCCATGTCCGACTCCTCCCATTGACTCGGTCCACTGTGCGTCGCGATGCTTTCAGAACTCAAACGCTGAGGATCACTATAACCAATAACGTTTCTTCTCTAGACTATCGGGTGCTTGTCTCCAAATCTGGTGGTCTCGTGAGGACCTTGACACCTAAGGTCTGAGATATTTGAACTTTTTATTGCAATAGAACTCCCTCCATTAGCTCATCTTTCTAGAAGTATCATCATTTCGAACTTCCTCTTGGTAGGATTAAATTCGTACGGTCGGTCGTATATACGTTTCTCATTTGAATGAGTTCGTCATATTTCCGCCCCCCCCCCCTCTTTTTATTTTTAGAGGATTGATCCGAGGAAGCGCATTTTAACTTTTCGATTTATCGATGTTACGAAATAAAAGTTTAATCTTTGATTCCTTCCGCAAGCTTGAAAGATTTATTTCAAAACGCAACTAAGAAACTAAAATCAAGCTTTGAGAAAAACGGCATAAAGTCTCTCAATATTTTAAATTTCGATGGACGAAAAAACATGTGTGTTTAATGGTGACGTTTTGGTATTGCATGCTCTATTTTCAAATTTGTTTACACTTCCGTAGTTTTTTGCTTTTTTTTTTGTTTTGTTTTTTTTCCCGCTATTCTCATTTTTCTCGTTTCTCTCAACTCTTGGTTCTGGTTGCATAGGCTCTATCCAAAATGAGCAATTTAATCCTCAATAATGTTTCATGAAATAATAGGGCGGATAAAAGTTACCTGTTCTGCAGCCGCAAGTTCTTTCCGGGACAGTTTTTGAACCACAGCTATCGTGTAACAGTCACCGAGCAAATTATTTGGGGTTCGAAACCGGTCTCTGTTCAAATCAAAAAGAAGTGAGATGGTAAATTAAATTGGTGACTATACTGAGAAGTAGAGAAACTGATTCAAAAGATATGAAATTAATGTACGATCGGGGACAAAAAGAATATCAGACGTCTCCTTTAAGTAGGCCACCCGCAGTACTCTAACTCCATGAATTTAAGCATTGCAGGTGGCCTACCTCAAGGACTCGTCTGACATTCTTTTTGTTTCCGACTGTACCTACAGAGCCAATGTGGTAAGGCAAGCTTTCTCCGATACAGATCTTTGTGATAAAACCGGCTGAACGAGAAGGGGCCTTTTTTCCCTCATCAATTGGGTTTGGGTGCATTTTATGCACCATGATTGGCTGCGGAAAAACAGGAGCCGGGGACTTGTCCAAGCTCATCATGAAAGTGAGCAAAACGAATGATTACCTACTATAAATCGCCTGCAATCAGCAGACTCTGCAACAGCGGTAGCACTAGCGCAGTTAATGTACTAGCGGGGGCTAAGATACCTAGCCAGAGTACGCAACACGCAACACACCTAATATACGCGTTGAATGGGATTTGTGTATTGCTTATTGCATACCCTGGCTAGGTATTTTTGTCTCCGTTAGTACATACTGTCTCATAGGCTCAGACGCACTTAAATACTTAACGATATTATAACCTTTGCTAGAGATCAAAGATTACTACATCTACAGATATGGCACAAGCTATCTTGCCCGTGGCCGTGTTTAGTAAATAACGGTCAAACCGCCGGCTGCGGCTGTGATACAACGGTGGAGATCATAAAGATTACAGAAATCCGACATTTAAGATAACATTCTATAGATTTTGTGTACAAATTCACGCAAAGATTACAGATTTACTAGTTATTGTAATTTTTTTTAAGATCCAGGTCGGAAAGATGATGTTTGATGAAAAGGTGTTATATACTCACAGGAACCAATCAATGGCGTAAAGAAGAGATACGTCACTCGTTGGAGCGTTGATCATACCGCAAAGCATGACCACTAGAACAAGAATGGCGCTTGGTATCGAAGCATTCGACATACTTATGAAAGTTGCAGTTATTCTGTAAAATAATTTCATTAAAAATCAGGAACAATATTTATGATTCATAAATTAGTGAAAAATTAATTTTGTCGAAAACGGATAAAAATTTCAAGATTTTTTTTGTTTTTTTGTTTTATGTAAATAATTGAATAGTTCTCGGAAAGAAATGTATACTGTCTCTGATCGAAAAGGCACGAATATTTTCACACCAGAAATTTTACTCAAAATCAGCAAAAATTGTTTTGGAAAGTAGGCAAGAAGTTCTGGTCATTTGCGCTATCATGAAAAACCATTCATCAGAACTTTTTGCGATTTTAAAAATAATTTGTGGTAATTTCATGTAGAATTTCAGGTATGGAAAAACGCTTGCCTTTTTGACTAGAATTTAAAATCTGAAAACGCGTTGCAATGGATATTGCTGGTTTTGAAACTAAACACCCTATTAGTCTCTTGCTAACTTTCGCTATTTGCGATTAATTGAATAATTAATTCTTTCGTGTAGCCAGCGAAAATGACGTTGAGTATAACAGGGCTCTTGCAAATTTTTACTCTGAGCAAATGAATGGTTAAATCTGATGTAAAAACCAGCAAAAATCACGAAAATCACATTGTAAAAATCTAAAATTCAGTAATAAACTCAACAAACAGCCATAACGTCTAGATCGTAATGACGGAGCAACGCAGGTATCATGGAGATTCCTGTCTAATCTGTCACTTTCTATACGGAATCACAGAGATATGTCTCAATTTAGATAAGAATCTCCCATGATATCTACCTAGCTCCGCCATACTAAACTCGATTCTGAGAGTGAAGTTTGTGGTTTTTTTAGTTTTACTCATCGTCATTTTTACCGGTTTCAATGCAAGAATCAACTCTTCAATAACCGTAACAAAAGTTTGCAAGAGCCCATAATGATAAAAAATCACTAAGATCACTCATAGACTGACAAAAATAAGTTAAAGTGAAAGGTACATTATGGCAGAGCTACGCAGGTCACAGGTACCATAGGATGTTCCTATCTGATTTGAAACTTTCCTCTGTTTGTTTTCTATAGAGGAAAAGACAAATTAGATAGGAATCTCTTATGACACCTGCATAGCACCGCCATCTTTGCTCTTAAATGTAAAAAATCTTGAAAAGTACTTACAGTAAAGAAAAATAATCTCCAACGCTCAGAGCGATATCGTTCATTTGAGCGATGAAAATCACAGCTACAACAAGATAAAATGATGATCCATCCATATTGATGCTTCCTAAAGGTAAAACGAACCTTGTCACCTTTGGGTTCATTTTTAACCTTTCATCCATGACTTTGTACGTTATAGGAAGAGATGCTGATCTAAAGGGGGAGGGGGAAGAAAAATATAATGAGGAAAAATTCGATTTCGATTCGAAACGAAAATTTAGTGACGCATTAATTATACTATACATAAAAAAGTCCACAACTCCATAGAACAAAGTGAAAAAAGCACCGATAAGGGATACTGGTCAATTTTTTTGGCGTTGAATCTTAGAGTAATGTTCTATTTTTGATGTATTTAATTTTATGAAAATCTTTACTTCCATACATGCAGCTTCCGATCGGACTCTATTTCTCACTAGCGCTCTCGTTGCGAACAATGTGAACAGCTCTGGAACTAGCAGAGTCTCGTCAATTTTAGAGTCTCTAGTCGTTACACTATCTGCGATATAATGAAGACAGTTGCGCCTGCAATATGTCGTCGAAACAACAAGTGGTACACTCGCCACATCAAGCCGAGTGAATGAATGAAAAGATATTCGTGATGTGTGTGTTGCCTATACGACACTTCGTAGGCGCGACTTGCATCAACTTTCATCGCCGACAGTGCAAGCCGACGAGAGAATGAGAAAGAGATAGTTTAGACGCTCAACAGGACGATAAAACCATGTAAATGAATCATGTAAAGAGCTGTTTGGTGTTTATCCAAAATAATGACTGTTTTCTTTAAAAATAAACACTCTCTTGCAGAAAATGCTGATTTCCATAGTCATAACACCAGACAAAAGCGTATAGAGGTGAAGTGATTCAGTCCAAATATGACAAATTAAAAATAATGAATAATGGAATTAAATCAGTCGTAAGTTAACTCTCATCCTTTAAAAAAAATCTGAATCAATAATGGAGTTTAAAAAAAAAGTGTTAAAATATTCTTCATAAATAGTTGTTATTAATTCTATGATTGAATGAATTTCCAGAAAACAAATTATATCTATACTGAATATTATGGCTTGTATTTTGGTTTAACTATGGCCGCAATGTTAGGTATCTGTTCAGTATTTATGCTACCGGCTTTGACTTTTTGTCCATGCATAATTTCTGTTAAATTATGAGAAATAAAAGAAATCAAATCAAATCAAATCAAATTGCGTCATCACTAAAACAGTCTATTGAGTTCTTACTTGGATGCTGTAGCGAAGGCAGTGAGAAGCGCTGGACCAAGTTGAAGGTAGTAACTAAGCGGACTCTCGCCGATTAGAACGTAGTAGATAGCTTGAGCGATCACAAAATGATACAAAGCAAATCCTAACATGATGGTAAAAATGAAGAGTGCTAGTTGAGAGAAAACGAGCCAGAAATCTGTGATGGAGATTATTTTTCCACAGATTATGCTTCCGACAGCCAAAGGAGTGAACCTGTAAGATAATGAAGGAACGGCATGAAAACAAGTATGTTGTGACCCTATGGGTTCAAATCAGAGTTGGGCATAAGAAGAAGAGTAATCGATTAAACAATGGGTCTGTTGCAAACTCTTGCTACAACGATTAAGAGTGATTAATCTAATGTAAAATCGCCTGAAAAGTCCATTGGTGGCATCAGAAAGTCATAAAATGCAATAATAAACTCACAAAAGGCGTTTAATGAAATCCAAGATGGCGGAGAAATATCGAGCAATTTGTATGCATGCACCGCGAACATCCAAGGATAGCCAACCTCACAATATCGATCACAACCAATCACAACGTAAACAAACACATAACCTCTACCTCCAGAGAGGTTGTCAAAGTTGGCCATCGTTGGATGTTCACGGTGCATGCATACAGATTGCTCGATATTCGTCCGCCATCTTGGATTTCATTAAACTCCTCTTGAGAGTTTATTATTGCATTTTATGACTTTCTGACACCACCAATGGACTATTCAGGCAATTTTACAATAGATGAAACACTCTTAATTGTTGTAGCGAAAGTTTGCAACAGACCCATTACTGGGTAATCGGTAATCGTCAAACCTTTCGACAGCAGACCGCCAAACTTCGCTACTCGCAGACCTCTGATGACTGTTGGCATCAAGACCCATCAAATACATCGGGTGTTTCGGATTATCAAACTAGATGTAGGTATTTAATGCCCTATCAACACCAATTATATGAGTTTGAAAGGCGAAGTTGGAAGCCCTCTCAAAATGTTTACAAGATCATACGCTTGAAATAAGTTTTTGTTGGGATTACTGGATGATCCTAGTCGGCATCGATGACAGCGGCGGAGTGTTCAATCTGGCAACGTTGCATTTCGTCCATTTAAACCCATGAAAAATATCAAAGTGTTGGGTATTCGTTGGATACCTTCGCGTCCGACCTATCACATGGGTTTGAATGGGAAAAAAATACATCTTCACCAAATTGTACCTCGCCACTATGCTCGATGGCCGTAAAATAAATGCACGCCGCTAAGTTCGAGTTCGAGAAATATTTAAAAAAAAAAAAAAAAAAAAAAAAAAACGATAAGTAGAAGGCAGTGAAAATTGTTTTGAAAGCTATCAGTGGACTTATATGTCGTAGACAACTTTTAGGTGGATTGTTTTAGATGAAATGAAAACCTATGGCAGATGAGATTTAAACATTTGAAAGCAAACTGGAGTGCGTCTCATTTCGCTATTTATTTTGAGGGATTAAAATCACTATAAGATTTAGTTTACTTACCAAATGACAGCATTTAATATCCTCATTAGAACATCGTAGGTCACGTTAAGCAAGTCAAGAATTCCTTGTTTCCTGGCTTCCATTGATCCAAGAACAGAACCAAACAACAGAGAGAAGCAAACGATCCCCAGCATATTTGTCCCTTTCCTTAAAAAAAAAAAAAAAAAAAAAAAAAAAAAATAGTTAAGATGAAATTAGAAATAAGTGTATATTATGAAATTACTATTTTATTCATCATTTCATTGATTTATTCGGCAATCCTTTTGGTGCAGAGTCATGCGGTAAGAACTTAAACCAAAATTATCAGTCAGCACGTCGGTCGGCATCCGGTCGAAAATTGTTAATTGATATCGAAGTATTCCAGTATTTTTCGGGATTCAGTAGCTAAATACTTAATGGTAAAATTACGCTAAATACTTCGGTATCCGGTATTTAGCGACCTATTACCGCCTGACTTTCGATAGTTTCAACATACCGAAACTCTGTATTTTCAATTCTGCAGATCTCTATCTCTTGCTCAAGCCATCCTGCTGAAGAGATAAAGCATCGTGGCAACTGCAAAACGCAAAAACGAAACTTTCTTTTCCGTTACAAAATGAATGAGATAAACATTTAAAATAAATGAAATTAAAAAAGATCTAAACATAATCTCGCTCTAAAGATCAATAAAATATAACTAACTTAAATGAAATCAGAAAAGTTCGTCAATAAATAGCTGTTTGTTTTGTTTTTGTTTTTGTTTTTGTTTTTGTTTTTTTTTTTTTAAGCATGAATCGCTGTGAAACTTCAGATGCTTCCAAATATTTCAGGTAGGTTAGACGTTTTGTAGATAAAGCGTACTAGCATAACAAAGATTACCAGAACCCCGGGTGATGCTTTTGCCATCTCGAGGCAATGTTAAATAGTGTAGTATGCCTTGTTGCGTCGACTCAAAATGAAGGCGCCTTACTCCTTCATGTTAAGAGTTGCCGGTAATCTTTAATAAGCCATGACAGCTCATTCTCAATTTGAGTTTTCTCCCACTACCATTGCTATTTTCATATTAAATAAGCAGAATCAATTGATATTGTTGTTTTATAGTGCTCAGAGGTTTTTGGCGTTCTAATCTACGAGAAAATTATTTTTATACAAAGTTTTTGTTTTGTACTTTATGATGTGAAAAAAAACATGTTTGCAATTATTTGCTATATTCCGCGAGAGATTCGACCCTTGAGATCGACAAAAACTGGGTTGACAAATGAGTAAAATTTGATGTTAACATCACTTGGTTTCCAAATAAAGAGTTGAAATACAACATCGTTGTCAGAGGGATGCGCATTAGCGTGTGTTAGAGCTCAGTGATAGGCATTTAATGCGTTTTGGAGAGACAAAAAACAATGAAAATAAAAAAATAAAAATAACAATAGTAATAATAATCAAATAAAAATAAACTTCGATTTGATCCAAAAAATAATTTTGACCGTAAAAATTGAGGTGCGAGAATCCATGAACATTGTCATCAGCCAAGAAACCCAAAATGATTAAAAAACCAACCTGTTTTCCACAACTTTCTTGACGGCAGTGTTGTTAGCATTGGGAATGTAATTGGTGAAGGTCTGAAAAACGAGAGAGCAGACAGAGATTGTTCGATTAGTATCGTTTACTTTTTTGACGTAATGATATAAAGATGATACGGGGATGCAAGAGGACAACTAAAGTTAACTATAGACCCTCTTGTCTAGTCTTAACTCTCTACGTATACAGGAACTCTAGCTTTGACCATGGGAATTCACGGTAAATAATGATTAAGTTCCTAGAAGGAATATACAAATCAAAGTTCAAAGTTCAAAGTTTCTGTCCTCATTTTCATTTGCTGAATTAAACATTGAATTGAATAAATGATCCCTCAAATTATTATTCTGAGCATTCGTTAATTTTCAAAAATAACGCGAAATAGGTATCACCAAGGAATAAAATCATCCAACGCGTAAATTAATTAGCAAAAAACTTACCGATTCCATTGTTGCAGCGAAAATATTGTCTGGGAACAGATTTCTGGCAAACAGAAGTACAAAAAAAACCGATTAGTTTTAATGATGAACGACGAGCCGTAGCTTTTGAATCAGTTAAAAATAATGCACAGTGCTAAAAATGTATTTTAGTGTCACACCTGCTTTTCGGTATATAATTTGTGACTGTCCAATGTACCGAAGAATCTATATCAAATTGCATAAAGTTTGAATGTCTCTTAAATAATGTAACTTTATCTGTTATAGGTTATTAAAAACCGTATTAAATCGATTTTGCAACAATGTACAGGACAAGATTAAGCATTAGGCTGAAAAAACTATAGTTTAGGACGCAAGATTTTCAGGAGGGCAAAACTTTGAGGGAAAGTTTTTCTTGAGGCAAAAAGTGCTTTAAGAGAAAAAAGATAAAAATAGAATTAGATAATTGAAAACGTTTTTACTAAAGGGGTGCCCCATATCAGCATCTTTGCTGTCATGCATTTGCACCCCTGTAAATATATTTCTAGCGTAAAACTATGTAAATTGACTTGAAAATAAAATATCGTGTACTTAGAATACTTTTAAGTTTTAAGGAAAGAAGAATATAACTGGATATTTAGTGTCACGTAATTTTGAGGCGTGGAGGGAGGGGGAGCGGGGAGGGGCGGGAGGAGGGAGGTTTGGCGCCTGGAGGAGAGGGGCGCATGTAAACATTAAGCTCAAGGCGCCAGGTACAGGGTTAATCCGGCTCGGATGATGTTTTCAAACAGTGTTGTGTTTGAAGCTTTTTCTGTTCTTCGTTATGTTTGAAGCTTTATCGCCAAACTTTTTTTTTCTTACTTATTTTTTCAAACGATTTCATTTATTTAAAAAAACTAATAGATAAGCGCAATTCTTTTGAGTTTTTAAAGACAGAAAAAATCGTTGAGAATAGTGCGATTTGATATCGGGGACTTTGCAAAAGAGTAGCAGTAGGAGCGGATAGTATAGCGTCGCGTAAATCCGGCAACGCTGCACATTTCATCCATTTAAACCTATGTAAAATATCGATACGAGAGAGCTGCATTGTGCACCCCTATTAGTTTGACCTTTTTCAAGGGTTTAAATGGTTAAAATACAGTGTTGCCAACGCGATGCCACAGTGAGCTGGGACTTGGAGCCGGAGCGACAGTTAAATCCAATTTTGCGTCTTTCGGGGCAGAAAACCATGAAAAACTCTCTGAGACCAATAATTAATCGTTATGAAACTAATATAAAACATTTTTGCACAGTCAGATTTTGATTCCATTGATTATAGTTTGAACTATTGCAATCTGAGGCGAATCAGCTCCCCGAAATGAGCTCTATAAAGAGCTCCCACTGCAATAATGCAAACTATAATTATTGAAATTAATTTCTATTTTTGTGAAATTACTTGGATTCAGTATCTGAATAATAGATAACACGTCTTCAAGTCAGTGGTGTCTCGTGCTATTTCGCGACCATGTTTTTTGCCATTTGAACCGATGCAAAAGTATCGACTCTGTATAGGGATTCAGTAAATCCACCAAAGATCGATTATTTTACGTAAGTTTAAATGGAGAGAATCCAATTCTGCCACATTGCACGAGCCGCCACTGGTTATTAAGTTATATTTCATGATTTTCCGTCGAGAAAGATCCGAAATTCGATTTTAGCCGTGACTCCGGCTCCGAGTGCCTGCTCAGGTGAATAAAGATTTATAACCAGGGCTGCCGTTTTGCGAATAATCAATGCTATTTTTCTATTCACCCATGATCCCACCGGTTGAGAAAAGATTACACAGTTCAGTTCAGTGCATGACTGTAATGCACGAAAATACTCTGATCTGTGATCTTTCCTTAATCGGTGGAGACTCCGTTGATTAATTAAAATATCCGCAAGTTTTTTAAAGTAATCGACGACTCCACCGGTTAAGAAAAGATTACAGATGCGAGTGTTTTAGTTTATTACAGTCATGCACTGAACTAAACTGTGTAATCTTTTCGCAACCGATGGAATCATCGGTGAATTGAAAAATAGCATTGATTATACGCAAAACGGCAGCCCTGGTTATAACAACGGGAAATATCGTTTGAGTATTCGCTCACCTTCCGATATCCAAAAGTCCATCTAGGACGTCTTGCTGCTTAAGGTTGATGACGTTCTTGACACTAGTTCTTGTTGACGGGTCTCCAGGATGGAATATAACCACCAATATTATGCCCATCGCAACATTGATGAAAGTTGTCGCGGTGAAATAAACTATGGTTCTAATGGCTATCTTTCCGTTCTTCTTAATATTTAAAGAGGCGGAACCTATTATGGACAAGAAAGGTGAAAGGTAAGCCACCGTTAGTAGAAAACAAAATACGTTACATTATACGTTATTATATTTTATCCCTGAGGGTAGATTTCGATGGATCGAATCGTGATCGGATCGAGTAGAGATCGCATAAAATCGTGATCTGACCGAGTCGTGAATTCGTGATCGGATCGAGTCGTGATCTGATCGAACCGTGATCTGATCTGATCGAATCGTGATCTGATCTGATCGAATCGTAAATTCGTGATCGAATCTAGTCGTTATCGAATTCGTCATAAGCTTTGCGCCCTTACCTCACGAGTCATGTTTAATTTCGAGGCTGCGTTCAGATAGAAACCATTCTGTCTCTGTGAACTATGACCATCAAAAGAAAGTCCTCTCATCGATACGGACCTTGATTTTTACAGTCCATTATTTTTCAAAGAGTTTCAAATTTTTTATGGCATACTTTCAACAGGTTATATGCTGTTAGACTGAAATACCTGAAAACTTCAAAATTTGTTAAAACTATTCGAGGAATGGAAGAATGAAAATTTCTACTAGGATTTTTTATTTTAAAAGTTATGGTACGTTGTGCATTTCGCAGTCGAGAGTCATCAGCGCTCTCTCGTAGAAATAAAAAGGTTTCGATCAGAATGCCAACTTGAAGATACACAAACACTCCCCCTCCCCCATATGCGTATAAGGGCCATTGGCGAAAGCCATTGATTACTTAGTCCATTTTTTTTACTCGTTTTACTGATAAATCCGAGCATTTGGTTGGTGGAACTAGGCTAAAACGGGGTTTAGCTATAGAAAACGCCTTCAAAATTATTGTCGGGCAATAACAAATCACAGAATTCGAAAAGTTGCGTGCTAGTTAACAGTCCTCGAAACCCTCACTAGTTTATGAGTATACGACGTTGCGTCGCAAAATTTTAAGGGGATTGGTCTTTTTGCTTAAGGCTAGCTGGTCTATGGTAGGTAAACGTAGTTTAAATTATCAATAGTAAAATATTAAACTTAGAAATAAAGGAATTTGGCATATATTTATAGATAATAGATTAGGGAGATTGCAAGCATTTAGACTTTGTGTCATTTGTTGCTCATTTGATTTAGATACTTATCGTAGTTTATGGTTGTCTGTTTACGTGAAACCACGCCCAAACCGTCTTAAAAACTATATAAAATTGAGTGAACAATGTTAAAAAAATAATTGGGGAAAATTCTCGGTATTTTTCTTTTCTTTTCGTGACCATAGCTTTGAATACATATATATTTCAAACTAAACTACTTGAGAATAGAATGGAGTCTTTGTTTTATTGTTTTAACCATGAAGGAACATTAAAAAAAGAATTTTCTTCGCTCAAGCTTTCGTATTTTGCGTTACTGTCAATTTTTTTTCCATGCCATGCGGCGTACGTGGTTCAGAACTAGCACGTTCACGCAGATATTACAAACTTTTTCTACAGGCTCTACAGCAAGGAAAAAAGATAAGAAAATTTTAACACACTGTTTCACAGACAGCAGTTATTTCTCGAAGATTTATCGCTTTTGACGGCTTTTCTATTTATTCTATTTTTGCATACTTTACTACGCCTGACAGCGTCGTTCCTCTAAATTTATGCATTGTAAAGGTTTGATCACTTTATGTCAACAATGACGGCTTGTGAGTCATCGACTATCGGCTTGCTCCTTTGTATGAACCTATGGAAATATATCGATTCTTAATATGTTCAATAGCACTTCTTACGGATCGATTCTTTCAATAGGTTTCAATGGAGATTATATCAATGCATCGCAATGAACTAAAGTTACCACTGCTCATTTTCTTGCGAGAAATCGAATAACATATTTTGCACCCATTTGAACCAATTCAAATGTATCGATTATTTAGATGTTCAGTTCCACAGTCTCAGAATCGATTCTTTTCTACGGAATTCAATGGAGGGTTCATTGATGCAGCAGAATTAACGAGTCATCAGCCGCTTTGTGCTCATTGAATGGCATTTTTTAATTCACCGATGATTCCATCGGTTGACCAAAAGATTTCACCGTTCAGCACAGAGGTCGACAGTAATGCACGAAACTACTCACATCTATAATCTTTTCTCATCAATAGATTTACCTCCTTAAATTAACAAAATATCCTCAATTTCTTTAAAGTCAGTCATGGAGACTCTACCACACCGGCTGGGAAAAGATTACAGACAAAATATTTTCGTGCACTACACAGAGCTTGGAGACTCTACCACACCGACTGGGAAAAGATTACAGATCTAAATATTTTCGTGCACTACACAGAGCTGCCGTTTCGTGTACATTCAATGACATTTTTTTAATGCACCGATGGTTCCACCAGTTGAGAAAATACCACAAAGTTCAGATCAGTTCATAGCTGTAATGCATGAAAATGCTTTGATCTGTAATCTTTTCTCTACTGGTGCTGTGGAGTTGTCACTGATTTTATATAACTTGCGGGTTTTTTAATTACCTAACCGTCGATTCCACCGATTGGGAAAAGATTACAGATCAGAGCATTTTAGTACATTACCGTCATACTCTGATGAACTGAACCATGTAATCTTTTCTCAACCGGTGAAATCATCTGTGAATCGAAGAGTAACATTAAATAAACACGAGACGGCAGCTCTGGCATTATAGTCATGCACGTTGTAGTCATGTACTGAACTGAGCTATGTAATCTTTTCTCAAACTGTAAAATCATCGATGAATTAATAAACATCATTAAATATTCACAAAACATCAGCTATGACTGTCACTGAACTACTAAACTAGAGCTCAATTCAGAAGTGTAGGCACACCTAAACCACAATCTTTGGCAAATTTTCAACGTTAGTTCCTTAAAATCAAACCGAACTTGCGGCTCTGACTTTGTTATTTTGCATTTATAGTGTTCCTCATTGAAAAGTGAACACTCAAATTCATTTTCATTCATTTTCATAGAGTAATATCAGAAATAATGTTGACAACTTCCACAGATTATCGGTCTAGGTGCGCCTACATTTCTGAAACTACCTTTGTCATATTTTTTCAACAAATGGCTTCATTGGTAATTTGAAAAAATGATAATAAATAAACACCAAACTGCAGCTGTGACATTATAGTCATACACTGAATTAAACTATGTAATCTTTTTTCAACCGGTAGAACCATCGGTGAATTAAAAAAATATCATTATATATTCACAAAACGACAGCTCTGTGAGACATTACATCTTTGAAGGCAGAACACAACAAGGGGTCTTACTCGATGCTTACCTATGACTAAACTGGTGGCGACAAAAGGCAGTATCAACAATTTGAGCGCTCTCAGAAAGATTTCTCCTGGATAGGACAGAACTATGATTGTGTCTCTACTCAGCTCGAACGATCTCAGAGAGCATCCTGAGGGGGAAAGAAAAGAGAAAGACGTTAAAGCAAATTGAGTGTCATCGCCAATCGCCATAAGTGTTTGACGAGGCATTGTAAAAAACAAAATTGAACTTTCTCTCGCTTTGCGAAATTCCAGAATTATTACCCGCAATCAAGAACCCGATAGTTTAGGTTTTGATTTACGATATTAGATGATACTGTCGCAAAGTCTCAAAGCTGAGATCAATAAAGATTCGTTTCAAAGTATCGATATTCGCTGGCTCAAGACAGTTTCACAAATAGTCAATGTCAATGGATACGAATACTTTTAAACCTTATTTTTTAACTTTTTTTGTATCCCCCCCCCCCCTAAGTTTTATTGCTCTCTAAGCTGTGATCAAAAATCGAAATTTTTGAAGAGTCCAGGGAAGAACGATAAATGTCACGAAACCCCATTTTTGCTCTATCAGACGAAGAAAATTGCATTTAACCCTTTCAGACCTGAAAATTCTTTTACCCAGGAACGGATTTTTGACTAACATTGGTGATCTCATCTAAATTGATGCCCATATTGTATTTTTTGTTTTCCATAAGACTACATGTTATTCAAATGTCCATTGGAATGGACTCCAGGTCTGAAAGGGTTAAAGGTTATTCTTTCTCATGTAAGAATCAGTGTATTTTCATCCACCTAAATTCAATTGTCTTGCGCTTTTATAGATTTTTATTCGATCGGCAATTTTGTATCCCGTTATAGATGACCATGAAAACTTTAGTTTTGATTGTTGTGAAATGTACCGTTTTTCCCTGGACTTGTCATTCATGCAATTAGTATAAGTCAAAAAATACAAATGTTTCCAAAATTTTTATTCGCTTCGCTTTTTTTTAGGCAATTTTTTCCGAAGTTTTAAAGCACTCTTCAAAAGCTCTGATCAAAAACCAAAGTATTTGTTACTTTAAAAAAAAAATCCTCAAAGACATTCTTTTGACGCCGGACACCGCTATTGCATCGACATTTTGACGAATATGCATAGTGTACAAATATAATGTGTGAATATTTAACGACCCAAACGAGCAAAATACATCTATTCTTTTACTTTTATTTGCTTCATAAAGAATGCCAAAATTCTGACCCATGTGCAATGTGCATGCCTTATTGCACCCTTAATTTTCAGTGCAGAATCAATAAATGCGCATTATACTTGTCTAATAAATTAGATCACACCTTAGATCCCCCTCTTCTCACTCTCTGTGAAATCTTGAACGTCGAGAGATGGTGGGGGAGGGGGGTGTCAGTCCACATTCGTGAATTCGTAATGCAACGAAGCAAAAAATTACATGAGCATATACTGACAGGTAAATACAGGTGGCAATTTCCGACATATATCATTCACAGCAGGGACCTCCACCTAGCTGATATCACGTTACCAACCGATATTTTGTCATACATTATGATTGTTGGCGCGTTGCCAAATTTCAATGGTAAATATTCCGATTTGCCATTAAAACTAATTCGGCCGAGTCCTGATTCGTTCAATTTATAGGCAGGAGTTAACCCTTTCTCCTCTCGCCCCTCTCCTACGAACTCTAGCTGAAGGGGCATAGGTCATCAGTGTTAACTCTGTAACAGCCAAGCCGGAGTACTCTCGTTTTTCTCCTCTAGTCTATTTCACATTGTTTCAGTATTTACTCCCGATGAATGCGACTATCGATGAAAACTCTTACTAAATGAGCTTTCTTTGGGCGCCTTCAACTCACCGTATAGGCAATGCCAACTCCCCCGAGTATGAACAGTTAACTACCTTCCCTATTTAAACGAAAGAGTGGCGTTCTTTCGAACTAAACTCTGGCCCTTATAGGGTTAATGGTGTATGGAAAGGGGGCTCAGGGGTCTCCCCCCCCCCAACCACTAATTTCTAGGGGTGGTGGGAAAATAATGGAGTTCTTTTTCAGTTAAACGCTCATCAGTTCAAGAACCTACCAAAAAAAAATCCTACGCACGCCACTGATCAAGGTAACTCAAAACCGTGAACAATGATAGAGAGTCCCAATAAGAGCCATTGCAATGACGCCTATATAATCACAATATGCTACTCCGATGGAGATTGAGAGGTTATGTTCATCTTGGTGCACGTAAGCTTATGGTGGTTACCAAGTATTTGGTCAGTTTTTGACGATCAACCAAAATTGAAAGAACGCATCAGCACCAGAGTTTTTAGCTTTAGCTATCACCACGAGCAAGAAAAAGAGTGGAAAATCTTATTTAGAGAGATGATGATTATGCATTCCGCTCTCCAAAAGCTCACGTATACCAAGACGACCCTAACCTCAAAGAAGCAACTTGGTATGATATAGAGGGTTTTAGTAATGGCGACTGCCGGCGATGAGCGTTCCAAACAAAGCAAGTTTGTCTCTCTCGCTCTCACGTGACCCCTATGTACTGCCATCTCACTCTAATTTCAAAAATCGTATTTATAGAGACTTATTTTGTGAAATTTTATGGCAGAAATGAATTTCTCGAGGCATTTTAATGCGATTTCGATAATAATATGTCGTAGAACAAGGCCCTGTATACGAATTTCGATACTAGAAAGAGATGGATGTACATGGGGGTCACGGGAGAGTGAGTGAGATAGTTTGGAACGCAACGCGAGTTTTATCACAACCGATTGCGACCAATGAGTGCATTGTTGTGGTTGTTGGCTAACCGTTGACTTCGCACTAAAACCGTCTATTATAGACAGGTTATTGTCTATTTCGGATGAACCTTTTTGGCACTTTCAAATCTTAATTTCCGTTCTTAGCTAGTCCGACCCTGCATTCTATATGCCACTCGTTGAAGGACACTTTCAGCCAACAAGACAAGAAATAGGAGAGACCGACCAATTCTAATGCAGTGCAAATGAAGTCACATGACACAACAAAGCCAAAAAAAAATGAGACCCAAGTCGATCGTCCATGTAGTCTTTTTATCTTGTCAGTTAACTATCAGTCGCGTAGCGTGCACCTTGACAACGTTGCAGTTCGTCCATTTAAACCAGTGAAAAAGATCGAATTACTGGGTGTTCGGTGAACACCTTCCCATTCGGTCTTTTACATCGGTTTAAATGGACACGATACAACGTTGCCAAATTGCACGCTACGCCACTGTCAGCTGTAAAAAGTATAAAAGCACATAATCACTGATCAGCCTGCAGCTGATGCTTGCCAGGGACGGTTTCGACGATTACTGTGAACTTGAAATTAAAGAGAAAATGTTTCCAGTTAAAGGACCTGATTAGAAAGATTTGTAATGGTTCAAAAAGAAGTTTTCTCTACCTTCCTTTCCCGACGATCTTTCTTTCCCGCATGAAACTGTATATCGATCGATGCCGTGAAATTGGAGTTATCAGCGAAACCAATTAAGCGAGGTTATGTGATCGTAACAACGATGATAGTTATCACCTCGCTCGTTATTAACCGAGTGGTTTATTTCGGAAAGGGCCTCTGTAACCTAAATCAAGTTTTGAGGGAAACGATTCGAAACACTGCAAAATCATTTCAGTTAAAAACTATAATGGACGGAAAAAATTGTGTATGCGCATTGGTGACATTTTAGAAGTACTCACAATGATATATTTCCATATTTTTGTTCATTCTTTTTTGTTAGCCTATATATGCTGTTTTCTCAGTTTTTATAAAACCTAATTTTGGCAAATAGGCTGTTTCCGAAATAAGCTATTCTGTTATACTTTCACGGTCCATAAAGTTGCAGAAATCCAATGTTGCCAGATATCAAGTTGAAATTATTATATTTTCTAGGTAAAAATGGAAAGTAGAAATATTCGACTGACATGCTCGAGTAGAACTATAGTGCCGTCCCATCACTCATCAGTATTCACGAGATTAAGATTTTTACTGGTGCCAGTAAGATTCGTACAATCATATTACATTAGTGAAACAAGTACAGAATTTTCTCTTCCCGTTAATGGCCCAAAGACAATTAATAGACATCTATAGAAATCCCTGCACTCATACAAGAACAAAATGTTTACTCGAATGTCTCGCGTCAAACGCGCAATTAAGGTGTAGATGCTAAATCGGTCATCAATTTATGACTAATCATCGTAATTTGGCAAATTTGGTATTAAACTGAGCCTGATATTTTGGAGAGGAAAAATATAGTTTAAAAAAATGTCTCCAAAATTGACACTATTCCGCGATAAGTCCCTTAAGAAAAGTTTTCTTAGTGAGAAGTGCATATCATACTTCATTAATGGTCTCTCGTCGATATTTTCTTAGCATTCTACATGAGCATTGATAGTCTATTTGCGCAAGAACTCTATTCAAAAGTGTTTACCAAACGCAAACACCCAATAGTTTTATTTATTTTCATGTTTTTGAATGGACAAGATGCAACGTTGTCACATTGCACACGATGACACGCGACATGGCGGCTATACGCCCCTGCTGGCAACACTGTAAAAAGCAGCTGATTCAAAGCTGGACCAATGAAAATGTCTGGTTTTCCATTTCAGCTTGATTGCCTCGTTTGCTTTGCCTTGATTTCGTGCATCATTACAGTAAGTCCAAAGCAGGTTACATTTAAATGTGTCAATCATTCAAACTGTCGCGGAAAGAAGCCATATTAACTGTGAACACACTCGACCGGTTGACCCGCTTCGGCTGAAATTTGACCCGCGCCCATTTATAAAACAAATGCATATTACATCCTTTACAAGTATTTTTCCGACAGGACGATAACTTTCATTTTCCATTTGCCCAGAGGCGGATCCGAAGAAATTCGTAGTTCTTCCTCTCTCAGCCCATTTTTTAACCCTTTCATGCCTGGTGTATACATTTCAATGAACATCTGAACAACATAGAATCATATTGAGAAAATGAAAATATGATTTGCATGCAGTGGCGAAGCGCCGTGAAATTTGGCAACAATGTATTTTCTCCATTTAAATTCACCAAAAAAATCAAACGCTTCAGTCAACGGCGATGACCAGGCATTTCGACCTTTCTAATGTCTTTAAGTGGGGAAAAAGGAAAGTTGCCAAATCGCACGCCTCGCCACTGTTTGCATACACGGAAAAAAAAGACTGGTATAGAATTGACCATCTGCATAGCTGATTTTGGAGTCTGCTATCAAGTATGGAAAATTTCACCAGAGTATGGTAAAATGTACCAAACATGGTACCTTAATTTACCACATGATATTTTGCATTTACCATACTGTGGTGAAAACCATACTTTCTAGCAGACGCTAAAAGCAGCTATGCAGATGGGAAATTCTATAGAAGTCTTTTTTTTCTGTGTATCATTTTATACGAGAAAATTGTGCCCAGATCAGCCATGATGGTAGAAAATCAATTCCTGAACATAAATTATTTTCAGGTTTGAAAGGGTTAACGAATACGTGCTGTAGAATGACTAATGCAATTGCGTAAATCACTTGATGGCACTCGTATCGAACTATTGAACTACTAATTATTAATACAATATTATAGTTATTACTCACCTAATATGACTCCGAGAATAACGCCGAGCAATGTAAATATAAGGAACTTTTGCTTATTGGCCTGTTCTAAGAGCCGGTCCTTTGCGGAGGTCGCCCGAGCTTCCTCCATCTCGGACGCCATAGTCTCGTCTACTGGCAACTGTAACACATCCGAAAACACATAGAAATCAATTTAACAATTCTAAATAGACAAATTGTATAAAAATGCAATGTTATACGGTCAAACATGAATATTGAATATTTACTACACTGAAAAACATGATAAGTCAGTCGGTTCAGACGTTCTCAGAATTTGGGAACTGGCACTTCACGGTTTTCATCTGTAAAGCCCACTCAAAAAAAGAAATTAAGAGGGGGAGGTAAAAATTGGGGTAATTGCAGAAAAGCAAGCTATAAATCACTATTTTCTAATTATATGAACCCTTTGACAACCAGGTTTGGGTTAAATGAAAAAAGGAGAAGCCATAACTTGGTCTTTAGTAGGTAGTTAAATATTCGTGCTCTGATGCGTTCATTTTGACTATCTCGGAAATTGAAGGCACTCCATATGAGACCGTATTTTACGTATATTAACAATTCAGAGTGAATTTTGACAACGCTTGAAGTGATTTCAACATGTTCTTTTTGTGTACTTAATTTTCACCATCGGTGGATACAGGAGTGTAGCTTTTTCTCTCTTCTCCCTCTTCGTGCGTTAAAAAAGGACAGAAAAAGAGGCTGAAGTCACGTGGCGATCCCTCCATCTATCTTTTTCTAACACTTACATTCAAAAGGGTACCTATAGAGAGAGAAAAACGAATTCCTGGATCCGCCCATGGTTTTCACATCATAAAACACGTAAATAGATTTAAAGCGAATTTTCGCTGCAGCAGTGTACAGCACCATCGAAGAAATAAGTCTAATAAGGGGAGGCTCAGAAGTCGCCGCCTCCGATTTTGAAAACGATTGCACGAAAATGTGGCTAAAGTAAAACTATCAGACCCGTGTTTCTCACTTTTTGCCAATAGGCCTTCCTAAAGCGTCAGGAATTTTTTGAAAGTTGTCAAAATTCACATAAATATTCGGAACGCTCTCCACTCGGGTTTTTACGTGAATTTCGGCAACTTTCAAAGAATTCCTGACGCTTTAGGAAGGCCCATTGGCAAAAAGTGAGAAACACGGATCTAATAGTTTTACTTGAGCTACATTTTCGTGCAATTTTTTTCAAAATCGGAGGCGGCGACTTCTGAGCCTCCCCTTGTAAGCCTGAGGCCCGGACGGTACGGGCAAGTATGGAACGCCGTATTTTCATTCAATTCCAGCACGCAAAAAGTCAAGTAACTTAGAGAAAGTTCCAAAGATTATTAGTAAGCTCCTTTCCGCCTTTACTTAATCTGAAACGAGCTCTATACCCAGTAGTGGCGGCTCGTGCAATCTGACAACCGTGATTTTTGCCATTTAAGCCTGTGTAAATAATCGATACTTGATGAAAAAGATTACAGTCATTAGAGTTGATTGTTTTACATGGGTTTAAATGAAAAAAAATTAATCAAATATTTCCAAATTACATATTACATCATTTATCGATGCTCTTCGAGAAAATATCGATTCCTTCGAGATTAGCGCAGTGTACTTCAGAATGTATCATCAGTATTAACGGTGAATTCTCCCACCAAATTCGATCGATCAATCTGTTCGGTTTTAGACTACTCGATTCAGTTCTATCGATTCAATTTGACCGCATATCAAACCAGCGAGCAATTTGCGAAACATACTCGAAGACTCGCGAATTAAAGAAGTTGGGAAAAAAATTCGTGAATGAAATTACAAACAAGGCGGTTCTTTTTCAACAATGCATGCGATTAATCGGTCATTGTTATCTCGTGCTATACGTAACATGTTGCAACGAACACAAAGCGTGCGTCACTTCTCATTCTAACTGCGACCAGTTCAAATCCTTTTTTCCTCCTGGACTGAGAAATGTCGAAAGGACTAAACGGCACTAATTATTTGCACCTATTCCAGCTAAGGTCTAATCACTTTACACTGCACGGAAAAAAAAGATTAGTGCAAATAACCATACGGATACCTGATTTTGGCACCTGCTAGATGTTATGGTAAACTTGACCAGAAGTATGGTACATTTACCGATACTTTGAGTAAATTCGACATGCAATCAGGGAACATCACCTAGTACCTAGTCAAAACATAGTACACTTCTGGTTAACATTACCATAACATCTAGCAGGTGCCAAAATCAGGTATCCGTATGGTTATTTTCACCGTAGTTTTTTTTCCGTGTGTTTACACTAAAAGTGTTCGTGAACGCGTCTACGCCGGAAAATGTGTTGGTTATTAGGGTCTTAAGTAGGGCCCATTCTTGAAATATTAATCCTCATTTGACGACGGCTATAGGACACACTTCACAAAACTAGTCTCATTTGCAATAAATGTCACGCGAAGAGGGCGATTTGTCAACGTAGCATTTTTTCCGCGAAGATTAGATTTGAGAGTTTTTATTCTCTTACTGGGTAATAAACACTGGAGGATCTATGAATCTCACCTTTAGAAGCGTGTGTTAGGACAGGACATTAAGGGCAGTCACGTGATTTCCACACTCCATTTCTATCCTTTTCTAAAAGTTGCGTTCTAATGGCGAAAGAGAAAGACGGATAATTCCCGCAACTGTTTACGATTGAACCTTTGAATGGTCTACCCTTCACTTCGATCGATACAATTTAAATTAATCTGCATTATAACATTGACCTTGATTGAAGGGAAAAGGGTGTTGACTCTCACTTTTAACTAAATGAGAGTCGCGTGAAATGTAGATAGGCGTCTTATAGTGCGACCTTTCAACAAAAGCGGATGAATGAATTTCGCTCTCTCTCTCTCTCTCTCTCTCTCTCTCTCTTTTTATTCCCATTTGAATGCGCACTTTAGAAAAGGACGGAGTTTGGGGCTGAAGTCCCTAGATGGCCTTCTCAGCTATCGTTTTCTTACACGTGTTTAAAGGATCAAAGAGAGAAAAAGACAAATTACTGTGGATCAAGACAAACACTTTTTTGTTACCATTAGCTTAGGAAGTGGCGTCGTGTGCAGTTACATCTGAATGTTGGCCATTTAAACGCATGAAAAAGGTCGAACTATCAGAGGTACACAGTATGCACTCCCTTAAATCGATATTTTGCATACGTTTAAACGGGCGAGATGCAGCATGATGAAATGACCCGCGACGCTACTATTTACAGGGATGCGGGTTTCAAGCTGAGGGCAAGCTTTTGCAATCTGCAAATGCTCACTTTCCATCATAATTGCGGACCCGCAATTACCGGAAGTAAAAAATGTGTCAAAATGAATTTATGGGTTTCCGTTCTGATTGTAGTAGGTATTCTGTGATTGAACGATCCACCTGCATTCTCGACCGAAATAGCCTTGGTCGATAGTATGTTGACAGGGTGGTCCAAAAGAACCGAAACGGCTCCATAATTTATTTGTTAACTTTTTACTGCTGCAGGTAAAAAAAGTCAAACCTCGGGGATTTTAATGACTTAAAAGATACTATCTTTAGGGGGATCCAACTTTTGGGCCCCCTTAGGAGGGTAAAGATAAACGCTCCCCAACTCTGTCTGCCAGTAAAAATGTATAAGTCCTGGACTTTTGGACCACCCTGTGCAATAGTACTAAAATAAAAACTGTAGATCACTCTTCCCTTAATTCGTGATGTAGTGGCGCTAGAGCTGCGTAGCGTTGAATCAGGCAACGATACAATTTGTCCATTTAAACCCATTGGAAAGATCGAACGATCGATAGTGTGGTGAACATCCTCGAATTCGACCTTTCAAGTGAATTTAAATGGACAAACTGCGACGTTGCCAGCTTGCACGCTCGACCATTGCTAACAAACCCGCTCCTCTCGATACGGAAATCTCGTCTCTCTGGAAAGCTTCCAAAAATTAAAACTTCTTATTCGTGAGGCATTTCTCCGTACTCTCAGTACGTTACTGAGAAGAGTATTAAATAAAAATGTGTTACATAATATTAAGCTATCTTGGCTCTGGGAAGAAACGTTGCCGGATTGAAAAACCTTGCGGTATCGGCTCCTCACAAGCGATATATCGATATGTTCTCTATAGAAACCTATGGAAAAGAATCGATTAGCCTGCGGTTCAATTGAATCCCCAAGGAATCGATACTTATGTATATAGGTTCCATTGGGACGGATCACGATTTAATTTAAGTTCTCTTAGGTAAAATTGCGAAAGGCGAGAGGACAGCCCGTTATTACCGACAAGCAATGAAATTTTATTCGTGAAAATGCGAAATTGTCCTGATAAAAACTTCGAAAAACATGTTTGGTGCGTTAACAATCGTTAAGCTTTACGAACCGAACACGTCGATCAATTTACCTGAACAAGATTTAATCAAACATGAACATTCAACTTTAAGAATAAGAGCACTAAATACAATACATATATCACTTATTTACACTTCTTTTAATGTGAGTCGTATTTTACTATATAGGGTATTTTTTTCGGGTATTTCAACTTCCTTTTACAACTCGTTTTATATTTATAAGTTTGGAAATACACTTGCGTTTGCAGAAGCCGAATGAATGGACCAATGTTTGTGGACCAAAAAAGATGTTGTTGTCAATCATAAAAACCATTCATTTAAAGCAGTAAAATTCTTTATTTCAATTTTTTTCTTTTCTTTTCTCTGGATTGTTATCTCGGTCCGACCAAATAATCAGTGCTTTACGGGCACCACGCCAGATTGATACTAAGCATTTAATGCAAGGATTCCCATTGAAATTCAAGAAACGTCAAACCAAAAACGCTTAGAATATCAATCATACACCTCGTTTAAACTGCATACACGCAGCTAGCGGTCAAAATCCACCTTTCGCCTGGTGAGAAGAAGAAGAAGGAATGTATTTTAATTCTTTTCCAGTGTAAAATGAGTAAGCCACTTACACGAATCATCTTACTCCAAAAGCAGAACATGCGGCGAATACGAGTTCCAGTTAATCAAAAAACTAGCAATATGGAGACGACAAGAGGGGAAGGGGATGAAAACTGCCGTCCGTGGCTGATTATCATCAGAACGAAGCGCACGCGACACTGAAACTGGAAAAAATGAGACAATTTTTCGTTTTTTGTTTTGTTTTTTTTTTTTTTTTTTTTTTTTTTTGTTTCTTTTTTAAACAAATGGTCGCGGTTGTACGATTTGAATGAAGGCAAAAAATAACGACTTTAAAAAAAAGCGCGGAGATTATGAGTTCGGCGAACAGTGCCGAACATTGGCGAACAGTGGCGCACCTGCAACTTGCAATCACATACCTTACGCCGTGCGCGTCTAGCCGCGAGTCTTGCCGGTCCGCCTGCCGCGAGGCGAGAGGGAGAGGAAGCCGGGTCCTAGCAACGGAAACAACAAAATAGAATCGGAGACGCGACTATGACGCGACGCTGGATGTCAACTTCACGGCGCAAGTCCGGCCACATTCTCTAAGGTCATGTTCCCGGTGCGATGATATAGACAGACGCGAGACTATGAGAGAAAGAAACGATCGAAAATTTATGTGCGACTCTGTGGGTGAGAGAAAGAAGGAGCGATTGAGTCAAGAAATATAGACGCAGATGCCACCCAGGTAGGTATGCAACCCGCAACTTTATAAGAACACGACAGTGTGATGATTGAGAGTTGTGACGTTCGTCCGATTGATCGATATCAAGCGTATTTAGTCATCAGATTTGGGTGTGAATTGGAGGGTCGACAAACGGTTCCGATCCACTAGTGATGATTAATGAGATTTCGTCACTCGCGAACCTCGATATTCAGCCCTCACCTCGCGAAATGCATGGGTACAGTAAACCTATTTAGTGCGACGTCACGACGTGAGCGTCATTTGGGGCTCGCTCCAAGGATTTTGATCAACAGTTAAATTTATGTCTTGCATAGTCTGGATTGTAAAATAATCGATACTTTTGACAAAAAGAAGGAGCGGGCGCTTCCCCGCCATGCACCAGTGGCGTAGCCAGGAATTCTTCTGGGGGGGGGGGGGGGGGGGTGTCCAAAGATACTAATTTGGTCAAATTTGTCTGAAAACGCAAAAAATTAACCTTTTTTAAGGACAAATTTTGGTGTCAAGGGGGGGGGGGGTGTGTCCAGACCCCCTACCCCCCTGGCTACGCCACTACCTTGCACTAATTCTTATTTAACTGGTACGACCTTTTTTTTTTTTTTTTTTTTTTTTTGTATCGTCGGATGATCAGACCCTTTTTTGTGGATCAGAATCCCCCGAAAAATTTAAAATGACGCCCCTGCGCCCTGCGTCACGAAAATAATTAAACCCAAACAAATGTTTTGTCTCAGTCGCTCTCATGCGGTTTTTTCCCCTTAAGAAATCGGATCCGGATTTTCAAATGCAAAGTCGTGCTATTATAAGCAACAAATTTTCTCCCATTTTATTTCACCACTGGATTCCACGTACCTTTTGAAAATATATGAGCGTTTTAACAACATTTTCGAAACAACACGCATTAGTTACAGTACATCGAAGAAAGTTCTATGTTTGGTCCTTGTCTCACTCAAAGTTTCTTATGGGCACACAATTCTAGGATATGGGCTCATTGGCACCATAACAAGTTGGTGTTACATCTCAAGTAAGCTTCGATGCGAGGAGAGGTTAGGAGGATTGAGAGACGTTGACATAACAATTATGCGCCTATATAAGAGATCGTGATTAAGACAAGAACAAAACACGCAGGACATCTTTCGATATATAGTTGTGATTGTAAATTCAGTTCAGTTGTGATCTTTCATGAATTAAGTTGGACTGAAAATATACTCTAAGGTACGTGGAATCTAATGGTGCAATAAAATTTGAGAAAACTGATGGTTTACTAGCATGAATTTGCATTCGAACATTTGGATCTGGTTTCTTATGTCCACGTGAGCGAGATTGAGCATTTGTTTGGATCCAATTTTGATAGTGACGTCATCACTATAAACAAGTCTATAGGAGTTCCTACGAGGGGCGTTCAACTTATAAGTTTCCCTATTTTTTATCTCTGGCCTTGTTGGTGCTAGAAAAATTTCATTTAAACGATTAAATCCGCCAAATCTTCAGCTTTTCAACGGTATTTTTGTTTTTGAAATTTGAGCAAGTTTTGTAGGAGAAAAAGCTATATTTCTACACCCGTGTCAAAAAAGTCCCCGCCAACTTCTGAGTTGGGAAGTAAAAACTAACTTTGACACTTGGAATGAAGAACGCAAAACGTTAAAATAAAAGATACATTTTATTTTTGAAGTATTCCATTTTTACGACTTTTCCACATAATTTCCTTCCGGATTGATACATTTTTCGCAGCGATGAACCAGCTTTTCAACACCTTGGGCGAAAAACTCTCAGTTCTAATTAAGGACTTGAAAAAATTCATCCTTCAGGTGGTCATCTGACTGGAACTTGACGCCTCCAAGATTCTTCTTGATATGTCATTATAATGCATCTCATGATCATCTTAGATAAGATTTTACGACGAAAATTGGGCGCAGCAACAGGTATTGAGCGATAACGGCTCATTTTTGTCGCTAATCAGACGAATGCTGTTGTTCAAAACAGACGAATACTTTTTGCTGAAAAAGTTGGCGGGAGACTTTTTCGACACGGGGGTAGAAATATAGCTTTTTCTCCTACAAAAATTGCTCCAATTTCAAAAACAAAAATACCGTTGAAAAGCTGAGGATTTGGCGGATTTAACCGTATAAATAAAATTTTTCTAGCACTAACAGGGCTAGAGATAAAAAAAATAGGGAAACTTATAAGTTGAACGCCCCTCGTATAACGGTGATGCTGAAACCTCACCAATGCATTCTGATTGGTCAGCAATATTTGCGGTGTTGTTTGATTTCTGTTGTTCCCTGAAAAGTTTCGAGCCTGATAAGAAAAAATGCCTCTTCACGGTAGTTGACTGAGCCCAAATCTCAAGAACTACCCGTCCTCCATCAAAAACTATGAGCGCAAATCAGGGTCTCTTCTGTCTCTCTAAATTCCTAATTGAATGTGCACAGTTGAAAAAGAATAGACACAGGGGATTCCATCCCCTTCTCCATCTTTGTTTAAAATTCACGTGTTTCAATTGAAAAAAAAGAGAGAGATAGAGAATTTCTCGTTGGGCCATATCCAGCCTCGAGTTCAAAAAATTCGCTTCAAGAATAGCTTCTCTTGCATTCAATTTTGCAACATCAAGAGCATTCCAAATCACCTAAGCTTACTAACCTATTAGATAAGGCACAAAATGTCTTGCCAATATCATACTGATGTTGACCGCCCCGAACGCAACACGAGTACGCTATCTATGGTGGGTCATTTCCATACGAGTTCCATTGAGGCTGGATATTCGAGCAACAGCGTACGACAAATTGTATCACGGCCGGCGTTGTATGTTTTCTTTCAGTTGTTCTCTCCTCTCACAGAAGAAGCAAATATCGAAAACTCGTTTTGGGCTCAAATTTTTTCTAATGATAAGTACCAGTAAACTTATTTCATGAGAGTAACATTACATTTTTGAAGAGGTTATTCGCAAATCCAGAGAAACTTTATTTCTTGTTTCGCGCGGTGTCGCGCCGTATTTTTTCAACAGACTAATTGTTAGTGATATCTGTGCGCGCCGCGCCTTTCACCGCGATTGTGTGCGACTGGTCCCGCTCTCTACCATCAAGCGCGTGCACTTACTCAGCAATGCACCTTGGACCGCCTAGTCTTCTCTGACCTCCTGATCCATTGAATCCCGTACGCGTTTCTCCACTGCACATACCACAAGTCGTACCGGCGCTCAATTCAAAATAGCGCGTCTCTCCAACTGATGCCGCGTTTCGTTTCGAAGTTCTTTCCAGGGCTGCCGTTTTGCGTATAATCAATGCTATTTTTTCATTCACCGATGGTTCCACCGGTTGAGAAAAGATTACGCAGTTCAGTTCAGTTTATTATTGTAATGAACTAAAATACTCGCATCTGTAATCTTTTCTCAACCGGTGGAGTGGTCGATGACTTTAAAAAACTTGCGGATATTTTAATTAATTAACGGAGTTTCCATCGATTAAAGAAATATTACAGATCAGAGTATTTTCGTGCATTACAGTCATACACAGAACTAAACTGTGTAATCTTTTCTTCACCGGTGGAATCATCGGTGAATAGAAAAATAGCATTGATTATACGCAAACCGGCAGCTCTTGTTCTTTCACTCGTAACCATACGACGTTCACGCAGGAAAAGCAAGCTTTTGAATGAGTCCTCAGTTATTATTCTTACTTTTTATTCTTGTTTCATTTGGTCATAAAATATCGAATCACCTCAACCTGTTCAGAATGCGACAAGTCGACATTATATTTTTTTCCGAAATCAAACATCAGCGTTGTTTCGTATGAAGGGAACGCTATGCGTTATAGTCATACGGCTGAACTGGTCTGATTGAGATTAGAGCTTTTGTCAACCGGCGGAATCATCGGTGGATTAAAAAATTTTACTTAACCCTTTCAATACCACACTCGAGTGTATTCGTTTCTGTGACTGGATTAAGGATTTGCCTCAAGCAATGTTAGTTTTTCATTAACATTTATGGGCGACTCTATACTGTTTACACTTACAAAATAATATGTTTCATATTTAGCGCCTTCAATTAACGATGTATGCAAAATGAGCACCTTAGTGTAAGAGCACTTAACTACCCACTCAATTCCTCGTAATCTATCAGTTAAAGGGTTAAAAGATCCGCACTAAGGCAGCCCTGATCGAAACATTCGTGAAATTATATGCACGGATCGGGACTTGAATTTTCTTAGCACGGAAATAGGACGGCATTTTGTGTGTGCTTTTGATGCACCAACGGTATTAGAAGTTGCCGAGCGTATACATTTTTAAGATAGCGCGAGACTGTTGCAAGCTTTTACGATAAGCTCTTACAGAGGCAGTTCAGAAGTAAAACACTATCGAAAATAACAATAGGAGCACTAATAACCAAGGGCGAGGTGTGAAATTTGACAACAATGTATTTCCTCCATTTAAATTCACCAAAAAAGTCGAACGCTTCAGTCATCGGCGATGACCAGGCATTTCGACCTTTCTAATGTTTTTGAATGGGGAAAAAGGAACGTTGCCAAATCGCACGCCTCGCCACTGCTAATAACTTGCGGATCCCACTCTTTAGCTCTCAAAATTCTTTTAAATGCCGTAATGGTGACACTGGGTACCAACAATTTGGGATTTCTTATCTGTAAATATTGTCATACCATGAAGAAGAGGCCTAAGAGATGGATTTTCTTGACAAGGCTTAGAATCAACGCTGTATGGTGGCTAGTTACTCTGCAAGTCTTTGTTCCCAGCATAGATAGATTGACGCTGTTAAGATAGAAATCTCCCATTACAGTCATTTGTGTCCGACGCCTCCCTCGAACATTTTAAAGCATATTGTGGGTTTATAAGTGGAATTCGTAAGTTTTCAGAGCTCAAAATCGTGATTTTTGCTAGTTTTTAACTTTGAATTGACCCTCAAATCGCCTGTAGCAAGAGCCTACAACAGTCCCATTTGGTAAGTCTGTTCACTCCGATGCTATTTATTTATTTATTTATTTAATTAAATTAATACAGGAGCCACCCTTAAGGGAGCTGTGGTACAGGTCAAAGAGATAATAAACTATGATACAGGGAATAAAGTAGATGTACATGGAATAAAGGATGGACAAGACTAGACTAAACTACATAGTGCTCTCAAAAAATTCAGGGAGACTATAAAAGGCTTTAGCCAAGAGAAAATTTTTAAGATTTACGAAAAAGAAATTTAAATCAGCATTTTTAAACAATATTTTATGGATGGTGGAAGAGAATTAAATACTTTTATGGATGAGAATTCGATGCTCTGATCTGTGACACATAGTCTACTTGTCCCAGGTTTAAAGTAGATGTGCCTGAATGAATTGGCAAGACCTGAAGGCATATTCAGCTTCACAAACATCACAACAAGCTAACTCCGGATTTATGTTCGCTTTTTCCGTACGTTTCCGCAAGCGGTCCGCTTACGGTTACCGTTTCTTTGAAATACACATTCATTTGTTACGTTGCATGTGACCGACACGAATCGTCAGAAAAATAACTTAGTGGTCGTTTTGGTGATTTAAGAATCTAAGGTTAAGATGGAGACTCATGCGAGTTAATTAGAGGCGCCATTCAACAATCAACATTCAACGTGCGTTTCGTCTGAATTCATGTCATGAATATTTTCATGATTATATTTTCAGAAGTTGAATATTTATGTGAGATATATGAAAAAAAAAAAAAAAAATTACATTTTAGCAGACACTTGTCTACAATTCGAAATAGTCTGTATGATTGACTCATTGACAAAATAACTATGCATCTCCATAGACGCCCCAGTACAAAATGCCCCACTAACTTATACCGCCATCAAAAAATAAAGTTTATCTTAACCCTTTCAGTGCTGAATTGAGAAGTTTTTTTTTTTTTGTCAAAGCCACGTATAGAACAGAAGGTATGCTCGTTTTGAAAGATTCATACTTCCAAGTTTTATTGTGTGCGTTTCTTATGAGGTAATCAATATACTTATTGTTTGTTGATTTTTCTTTCCTGAAAATCGGAGCTTAGACCATTTGTCAGAACAAACAAAAAAAATAACTCGTTTAAGGTGAACCCGTATCCTGGCGAAACTTTCCCAGATTTCAATCCGATGGATGGCGCGGCGCTACTGGTCACTTTGGGGAAAAGTCGTGTTTTTGGCATTTTAAATTGGAAACAGATAAAAATCACAAAATCAAAGAAACGATAGCACAGCCTGCGAAATTTTTTTATCGCTTTTTTGAGCCCAAAACGAGCAAAATTAGTTTAGAATTAAAACCGTAAATTATGACATTCATTTCACCATAAGCTTAGCGAGTCAGAGTGAGAGTGAGTGATAATATGTCTACACCTGCCTCACTCGCACTCATTGAGGCTTATAAGAATTTTGGTATTTCATAATTTCCGCGGCTTTATTTTTGAGTGTTTCAGCTTGAAACTTTCAGGATTTCTTCCTGAAGTATGCTCGCAGGTGCTGACGTTCTTCAAATGTGTGCATCCGTAAATTTTAGCCAAAAACTATTGACTTTTTGAGCAGCGCGACGAGGTGTCCACGTCTCGAACTAATCATCTAAACTCCTCAGAAACACACACAATAACATTTTGAAATATTAATTTTACAGAACGAGCCTACCCTGCTGGTTTATACTTGGGTTAACTCCTCAATTATGGGAAACAGTAGTACAAATCTGAGACCTTTACCAGTGAATTGAATTACGTTTTTCCATATTATTTCAGGTGGAAAGTCATTTTTTTTTTTTTAATTTCATAAGAATCTATGTTAACAAAACATCCTTTACATATGGGACAATGGAGCAATAAAGTTAATCTCAAAGGCACTTTGAATTTTGATTAATTAAACAACTCAAACGCATCTTCAGCCCAACTCATACCTCTTTTTTTTTAATTTTCTTATGCACTTCAGTCTTACCTACCTGCGACATATCCTATATCCCCTTCACATTCTCTTGCATGGTCATTGGTCCCGCCTCATTTTTGTACAAACATCCTTTCTTTCTTTTTTCGTTTTCACTTTCTCGAGGTTCAAAAAAGTACAGAGAAAGTAATCGTAACTTGCACTCAAACACTTGAGGTCGAGTTTTACAGCTGATCTCTTCTCTTGATCAGTTCAGCTCGCACTCTATAAACATATAACATCGCGGCGGCGGCTCCATTCAAGTATTCAACTATTCAAGTCTCGAAGCAGCCGGAGGAGAGCTATGCAATCCTGCAAGGCGCATAAAGAGAGACTGAAAAATACCTTCTACTTGAAGATGATATCCTAATACATAGATTCACAGAAAAGTCCCTCTTCATTCCACGCCAGGGTAAGGAAAACACGGCCCAGAGAACTCTCAGAAGAGAGAGGGAACGATTTGAAACACAGAACGCTAGTCTCAATGCTCAGAGCATAAACCGCGCCAGTCACAATGTGTTTTCGTTCCCTCGTCGAGAAACACACTTCGCGGGCTCGCGGTGTAGGTTGACGTGTGTTCTGTGTAGCTGTTGCCTGCTACCGCGTGGTAAGCGGCAGTCACACCGCATCTCACACCGCTCAGAGACGTTGAAAAGACCTGTAGATGGAGGAGAAGCGCAGCGTAAACTGCTCGATTCCCCTCCACCGTTTCATTCATTCATTTCATTCATTCATTTATTCATTTATTAAATCGTACGCTGGTACGCAAAGCACCAGCTCTTACAACTATTTTAAAATGTTAAGGCCGAATGGGTCTGTTATGAACTTTTGCTACAGCAAAATGAAAGGTTGACTTTTGTGTAAAATTGCTTGAAAATGCCGTTGGGTGCATCAGAAAGTTCCAAAATCCACTCGCGAGCACAATCGAGTGTTCAAAAAAAATCCAAGATGACAGTCGAGCGAGCAGGTGACAATTTTTTGAATGACATCTTTTACACTGAAAAAATTATTTTTTAATCCAAGGTGTATTTCGTTTGTGTTAAGGAAACTGCACAGTGAAATATTGGAAAAGACGAAATTCCTTTAACCCAAGGAAAATGTCTGCAGTTACTAGTAAAAGATTCCTTGTTGTTGCAGTGATTCTCCTTCATGCAATCAGAATAACTTACTTCGCGCAAGGAAAACTGTCCCAAGTAAACGTGTTTCCTTGTTTTTGAAGAAGTGGTTTCTCACAGGGTAAGAGCTCATTATCTTAGCTCCAATACTTGTAATGTCACACCTAGCTTTTTGTCAGAGCTGCCGTTTTGCGCGTACTTAATGGCATTTTTCTATTCGCTGATGATTCCACCGAATGAGAAAATATTACACAGTTCAGTTCAGTGTATAACTGTTCTGCAAGAAACGTACACTGATCAGTAATATTTTCTCAACTGTACAATCTCCGGATAATTTATAAAAGTACCCGCAAGTTTTTTAAAGTCATCGACGACTCCAGTGGTTGAGAAAAGATTACCTACAGATGCGAGTTTTTTCGTGAATTACAGTCACACATACTGAATGACTGAACTGAACTTTTGTAAGCTTTTCTCCACGGGTGAAATCATCGGTGAATTGAAAAATGTCATTGAGTCTCAAATTCAGTAATAATCTCACATAACTGCTTTAACGGCAAGTTCGTAATGGCGGTTCAACGCAGGTATCATGGGAGACTCCTGTCTATCATGACTATCGAATGAGCACACGATGCGTAAGTCGTACACGTTGCGTAAGTCGCGCACGATGCGTAAGTCGCGCAGCGTACAAGTTGTGCCAGAAATGATTCTTGTTGTGTGTAATTGTGTTATTTACTAATGGCAAAAATCAAGGTGTTGGGGGTTGGGGGCAACGGGAAATCTTAGTGTGTTATGTTCGTTGTGTATTAGTGTTGTGGGGAAGGGGGCGCCCACGGGGAACTTAAGAGTGTTATTTACTAACGTAAACCATAGCAAGAATGAAGGCGAGGTTAGTTTACTTCCGTAAAGTATGTTGGTCTATAAATTGAACTAGCCCCTATTTTCCTCTTCTGTCTCGCGTTTGAAAACCATTTTATAAGTTTGGGAGTGGATTTCGTGATTTTGATGTTAATCGTTATTTTTACATGGTTTTAACCCATATCCAACAATTAATAAGCATGTAGCTAAAGTTTGTAACAGCTCCATTGTGAAATATTGGCTTACAGAACTACGCGAATAAAATACACAGAGAAAAAGTTCAATTGATGTAAATTGAATGGATATTTATTGAGAAAATTAAACATAAGGCTGGAAAATGTTGAGATTATAGGAAGAAAGCGCAAGGCAAGCTCGGACCAACCGTAAAATTTTCTTCGAATCCTGAAATTAGCCATCCTCAAATTTTAATTTCCCCAATGAATATCCATATACCGTTTCAACCAATTTAGTCTTCGTCTCTTTTCCTTCTTTTTCCTTTTTTTCTCTTCTGTTCCCTTCGTTTTCCTTCTTGTACATTTATTCCTTTCTTTTTCATTTTTTAATTTCTTTTCCATTTTTCCTATCCTTTTCTATCTTAACTCCTCCGTAACTATCGCAGTTTCTCTTCTTCCACAATTTTCTAGAAGGCGTGGCCCCCTGGCCCCCTTTAGTTACGCCCATGATCGAAAAATATCCTCGTGTATCGAAAATCGATATTTCTCGAAATCATGAACAAGCCGTACACACAGCCGTAATGACTGCAAACACACTTCGGCTTTCCAATCGATATCATCAACACATTGCGACGGACCTCGCGAGTAGCGGTCGCGGTCGCTGCATGGCATCGCGACGCGACGCTTAAGCAACGTCCGCGGCGTCTCCGCGGAAACGACCTGCTTGCTGTCTCTGTTATCCTAATAGCGCCGATCCGCATAAAGTTTCCCTCTTCGCTCAAACGCGTGCTTGTTGAGTGTCACTGTGCACAAAAAGTTCAATTTAATCGCCTCGATCCGCCCCCCTCTCATGAGACTCCGAGTCCCACTCACGCGGGTGAGTCGGGTCGAGAGCTTGAAGAGCGGAGAATCTCCTACAATACAATACGCTCGCCCTTCTCCTCTTTCTCCCACCACCCCCGTCTCTCGTATTCTCTCTCTCTCTCTCTCGGTGCCTCTTCCCCTCTCAGTTGTGAAATGAGAACTTCGCTCGCTCTCGCGCTAGCCACACATATTGCCTATCCATCGCGAGATCGCACCGCTGTTGCATCAGTTGGTCGCAGCAACCCACTGGTGGATCCGAAAAATCCCCCCCCCTCTCTCTCTCTCTCTCTCTCTCTCTCTCTCTGTCTCTCTCTCTCTCTCTCTCTCTGTCTCTCTCTCTCTCTCTCTCTCTCTCTCTCTCTCTCTCTCTCTCTCTCTCTCTCTCTCTCTCTCTCTCTCTCTCTCTCCTCTCTCTCTCTCTCTCTCTCTCTCTCTCTCTCTCTCTCTCTCTCTCTCTCTCTCTCTCTCTCTCTCTCTCTCTACTATTCCATCTTATACTATTCCATCTCCAATTGTCTCCCTCTCTTTGTGTATCTACTCAACTACCTAGTTATTTAAATATTATCATATTTTTATTTATGAATGTATCTCCCAACCTATTTATTTATTTACTTTATTTTTTACTTTATTTTTTTTCTCTGTGTTTAGTTTTAATTAGTTGTCTACTTATTAACTTGTTTATTTATTCTTCATTATTGTGTTTTTTTGTTTGTTTTGCGTTTTAATTTTGTCTTTTTGATCATTTTTATATCCATAAGATAATTTTTGTATATTATTTATTTTTAATTGTATATTCAATTATCCTGGCTCTAGGGTAGAAAGGACTACTGAAAGTCTTATTAGAGCCAGGCTAAATAAAATCAATGAATCAATCAATCAATCAATCTCTCTCTCTCTCTCTCTCTCTCTCTCTCCCTCTCTCTCTCTCTCTCTCATGGCTCGCTGCATACAAGATCTGGCTCTCTTCTGAGAATACCAGTCCATCGCAGAACGTTGGTAAATAATTCATTTAGAGTAACGGGCTGTCGACTATGGAATCAGTTAGATCCGGAGATTCGCGATGTTCAGCTTTCCATGAGTGCTTTCAAAATTAAAATAAAAGAGTACTTCCTAGTCAGAACAGAATAGCGCTAACAACTTGAACTGTATGTGAATAAAATTTCGCAATATTTCAAGCATTTTAACTGCAACCTCTCAATAATAAGTAACTTTTTCTATTAATATTTGTCATCATTGTTATTACTTATTTCATTAATTTATTTGTATAACTTTATTTATCTTATTTCATTATATTTAAAACTGTGTGAGCATTACCCCCTCCTCCCCTCCTCGCCCCCTATATTTTGTTTAATATTATAGAGAATGAGCTAGGTGGGCAAGTGGAAGAGAGGGCTTTATAGCCCTAACTTGCTCTCCTAGCCATAATTTAACGCATTGTCTAAGTTAATTTAGTATTATTTTAGTTTCTTACTTGTTTGTTATTTTATGGCTAATAAATTCTCTCTCTCTCTCTCTCTCTCTCTCTCTCTCTCTCTCTCCCTCCCTCTCCCTCTCTCTCTCTCTCTCTCTCTCTCTCTCTCTCTCTCTCTCTCTCTCTCTCTCTCTCTCTCTCTTTCTCTCTCTCTCTCTCTCTCTCTCTCCATAATTTACCCTTAATGACTCATGTAACCCCCTTCTATCACCGGTTAAAATGGTTAAAGATCGCAGAGAGGAGAAACTATGTAATAGCAAGCTTTGTCAAACGTATTCTAACTTTTAAAACGCCACAGTTCCTCCTCAGAAAATATATCCCAATGGGTCAAAATCGAGAAGTTGAAATGAGAGGAGGTGAAAAGTACGTCATCCCAATTCACCGAACTACAATCTATAATAAGTCCTTCCTCATCTCTTCTATTAAGCTTTTAAACAATATCCCTGAAGGATTAAGAAACGAACCATCAATAAAAATTTTCTTAAATTTACTCAAAGATTCCTACTTAGAAACGTACGTCTGATCCCCCCCCCCTTATACTTTTCCATCTCCAATTGTCTCCCTCTCTTTATGTATCTACTCAACTATCTAGTTATTTAAATTTTTATTTATGAATGTATCTCCCAGCCTATTTATTTATTTACTTTATTTTTCACTTTATTTTTTTTCTCTGGGTTTAGATTTAATTAGTTATCTACTTATTAACTTGTTTTTTTCTTTTGTTTTTTTACTCTTTCATTATTTTGTTTTTTTGTTTGTTTGCGTTTTAATTTTGTCTTTTTGATCATTTTTTATATCCATAAGATCATTTTTGTATATTATTTATATTTATTTTTAATTGTATATTCAATTATCCTGGCTCTAGGGTAGAAAGGACTACTGAAAGTCTTATTAGAGCCAGGCTAAATAAAATCAATCAATCAATCAATCAATCTCTCTCTCTCTCTCTCTCTCTCTCTCTCTCTCTCTCTCTCTCTCTCTCTCTCTCTCTCTCTCTCTCTCTCTCTCTCTCTCTCTCTCTCTCTCTCTCTCTCTCTCTCTCTCTCTCTCTCTCTCTCTCTCTCTCTCTCTCTCTCTCTCTCTCTCTCTCTCTCTCTCTCTCTCTCTCTCTCTCTCTCTCTGTCCATTTAAACGCATAAGTTAGAAAAGGATATCTAGAAATAGAAGATGGGCAAAAAGCACGTGACTGCCCTAGTCTGTCCTTTTTCTCATACACGCGTTTTAACGGGGACACGGAGAGGACAGATTCCTGGATTCGCCAGTGCAGCAGCCACAAAAAAAAAGGCGTTCAAGGCTCCTTTTTCTCCCCCCCCCCTTCCCTTTCTTCTCCACACTTTAAGCTGACCACAATGTAAGAACCTCACGAGTTATTCCAGTCCGTCAACCTTTGTTTTTCGAATCATTTATTTGCAAAAATGAAATGGCATGTCCAATTAAAAATACAAACCTCTCTTTTCTACATTGCTCTGCGCAAAACCGCTCATTATCACTATGATCGAGAAGAATGATATTTTTTATTTTGGCTATGCGGATAAAATTATCTTAAAACGTTTCAAGAAAACGCGCGAGATAGTTTTCGTGAAATATTGATTGGGGGGGGGGGGTGTTGGGAGGAGGGATAGCAAACTTTTTGCAGCATGGTGAAGGGCACGAATCTCTCTAATTGTAAGAATTGGTCATAATGGGTCTGTTGCACACTTCGGCTACAGCGTTTTAAAGTATCAATTCCTATGTAAAAAGCCGAGAATATAAGAATGGCAGCATCAGAAACACTAAAATTCAGTAATAAACTCACAAATTGCGAAAAACACTAGACACTATTCACCCCTGTATCTTTCCACCACGTGTACGATATTTCGCGAAATTAGCGCGGCACATTCAAATAATCACGGCCGACTGTCATCACAGCTGACTTCATAAACAAATAAACAGTAAACACTGACGGCATCTGTTCTAATTAGACACAGAACAACCTAAAGAGCCAACCTTTAGTATTAGAACTGATGCCGTCAGTGTTTACTGTTTATTTGTTTATGAAGTCAGCTGTGATGATAGTCGGCCGTGATTATTTGAATGTGCCGCGCTAATTTCGCGAAATATCGTGCACGTGGTGGAAAGATACAGGGGTGAATAGTGTCTAGTGTTTTTCGCAATTTGTGAGTTTAATTCTGAATTTTAGTGTTTTCTGATGCTGTCATTGCTATTTTCTCCGCTTTTTACATAGGAATTGATACTTTAAAACGCTGTAGCCGAAGTGTGCAACAGACCCATTACATCAATACCGTCCCGGAAGAGTCTCAGAAGCATGCCGTTTTGCGGCATAGAGCGCGTCTCATCAGCAGATGATTCTAATGATGCTGCGCGCTGTATGCCGCAAAACGCGTCCAGTTCTAAAGAAATTAATACTACGCAAATGATGAGTGAATGAATGTTTTTAATCGTTTCTACTGGTTTAACTTGTGTTGTATTTTAAACAACTGTTTTAGTGTTTTTAATCGGACTATTTTTATTTCTCTCCGATGTTGCACTCAAAATCTCTGGACACGTGCATTCTTGCTGTATTCCAAATTTCAGGCCGAAATATCACTTAAAACCAATTTAATGTGTTTTAGGTTTCCTGTAAAGTTCGAAAGTTGGCACACTCGGAGAAAGTTGACGCCTTGGTCGATATATATATTATGTCCTCTTTCACTAAACATAAAATTTGGCAGCTAATCAGAGGTTGTCTATATACTTTGTTGACTTAAAAATATGTTCATTGTTTCTAAGGGCAAGACTCTTTACGTCAAATGGATACCCATGATCCTTTGTGCGCCTTTTGTTGGTGCGATTCTCGTTGGTTGCAACGGTGGAAGGTATACATATGAATAGGAAGTCAATATACAATAGATTTACCTCTGACGAGCCTCTCATCCTTAAACATGCAATTGCGTGACCTTGATTTAGACTCGTGTATCAGGATCCATGTGATAATCGCAATAATTGCCGTTAAGCGAATGAATACATTTTACTTAACTTCCGTAACCGTAACAACGAGGCGATGACTCAATAACTCAAGAAAAAAAATCTTACCGCTCGTTTCATTGTAAGCATTTAGCATTTATTACACTGTGCCGCTGAATTAACCGAGACGCCCCTACAGTTTTATTCTAAGCACCCTAAACAAACTTTACAAAAAATTGATTATGATTATAATTTTGTGATGACGTCCTAAGTAGAATTACGGTAATCACTTTTTTTTTTTTTTTTTTTTTTTTTTTTTTTAACGTCTGTGCCTAATTGGCAATCAACCCTGGCGAAGCATCTTATATTGCTTTACTATAACTGTTCCTAAAACTTTATCGCTAACAATTAAGATGTTTAAATCATCTTTTTTTAGTTATGATAACTTAACTAATATAAGTAATAAAAAAAACAGACACTAGACATCTTGAAGCTGTATTACATGTTTTAGAAAGCTTATTTTTTTAACAGGATCGCTTTTTTTTTCTTTTATTATTACATTGGTGGGAATCGCCACGTCAAACAAGAGTAAAATGCTGGTATAAGTACTGAGAAATGATTTTAGGTGAATTTAAAAGGCAGCAGTGAAAATAATGAAACAGTCCTCGGAAAAAAATTATGATATTACCGAACATAAATGCTGATCAAAAAGGGTCTCTTTGCAAGAAATTCTACTTGAAATCACCAACAATTATTTTTAAAATTGCAAATATTGGGTCAGGGATCTGTTGCAAACTTTTGCTGCTTTGGTATAAAAAAATCAGTATGTCTGGGTAAGATCGTGTGAAAGTCACATTGAAATAAGCATCCCCTGGTAAAAATGACGACTATACGACTATTCCAAAAACGACTATAAACATAGTTGCCGACTATAATCTATAGTTGGCCAACTATAAATCCATAGTTGGCCAACTATGTTTATAGTCGTTTTTGGAACGGTTATAGTCGTCATTTTTACCAGGGTCAAAAAGTCTCAAAATCAGTAGCGAGGCGTGAAATTTGACAACGATGTACTTTCTCCATTTAAACTCACTGAAAGAATCGAATGCTTCGGTCATCGGCGATGACCAGATGTTTCGACCTTTCTAATGTGTTTAAAGGGGAAAAAAGAAACGTTGCAAACTTGCACGCCTCGCCACTGCTCAAAATCCATTCACAAACTCAATAAATGCGTTCAACAAAATTCAAAGATGGCGGTCGAATGAGCGAATCTCGAAATTGAATCATCACCTTTTGCAGTAAAAAAAGATGCGATTAGATGGGACTCACCCACTTTGACTCGCTCGTTTGACCACCACCTTTGAATTTTGTTAAGGTGATTCTTCAGCGTTTAGTGCCGATTTCTTCCACCAGAGCGCTACCGTTCGATTAAAGTCAAATTACAGACCGAAAGTAATTTATTTTTAAAAAAACGGAGTGTCAGTTACTAGATAATCATCTGAAGAGTGTCTCTGCAAAAAATCTCGTCAATAACTTCAAAAATAAGGCTGAAAGTACCAAAAAATGAAATATCGCATTTCGATACAAGAATCGATTTGCGATATTTCATTTTTTGGTACTTTCAGCCTTATTTTTGAAGTTATTGACGAGATTTTTTGCAGAGACACTCTTCAGATGATTATCTAGTAACTGACACTCCGTTTTCTTAAAAATAAATAACTTTCGGTCTGTAATTTGACTTTAATCGAACGGTAGCGCTCTGGTGGCAGAAATCGGCACTAAACGCTGAAGAATCACCTTAAACGCTGTTTTTGAGATTATGAGTGGATTTTATGAGACTTGTCAATGCTTTCAATGTGATTTTCACGCTATATGACATAAGAATCGCTCCATAAAGCTGCAACAAAAGTTTGCAACAGACCCGTTCAAGTAGAAGTAAGCATACTTACATTGCAAGCAGTGGCGTTGCGTGCAATTTAGCAACGCTGTATTTTCTCTATTTAAACCCTTTAAAAAAATCGAGTTTTTGGGTATTCTGTGAACACCCTCGAATTTGACAATTTACATTGCGGTTTAAAAAGACAAAATACAATGTTGCCAAATTGCACGCAACGCCACTAATTGTAAGCTCAACTCATCCTAACATTTTTTGGGCCTCGAGCACCCTTGTCCCTTGATTCCAAACCGCGATTTGTGACCTCGGAAGGGAGCACCGATGCGAGACGGCTACGTACACATGTCTACAAAGCACTAAAATAGACTTGCAGTGCGTCGCATCACCGTCGCGGCCGTCGTACTATTGGTCAGAAATCGTCAAAAAGTGGCCAATCAGGTGTAGTAATTTTCTCATCAATTTCTCATTTACATAAACTTTCAAGACCAATTATAATCACAGTAAATATTTTTAAGAATTAATTTATATACCCAGACATGTAACGGTAAAGTTTTAAATTGAGTTTAATAGGTCCAAAATAATGGATTTTTATGACTTTTTTTCACTGATTTTTGCCAATTTTTAGTTTTATATTAAGCTTAATAGGTCAAAAATAATGGATTTGTATGACTTTTTTTCATTGGTTTTTGGCCAATTTTTTTCGATCTCAGACCATTGTTCGTCGCGTTATGATCAGAGATCGTCAAAAAAAGGCCAAAAATCAATAAGTAAATTTCTCAATTATAAACTTTTCAGATCTATTTCAATCACACAGAATTCACCTTTAACAAGTAATTTAAACCTAAAAATGCATGTCACTGGAAAGTTTTAAATGAAGCTTATAAAAGGTCAAAAACGAGTATTTTTTATTACTTTTTTTCCCTAATTGTTTGCCTTTACATTCGATCTCAGACCATTCCGCGTCGCACTATGATCAGATGTCTCAAAAAGTGGCCAAAAATTAGAACGTAAATTTCTCATCTAAGCAAAAACTTTCAAGACCAATTTTAATCACAGAGAGCACTTTTAACAGGTAATTTATAACTAGAAATGTCACTGGACAGTTATAAATCAAGTCTTTCGGTCGACAACGATGATTTTTGTAGACTGATTTTTGGCCACTTTTTTTCAATCTCGAACCACTGAGCGTCGGTCTCATCGGGGGGTGAAAGAGCTCGGGCGATTTAAAATTAAAAATGCACGGCATTGTCCGGCAACCAGCGACAGATAACATCCACCGCATCAGCTATGATCACACGCCAACCAAACTCAACGGAGGAGGGATAAAATAATTCGTTTGTATTACATCATCCTCGTACCTTTAATTTGGCTCTGATCCTAGACTCGCTTTAGCCCACGTACGGACTTACGTTCGCACGGTCACGTGGTAATGACCGAAGTCTGGGCCACAGCGCTAACGCACACTCGTCGCAGAGAACAGTTCCACCTGCGCGTGAATTAGTTACGCCATATTTTAGAACACAAAATCCGAGTCGAATAGCAATGTTCGATGTTTCAGTTTGAGTATGGAGGCGACCTTGAATGCAGAGTTGCCAAGTTTGCTTGAATAATCAGGTGAAATTACCAAATTAGAAGGTAATCCCATCACCATTGGCGGATACGGGGGGGGCGAAGTGGGCTATCGCCCCCCCCCCCCCCGTTTGCGAGTGCTGGATCCGCCAATGCTCATCACAGTAGCGGCTAGTGCAATGCAAAGGCAGATCCACACTAGGGAAAAAAATGATTACCAGAAACATGACAATATATGTGAACCTATGTAAGGGATTGTACAATTACCAGAATTCTAGTGTTTGTACCTACCATAGTTCTTGAAATTTTTTTGGAAATTCTAGTTCTTTGGCCACATTCTCGTATTAACACTAGAGTTTTCTGGTAAAGAAAAAAAAAAAAAAAAAAAACTAGACTTCTTGTCGTTCACATACTTATTGCTGTGCTTCTGGTAATATGACTATAGAATCTGGTATCATGACTATCGCTTTTTTTTTTTTTTCAGTGCAGCACTCTGGCAGCTGTGTTCTATTCTCATTTGAATTCATGAGAAACACTCGATTAGTAAAAGGCCTGCTCCCTTTCAAGGATCGATTGTTTCTCATGCGTTCAAATGGGATGAAATTCATAGTTGCTAAATTGCTGGGTCCGCATTTGATGCAATGTGGCAACAACGGATTCTCTTCATTAAAAGCTATGTAAAATAATCGATAATCAGAGGATTCGTCGAATCCTAGAGATCGATACTTTTGCACAAAGTCAAATGTCAATCAATATGGTAACCAAATTGCACGAGCCGCCACTGTTTCAGTGATGGCATTGGCGTAACTAAGAGAAAATTCTCAAACAGAGTCACTTTTGTAGTAATTAAAAACTTACACCATTTTTGCTAACGCTGGTGACGCAACTTATGACATTAGGAATTTTCAATTTTTACGCCTAATTATTTATTCCAAACTATACAAACTATGCGAATTTTTCTATTTCACACTGTTTTACATGGTAACTTTCGGACAGTATTTTTGCTCACCCGCGAGGAGCGGGGAAACAAAGTTGACTTTGCGAGAACGCAATGAATTTAACGCATGATGGCAATTTACCCATCTTCAAGGCCTCGCTGCCTCTGACTGGTCCTAACTCTCCCACTAGTGACCGTAACCAAGCGATGACACGGAATTCTCAAGCATTGATTCCAATTGAGGCCGTTTCCAGAAAAAGAGTCTATATAACAACGGGTGAGTTCTTTCTGAGAAATCAGCATAATGATAGAACAGAGACTTTTGCCTGAAGATGGCGCCTCATGTTTTACGGGCCCTATTTTCCGGAAATGGCATCAATTGTGGAATGACGCAAAAAATGACACTTGCGTGCAGTGGCACGCCCTGAAAATTACCGACGATGATGTTGTTTCAAAGCTTCGTAATTTATTGTAGAGCGACCATAAAATGGAGAAGGAAGGAAGAGGTATAATGTAAGAGGACATTAGAAGAAAGAGAGAGAGAGGAAAACAAAACAATTAAAAAGGATGTTCGCAAAAATATGTGTTATGTTTTTTATAAGGTTCTAGCTAGAGATAAGCGAAAAACCTATTGTATCATTATTTGTTCAAGCATTTTAAGCATTTAAGCGTTTTAAGCATTTTTTTCCCCCTAAGTGTGTCGTATGTATACAGTAAGCTTTTTGTTTTCGTTTTCATGTCTAATATATGTGTTGGCTGTCTTGCTAATGGCCATACCATTGGCGGGACGATTTTGAAAATTGAACACGTATTATCTTAAAACGGTTTTCAGTAATCGTTAGGTTATTGCCGAGATCCTCGAGGTCGTGGCGTGTAGTTTCTGAAAATTGTAAGCGTTTAGGTATCACTGTTAATTTCATTGAAATATTGAGCATAGAACTTGAATCAAGCAAAAAATGCAGTGAATTTAAAAAAAAAAAAAAGAAAAAAATATACTCACTTCAAAATTTGAGGTACTATTTAAAATAAAATAGTGTGTGAATACTTTTATACCCTCTGGTGTTTTGACACCATTTTGCCTGCGTATAGAACCTTTACTTTTATTCTTTGTTCAATATAACAACGTAGAAACTAAAAAATGAACCGAATGATTTCTTTTTTCTTTTATGAATTTTTCGATCGCACATGCTTGTGTGTTTCAATATCGTGTATTTCTAAAGCTTGTTGAAAAGAAATGTGGCTTTATCATCAGCTGTACTTACATTGTTGTTTCAAAATTTATATTTATATTTATATTTGAGTTGACGATGGATACGATTTGAGCAGAAACGTCCTCGCCAATTTAGGTTGATTTCCAGTATTTTACCCGTTCCTGTTTTACTTATTGTTCTGTCATTTTTTTTTTTCAAAATTTATGTCCAAACAAACTATTTAAATTCAAGATATGGTGTCCAGTGTTGTAGCTACTGGTGTTTCGGTATCAGTTTGTCTATACAAGTATAGAATTTTATTTTTATACCATGTCTAATAACTGCATTAATGAAGAGGAAGTGTAGTACCTATTAAGATTCCTATCGTGATTGATGAAAGCTTTTTTCAGTCATCAAAATTTCGCTTGTGACGTCATCACTAAAAGAGTCTATACTATAAATAAAGATGATCTCACTGATTTTAGATTCGTATCTAACGCATCTGTTGGGTCCAGCCTCAATAAGATCAGCTTTTGAGACGTCGGGAAAAAAAAGAAAAAAATTCAGAGAGAGCCATTAGTCATCTCAACTCACAGTTGCCAGGTTTGGCTAAAGCAGCACCAGATTTAGCTCGTTGACTCTGCTGGGAAATCTGGTGATTCTTTGGAATTTTTGGGGATAAAACGCGAGGTGATCTATGCTAAAAATTCTCATTTCTAGGCAATGGCGTAGCGTGCAATTCGGCAACGTCGCAGTTCGTCCATTTAAACCCATAAAAAAGATCGAACTCCAGGGTGTTCGGTGAACACCTTCGCATTCGACCTTTTACACGTGTTTAAATGGACAAAATACCGAGTTGCCAAATCGCACGCTACGCTACTGTTTCTAGGAATCAGCATTGCGGCTCGATTGGGATTTGTTTGATTGCTCACATCCACTGGCGCAACCAGGATCTCTTCCATCTCTCTCATTTTCCATTTGAATGTATAAGTAGGAAAAGGACATAAAGCGTGGGTGTTATTCCCTTGCCCATCCTTGTCTAACATACGATTCTTAATGGAGAAAAGAGAGAGATGAAGAAACTCTCGTTGCGCTACTGCTAACATCCGATGTTTTACGGGGCGAGCCCATCTTCCGAGGATCAACTCAATAAGTTGGGTGCTGCAAATTTTTGGTACACAGCTTAATATGAATTATGAAGTATGAATGCCTAAGCAAATTTAAACAATAATTTTAAATTAAAAACAAAAACAAAAAACAAAAACAAACAAAAAAAAACAAAAAACAAACAAAAAAAAAAAAAAAAAAAAAAAGTTGAACACAAAGATATTATACTTTACAGATACTTATGCAAATGATGCATATTTACGGTGGGAAAAATGAGCCTGGGTTGGAGTAGAGTCCCTATATACTATGAGAGTTGCGCCATTGCTGAATCCCTGATTGGCTCTCAGATTTAGGCTGCCAAAAAAGCTCCAAGAGGCAAAATGCAAATGGCGGAGGGTTTGTTTACTTTTCGCGAACTCGCTTTCATTACACATTTGAAGTAACAGTGACCGCGGTAATTTTTGTGAATTTTTCCTCTGCTTGAATTTTATTACGGAGAACATTGTCTCTTTCAATAACGACCGTTATTGTCGAGAATCTGAATCTAACCTATAAGAGATAGCGAATTAGTGGCAACAGCGCAGAGGGGCTCCATTGATCCGCTTCTTCTTCTTCATTTTGAGAGTCTTAGACAGGCAGTGTGGCTGGATCTACCGGAGACTTCAAAACCCGTATTCGTATTTTACCCATTTGAGTCCATCGAAAAGTATTGATTTCTTGAAAGGTTCAATCAAACCTCCCGAAAGTAGATTCTTTTCCATAAGTTCATATGTAGAAGACATCGATAAATCGTATTTCACAAGCCGCCTCTGAAAGCCAAGATCTGACAATGGTGTAGAAGAGAACATTGGACAGGGGAAATTAATACATTGGACTTTGGAGATTGATGCAGGTCAGTTTACTTGACACTGGATCTTTCACGACCACTACTACTACTATTAGTACTAACACGCTGACCGAGACCAGTCAAGTCGTCCGTCTTCCATAGTCTAAAAGCGGTTCATTCATATGGTGGTGGTAGTGTGAGCGTGTGAGATTATGCGAGTATGTGTGAGCGGCACGCGGGCGCTTTCATCAGGAGTTGTATACACATATTCTCTTTCCCTCGTTAATTGATCAGCGCTGACCAGTGACCACTGACCATTAGACCACTAGACCACTGACCGAGTCGCGGCAGACTTGTCTAATTGTGATTTTTATTTACTTTTTATTAATTTCCTCCGATCTGGGATCTTTAGAAACGAATTCAGGAATCTCTCTCTCTCTCTCCCTCTCTCTCCCTCTCTCTCCCTCTCTCTCTCTTCTCTCCCTCTCCCTCTCTCTCTCTCTCTCTCTCTCCTTTCTCTCTCTCCCCTTTCTCTCTCCTCGAAAAAGCGGTAGCTCTTTCATTGGTAGCGCTGACAGAACCTATTTGGTGGGGGGGGGGGGGGGGGGAGGAGGAGAAAAAAGCGACCCCAGCGCCACCAAAGTGTTTTTTTCTCTGTTTTTTCTGTGGCTCTCCTGCGTTAAGTTAATTCAATTAAGGTTATTTATAGTTTTATTCCCTGGTTATTTGGATAAGAACTTTTTACTCTTTTGAAAGTGACATGCTGCGCGGACGCTAATTTTTATGAATAGCTGCCTTGAAGTCTTGATTTGAACGCATGTGTTGGAGAAGGACGGAGCTAGAGGATAAATGGGCTCGGCCCCTTACCCCACCTCTTCCGTCCTTTTCGAACACATGTATGATCAAATACTTATCATAATTTATCATGGTATACTATCAAATGCAAAAGTATTGGCAATCAAGAACTCGAGGTATGTAAAACAACCGTCAGCGCGCCATGTGCATGTGAATTCTTGACTGTCAAAACTTTTGCCTTTGCTCTAGTACGTGCATGCATTGGTTTGTTTGTTATTATTTTTGTATATTTTTCTATTCGTACTTCTAGGTTAAATTACATAAATGAAACCGGTTACATTCAAACAGAGACAAAAAGAGACGGATCACTACGGTAAAATACTTGGGGTAGATTTGAGGCACGCTGAATTCTCGCGGATTCAAGAAAACACCAGTCAACAGCTTAACACCCTTCTGATGTCGTAATGTGTTGAATGGTGACATTCGTAAAACACGGAGGGATAGACTGGGAAGCGGAGAGGATGGTACTCACCATGAGACATCAGAAGGGTGTTGACTGCGTTGTTTTGTTGAATCTGCGAGAACTCAGCGTTCCTCTTGCTGCAGCCAGTTATTAGTGCTCCGTCTCTATTTGTCTCGGCATTCAACCTATCATTTTCATACTTAAAACGATGTTTTAAGCAAGGTCCAAGCAATGTCCGTTCCCAAATCTCCATGAGGCATGCTTTTCCTTGCAGTGCATCAAAGTATTTAAATCATGCGAGTTTCCGAGAAAATCATCATGGAATTCCGTTTGTATTTTAAAGATTGCTTGCACTGCATCGGAAACTCATGCTTTTTGGAGATTTAAGCGCGGAACAGTGCAGCCAAATTTGGCAAAAAAGTTACAAATTTCCCATCTATTTATAATTAGTACAACGTGTATTTTTCCCCCAAAATTGGCAGAACTGGCTCACAAAGTATCGAAACATGTAATTTCTAGGACATATGTTTTACAAACAATAATCAAGATTATATGAAAAATGAAGAACAAGATAACTTACAATTTGTAGGAAATGATTCGTTGAATAGCTTAAAACGAGTCAAATGTCATGGTTTTCACAAGAAAATATCAATACTAACAGGTTTTTAAATCAAAAAGTTTTTTTAATCCCAAAAAATCAATGTTTCCATTGAGTGTGTGGCGCGGAAACGCATGAACCAATTTTACCAGGGAGGAGAATTTAACTTTTTTTTTTTTTTTTTTTTTTTTTTTTTTTTATAACAAAATTAGGAAGTTTTCACTTACACTGAGTAGAGCTTTCCATGGATAAGGACTGAATTTAACCATTCCATTCTTCATTGCACTACTTTATAAACTTAAAAGCAAAACAGAACAATGACGGGTAATGATGGGCCACGACCGGCTCGGCGAACTGCCAAATAACTATAAGCCTTCTAGCCGGTCTACTTGCGGTCGTCGTTAAATCATTCAAAGTAAGTCGATGCTATCAATGATTTGATCAATTAAATCATATAATGCAATAATTAATCTGTTTGATCTATTGAGCTGTGCGTTATCAATTAATCTGTGTTTTCATAATACATTGAAACGGCGGCAACCCGCAACAAGGCCCCATCCTTATCATATTTAGTATTATTATTATAAAACACGCACGATCAGCACATCTTTGAACAAAAGGACGTTATATTTATGCTTATCAATGCAAAGAAGAGTCATAGCCGGGAGGAGGGGGTATCCAGGGGTCTGGACTCCCTTCCCCCTTGACAATATTTGCCCTAAAAAAAGGTAATTCTTTTGCGTTTTCAGAAAAGTTTTATCGTGGCCTCTGGACCCCTTTTGATGATTGTCGGCCCTAAAATCCCCCCTCCCTCAAAAAATTCCTGGCTACGCTACTGATACAAATAATAATTATAAAATATGGTTTTTATTTTCAGCACAGTCGAAATCTGTTTCATGTATACTTGATAATAAATACATTTAGATTATATATTTTTACCCAGAGTACCACTAAGATTCTCGCAAAGTCTTATTTTTTTAGATTTATTTTTGTTTCGTTTTGTTTTTTTGTTTTTTGTTTTTTTTTTTTTTTTTTTTCGAAAATGTCATAAAATGCAGGCCTCACGAATTTACGATTACGTAATGAGAAAAAAATCTCAAATTCCCACGCTCTTATTTTGACTCCTTTTTCGTGTGTGTGTGTGTGTCCAGAATTATTATTTTTATATACCTGAGCTATTGAAGAGGCTAAATCACCACGAATGAACGGGGAGGAATGATAAGCACCACACTAATGCCATGGCACCGCCCCGCGCGGTTGCCAAATTTAACAAAGAAAAAATTTAAGAAAGAAAAGAAACATTTATAGTGCTGTGATAGAAGTTAAATCTTTCAATACCACTCTGAGTATACTCGTTTTCGTTGCTAAAGATCTGCCTCACAATATTTGAATTTTTCGTTGGCAGAAGCTACTTCAAGTTGTTGGCATTTACAAAATAGTGCTTCAGCCAGCGCCTTCAATTAAGAGGATAGGCAAAATTAACACCCCAGCGTAGGAATATTTATCTACCTGCTGACGTAAGTGAGTAAGCGGAGATTTGTCTTTGTCTTCGTAACCTGGGAGTTTAAGGTTAATGGAGAAGTGCTCCAGCAAAACTGCGTCCCACCCGATAACAAATACATGGATAAATAGATAAATGAATAAATAAATGAATAAATAAATAAATAAATAAATAAATAAATAAATAAATAAATAAATAAATAAATAAATAAATAAATAAATAGGTAAATAGGTAAATAGGTAAATAAATATATAAATAGATAAATAAATAAATAAATAAATAAATAAATAAATAAATAAATAAATAAATAAATAAATAAATAAATAAATAAATAAATAAAGTAAATAAACAATTTAAAAAACTTTTGGGTAGCCAACAATACAAATAGTCAAATAATAATCAAATAAATATAATATCGATATACACATCTTTAAATACCATGTTAAATATTAAATAAATATTTTTTTAATCCCCATTTAAACTCTTCTATTTTCTCCATTCTCCGCAGCTCTTCAAGTAAATTATTTAGTGCTCTTATTGATGTTATTAAGAAGGCAGAGATAGAGAAGTAGGGAGAGAGAGAGAGAGAGAGAGAGAGAGAGAGAGAGAGAGAGGAGAGAGAGCTGGGAGAGAGAGAGAGAGAGAGAGAAGAGATAATATCGATAATTATCGGTACAATGGCTCCTCCCCTCCTCCTCACTCCTACACCGCCACCGCTATACGGCTATCGTCCTATATTTGAGAAAGCTCATGAGAACTTCCGAACAAAGTCACCGAGAGAAACAAGAAAAGCTGTTTTATTAATCATGAATCAGGCAGGGGTAATTAGTACAGAGTACTGGTCCACCTTGTTTGTAAACAACGAGGCTAATGGTTCAATGAACGGACGCTCGAGTGTGGCGCTATGAAATAATGGTGACAGTGAGTGTCTGCAAGCAAGGAGACATACTAATTATAGCTCTATAATAGCAGCCGCGTGTGAGGAATAAAGTATTAGAAGGTAAGTGTGGTCTATGATGTTCATGTTTGCAAAAGGCTTCGATGAGGGGAATTTAGGTCCGGGGACAGAGACGGAGGGGAAAACGCACTGACGCATGACGTGGAAACTCACGAACAACTCTCTTGCAGAGTTCAATCGGATAAAAGATTTAAAAATGTGATTAATCGGAGGGGGTGAATGCGGGAGGCTTGATGGTATTGTTACCAGAGGCGAACCGTGAAATTTGGCATCCATGTATTTTCTCAATTTAAATTCACCAAAAAAGTCGAACGCTTCAGTCATCGGCGATGACCAGGCATTTCGACCTTTCTAATGTATTTCAATGGGGGGGAAAAGGAACGTTGCCAAATCGCATGTCTCGCCAATGATTGTTACCAAACTTATATACAATGAGGCTCTTATTTTTGCTGCAAGCGATTGAATAGTCTTTCTAGCGTTAAAACCGGTGCTCATTGGAAATGTCCTATTTTAAATGTCCAACAAGAAATGCCTATTAAAACAATGTCCGCTTTAAAATGTCCAATGCACATTTGGTTCATGGTAAATAAATGTCCAATAATAGATTTTGTCCATGAATCTAAAAACCTCAGGGTGTTCAATGTCCTGAAGGAGGCGGCTAAAATTAGAAATGACGAAGAAGTTCAAAAGCAGGACATAGGTTTTCACAAAGCTGCCTTTAGACAAAAGCTGCACGAATCTGGCCCTGTACTTCTGAGTCTTCTGACAAAATTGGTTACAAACCATACGTTGCCATCATGCTCAAAACAGCTGAGAATGTAATGACTTCGAATTTTATGCTTTCTTTAAAACTTGACGTATGACGTAAAATTGATAACTTGTGAACTTCTTTTTGCGTACTTATACTGGTTCACAGTCAGTAGGTCTACTGTGAAAATGTCTACAGACATAATGTCTACTACATTCGTATATAAAATCAAGAGGACTCCACCGGTTGAGTAATGATTACAGATCCGAGTATTTTTGGGTATTTCAGTCGCACATACTGAACTGAAACTGAACTGTATAATACTTTGGTCAACCGGTACTCGGTAGAATCAACGGTGCGGTGATTTGAATATGGCCACTGAATTAAATTTTGATTTTATTTATTACAAAATATCTATGCATTTGGAGAAAAAAAAAATTAAATTCCGAATATCTTTTGTGTTTTGAAGAGACAAATTTTTGGAAATGTGTTTTAAAAAAAAACAGACAGAATGGAAACAAACTAATTTTTTTTTTAATATTAGGTGTGTGATAGAAATAAGCCATACCATGGCCATGGTTCCATTCAGTTTTTATCTGAGTAAAAATATTTTTTTCGAAAAAGCGTAGACAATACAACGTAACCTCAAACTCGTCAAAAATAGTTCCTATCAATTCAATTTTGATCTTATAGTTCGATTCTTCAAGCCTCAACTATGAATGCCACCAGTGGCGTCGCGTGCAATTCGGCAACAATGTATTCTATCCATTTAAACTCATGTAAAATATCGAATTCAGGGGGTTCACAGTGCACTAGAAAAATTCGATATATTTAAGGAGTTTAAATGGAGGAGTCGCATTGTTGCCAGATGGCACGCGACGCCACTGAATGCCACCCTGCAGCTCGTTATTTTATAGTCTCTTTGGAGTCACCCAGGTACACTGATATTCGGTCCCTTCTAGCACGAGAAGTGTGGGGAGATTCTCAAGAAGGAAAAGACATGGATCAATGAATCATGATTAATTACGCGTTTTCCATCAACTCCCGGGACTTGAAACTCTCGTGTCATCTCTTTTTATAGCTTCACCATGCATAGTAGAACATTATCCTGAGGTCTCATTACAAATTCATTCATGTTTTATCGAAAAAGGAAATGGTAAATCCTACGCGCGGAAAAGAATTCAAAGTGAATGGTTAGCGACTGCCCACTACTATACCAGTTTATTTTCGCTTAAATACGTCGCAAATCTATCGAACAGAAACACGAGTCCGCATCATTTAGCGTGGAAAATCGTTATTAAAAATAAAAAAAAAAAAAAAAAAAAAAAAAAAAAAAAAGGCGCGTGTTTATTATGAGATCTAATCGTCATTGATCGTTGACCCGCGTTTTATATCCTTCATTGATAGCTGTGGTTAGATCGGCCTGTCTGGTGGATTTTACAATAGTAGCTTCACTTATTATTTTTGAGGTTAGAAACTTCGCTCCACGCATATAAGTATGTTTCAGACAAAGAGTAAACAAGAGTCGGAACATAATACCCAACATGCGTGACAACTGCAAAGTTTTGGAGACAGATCACTATTTTCTTTCAACACTGAGTACATCAATTTTGAATCAAATTACTAATTTGAATACATGAATTTGTTCATAGAAATCTGAACAGCTGATTCAAACATTTTTGAACCATTTTTGAGAAAAATACCCCCGAAAAAGTGGCTGCATGTTAATTTTCATAGGGCCGAAAATAAATTGGACACAGCATTCCGGTCAGTCATCAGAGACCCTTCTCTTGTTTCCCGTTTTGTTGAAAATGGCACTTTTCACTTTCCAATTACTACATCAATTTTGGAGAGTTTAAAATCCACGTTCAACACATTATTTTCTTTGAGGAAAAGTTTGTTAAATCGATTTACAGAACTTTGGACGGTGATATTTTGCACAGGTTTTGAGAAAGACTTCCCAGAACAAAATCTCCGTGTTAAACTCCTCAGGACAGAAAAGGTTTAAACGAGGTTCATCATCCAATCAGAGACCGCCTTTCATATCCGCTCTTATCAGAGTCAACCATGCGCGCTGTCCATCTGATGGTGACTATGTTTTATTTTTCGGTTTCTTTGTCTGGGAACAAAAAAGTTAACGTATTCACAGTCCCGCACGCAGATGATCGGTGAGCACTTATAGGGTGGTTAGAACCACACGCAACGAAACTTAAGTATACGCAGTACGCACCACCAACGCGTCAACCCTTAAAATAATTTGGTCCCAAGAAATTAAAATCAAACCAAATTCATAACCCAAGCAAAATATTCTGATCCATCGGGCTGGTTGATGTAGATCTATTTCCCCCATGCGGGAGTTTGACTGAATGGGCTTGGCCAAATTAAATCACTCGCATTGATTTCGGAATAATCGGTCGCTTGATATTTATTTCAATGGTGGAGTTTAATCAACCAATTAAAGAAACCACCCAATTCCATCAATCCATAAGGGAGTATGGGGTGGATACAGGGATTTGTCTTTCTCTCTCTCTCCTCTCATTTGAACACGTGCGTTAGAAATGGACGGAGATAGACGCTAAAGTCACGTGATGGCTGTCTTTTTCTAACGAATGTATTTAAACGACCGAAGAGAGAGAGAGAGAGAGAGAGAGAGAGAGAGAGAGAGAGAGAGAGAGAGAAATTACTTTATCTGCTCTTGTGAGGGAGAAAGATTGAAAAAGAGATAAACAAGTTTGAAATAATTAGAATAATTTGAATCGGAGGCACTCCTCGCAAAAACTGTGAAGGCGGAGGTTTTGCCCCGCATCAATGACTGTACCTTAAGATCATTCAGATAACCCGTTTTCCTCGAGGAAATGGTCATATTAAACACCTCTTCACGTTGTGGTTGACCCCCCCCCCCCCCAATCAGACCGAGTAACTTCATTACTGTCCTAAATGGTATCTGTTTCCGCTCGGATCATCCTCTAAAAGCCTTCGTATTTTATTCAATGGCGTAGCCATAATGATAACTGTCAGCGTTGTATTTTTTGTCAATTCAACCCCGTGAAAAAGATCAATTTATGGGAAATTTGACGAGAACCATCGAATTCTACCTTTGGCATGGGCTCAAATCAACGAGCTATACATGTATCTAGAGAGGCCGTCCAATAGGTAACCTGCGTAACCATCATGGAGAATTTTAGGTTAGATTTAAGGTGCAATTTTTTCCATTTATCCCATGTATTTTAGTGCGCAGGCGCACTCTGGATCGAAACATGTTTCAGCCTCTGTTCGTTGCATCAAAATACATAGGGATAAATGGACTAAATTACACCTTAAACCTAACCTAAAAATCCTCCATGATGGTGGTTGCGCAGGTTACCCATTAGATTGTGCCACTCTAAATAAATGTACGGCTTGTTGGTTCAAATGCGGACAAGAGTAAACGTTGCTAGATAGGACGCTAAAGCTAAGATCAGTGCATATGCCAATTACCGTGGTTAGTCTAGAGCGTGACGTACTAGTGTAAACAGTCGGGTTGAGGTATTAAAGCAAATGTTCGGTTTTCACCCTTTATGTACCAGCCCGTACGGCATGCGTTATATTCATACAGTAATAGTCTGTTAAACTTTCAATTAATCATAATAGCAATAAAAGACAGCCGAATTGAAGGCATTATCATAAGTATCGCTAAGCGCCTTCAATTAACGATGTAGGCAAAAACATGTACTGCGGAGTAGGAATATTTAGCTACCTACTATGAATGGGAGCGTGGTGATTTGGCTTGTTAACTTGGTACTTAAAAGGTTAATTGCCTTAAAATAGCTACTTATATGTAGATCAATTTTTTATGTGTAGACTGTAGGTTATGGGATAAAATCAAATCAAAATTTCGAAGTCAAATTCGCAAGAGAGTTACTCGATTCTTACGGCCAAAAACGAAGAAAACAAGGGCGAAGATACTGTATTTTGTAAATTAATCCGAATCTTTTTGGATTCACAATCAGACGTACATAATCAGGGCATAAAAAAAAACAGTACAAACTACAGCCAGGCAAATCTCTAGAGCAAAAAAAGGGGTGGATATGAGGCTGTTGACAATAATTTATTTTGTTTACTTTCTTTGTCAAATTATTAGGTTAATCAGCCTGTTTCAGGGGATGATTTTTTTTTACTATTTTTTAGTTTTTTACAGTAATTTCCGATGAACTTGACCCTTTAACTTTCCTTTGTTTTTTTTTTTTTTTTTTGCTGGGTTGTAGTTTTTTTTTTTTTTTTTTTTTTTCCCCCCTGGTTCTATTTTTATGCCTTGCTGATGAACGTCTGAGTCTAAAAAGCTTCGGCTTGTTAGTTGTTACAGTGGCGGCTCGTGCTATTTAGCAACCATGTTTTTTGCCATTTGAATTCATGTAAAAATATTTATTTCTCAGGGATTCAGTGAATCTCCTAAAGATCGCTTATTTTACGTAGGGTTCAAATGGAGAAAATACTTTGTTACCACATTTCACGAGCCGCCAATGGCTTATAAGTACCATTATTCACATTAAACAGTATCTTCACCAATTTTTTCTTGCATACTTCTTCTTTGTTTACTCGTTTAATGCTGGTGAATGGACCATGAAATGGCCCGTCACTGTTGTTCATGGTCAAAGAAAATGAATATTTACACTTCTATGTATAACGACCCAATAAATTACAAGTGAAAAAGTCTTTAAAAAATTCGTTCACATAACATTGAATGAAAGCAATCGTGACAAATGTAAAAAATAAATTGCTTTATCGTCAAAATGTTTATCCTCAATGTTTCATACCAACCTTTAGTTATAAAGATTAACTATATGTACCTTTACATCTGACAACATGGTTTGTGATGCGCAAATATGTAAAATATCCAGTTTCGCACTATTTTTGTAACGAAAGAGGGAAAAAAAGGAACAAGATCAACAAGATAAGCACGCCGTCTACATTGACTCAGTTTTTAATACCATTTCGTGCCGGCAGCGATCATTAGACAGCAAAAACTGGAAAGAGAATGACGCAATTAACCCAGTCGCCGCTCTGAATTTGTATTCGTTGGGAGAGGATGAAAATAAAACTGTAAATAAAAGTACTCAGATACTCAATTCTCATTTAGGTACAGTTTTCGTATTGTAGTCTTGATCTGAGAAGATTAGTGCGAAACGTAATCTACGTTTTCACTCACGCACTCATTCGAGAATGTTAAAACTCGTTGAAATTAATTTCAAATTTAGATTATAGAATCAAACGAAGGTTTCTCGTATGACTTGATTTGCTTATTGATTTTGTTTTTCTTTTTTTAATCCCACGAGACCCCAGTACCCCATGTAATGTATCGTCTTCATGGCATATTATGAAAAAACGGTGAACGAATTGAGGTTAAATAAAAGCCAAGGTCTTGTTGACATGCATTTATAAAGAGATTATGTTTCTCGGGGAAAAGAAAATATTCAGCAAATATTTGAAATTTTCTGAAGTACTTAGAGAAGAGAGTTGAATATTAAGAATGAGACGAATATAAAATAGTAATAGAGGCGCCCTAAAATGAAAAATAAAAACAGCTTTCCCAGCTTCTTTCGAACCTTATTCGCAAAACAAATTCCAGAAATAAGAAAACTCTGATCGTTAATAGAGATGAATGGCGCCTAAAATACAGTAGGTGGTAATTCAAATCTATTTTTTGATCGTATAATAATACACGTATAGGTACACTTTCTTGTGTTCCTTTCAGAACAAATTATAATCATTCCTTTTCCTTGGCTGTAGAGCTTTGAAAGTCTTCTCAAGAATACGTTTAAAAACTGTGACTCTATACACATATAGTTCTAATCAATGAACATGCATACTGCGATCAAAAATTGTTACTCAGGATAAAACTTTTACAGAACTTTTTTTTTTCGGGACCGCTCACTACTACCTCTTCACGTGAGAAAATATCCTGCAATCTGCAAGCTAAGCTTGCTAACTCCATGCCTTCAAAGTTGGAACGGACGCACGAAAAACGAGGGATACGATAAACCCAGCAGCGTCACGTGCAATCTGGAAACACTGAATTTCTGCCCATTAAATGGTTTCAGGGATTTGTTTGTATTTTCACTTAATTTGTTTTTACTATCCTAATCTCATGATGACAGTAAGACACGGTGTTGATCGGTCGAACAACAAGAATTTTCGGGAGGAGTCATGGAATCTAGCGTTGGCTGCGTGTTAAAAATGAAAAGTAGTCAACTATTCGTACGAGCCTGTATCGTTTTAGTCTACCTTAGAAAATGAAGGCGTAAAAGGACACCGACTCCGTCAGTCGAATCGCGGGGATTTTTGAAAGAATTATTATTCAAACTTTTATTCCAATCAAATTTGACGAAGAGCTAACTATTCATACACAACTGTACCGTTTTAGTCTACCCTAAAAAATGAAGGCGCATTCATAAAAGTAAAACACGGTCTTCATCGGTCGATTTGCGGGAATTTTCGGAAAGTTTGTTGGAATCGGGTATCAATGGTTGTATTTTGGAAAGTAGTTAACTATTTTTACGCGAATGTTATTAGTCTACCTTGATCAATGAAGGTGCATGATACATACGCACGACCACTCACCACCTGTTTCCCCTATCAGATCGGACCACACGCGGTCCATAATGTAATAAAATTCATCTATTCTATGGGATCCTTTATCTCTCTCTCTCTCTCTCTCTCTCTCCCCTCTCTCTCTCTCTCTCTCTCTCTCTCTCTCCCTTCCTCCATTTTTTTATAAATTATATTCTCTTTTTCCTTTCTCCCTTCTTTTTCTAATTTCTTCTTACAACCCGATCGACCCAAATTGGGTCGCAGCCCACCGGAAAATTTCCCATTCCAGATAGGTCCGCCTTTGGACAAAGTGTTTATTTGGTTGCTGAGTTTCGCTTCCTCGTTATTCTTGTCTCTTTCATTCCGAGTTAACTAATAAATGAGAGAGAAAACTCAATTGTTCGAAACTAATCGCATTGAGGGAATTCCTAAAATGTAGCTAAATGCTTCGTAATTAAACATGCAATTTACAGAATTCCCTTCTACGTTACCTATAGTACATAACAATTATAACTACCGGGTGTCCGGTAAGTCCCGGAACGGCTGCGCCATTTCTTTATTTACGCAGATAAAAAAACCAAACTTTGGGAATGTTCCTAGATAAATAAAAACTACTTTTTGGGGGGTCAAAATTTTGGTCGCCCCTCCCGGGGGGGCGGGGGCGCCCCTAACTTTTTTTTTTCAAATGGCAACCCCTATTTTGTGATACCTCATTCGAAAGAGAGTAAAAAACTGAGCATTTTGGCGCAAACCGCATGACGATATCTCTTTTAGTATTCGAGATATCGAACTTCAAAATCTATGGAAACCCATTTTAAAAAAATCATAACTCTTATTCAGAAAGTCGCTATTTAAAAAACTAGGGGTCTAAACTACTCTACATAACAAGCTCTTTCCAGGGAAAAACACCTCTGCCCAAAAAAATTAACTTACAGTTATTGTTTTTTTTCCCGCCAAAATGTTTTAAAAAATTTTGGCGGGAAAAAAAACAATAACTGTAAGTTAATTTTTTTGGGCAGAGGTGTTTTTCCCTGGAAAGAGCTTGTTATGTAGAGTAGTTTAGACCCCTTGTTTTTTAAATAGCGACTTTCTGAATAAGAGTTATGATTTTTTTAAAATGGGTTTCCATAGATTTTGAAGTGCGATATCTCGAATACTAAAAGAGATATCGACATGCGGTTTGCGCCAAAATGCTCAGTTTTTTACCCTCTTTCGAATGAGGTATCACAAGATAGGGGTTGTCACTTGAAAAAAAAAGTTAGGGGCGCCTCCGCCCCTCCGGGAGGGGCGACCAAAATTTTGACCCCCCAAAAAGTAGTTTTTATTTATCTAGGAACATTCCCAACGTTTGGTTTTTTTATCTGCGTAAATAAAGAAATGGCGCAGCCGTTCCGGGACTTACCGGACACCCTGTATACCAACTGCCATGATAAGATAATGGCAGAATCATTGCGTGCAATAAGGCAACGTTGCACTTTCCCATTTAAACTCATGTAAAATATCGATTCGAGGGAGTGCACTGTGCACCTCCAATAGTTTGGTCTTTTTCATGCGTTTAAATGGACAAAATTCAACGTTGCCAGACTTACCCGCGAGGGCAGTGTCCTCGCGAGCACTGGAGAATGGAAAAAAATATTGAAACTTTCGATTCAACTATACAACTGCGAGAAAAGACCGATGTATAAACTAAAAAAATCCTGATTGCGAGTACCTAACCTAAAATTGTCTCCTTTCCATTGTGGCTTGTCTGTTTTCATTATAGTCACAATCATTTAACGAGTTGACGCGAGGAGAAACGTGTTACAGTTACTGTTACAGGTTACCGTCTCATCTGATCGCGATTAACACAAGCAAGCTCGGCTTTTCTCTCCGTAATTGAATTTAAAAGGAGGATTATAAAACCTATATTCTATTGATAGAAAGTGAATTCTATGAGTCATCGTTGTGTCGTAGGACGCACAGTGGATCGACACATAATACCAGGCTGATGTTTTTAAGCATGGAACACGATGGAGCAAGATGGAACGGTAAGACGATTACAGTGGCGTAGCCGGGGGGGGGGCTTCCAGGGGGTCTGGCCCCCCCCCCCCCTTGACACCTGAATTTGCCCTAAAAAAAGGTAGTTGTTTTGTGTTTTCAGACAAATTTTACCAAATTAGTATCTTTGGACCCCCCTTGACAATTTTTGGACCCCGGACCCCCCCTAGAAAAATTCCTGGCTACACCACTGGGAGGGGGGTCCAGGGGTCTGGACCCCCCCCCTTAACACCAGAATTTGCCCTAAAAAAAGGCAATTTTTTGTGTTTTCAGACAAATTTGACCAAATTAGTACCTTTGGACCCCCCCCTCTTGACAATTTTTGGACCCCAGACCCCACCCCCTAAAAAAATTTCTGGCTACACTATTGGGGGGGGGGGGGTCCAGGGCATCTGAACCCCCCCCACCCTTGAAACCAGAATTTACCCTAAAAAAAGGTAATTTTTTGTGTTTTCAGACAAATTTTACCAAATTAGTATCTTTGGACCCCCCACTTGATAATTTTTGGACCCCAGACCCCACCCCCCTAAAAAAAATTCCTGGCTACACCACTGGATGATTAATATTGGTTGAGTTGGTTCGTTAAGCGTTCCTATTTATATTATTCGAAAAAAAAAATGTGTTTTATCCGAATTCTCACGTTTCATGTTTGTTTACTTTTTTGCACGTTTGTTTACTTTTATGCACTACGCTGTTTATTTTGTTTCTCTCTCTCATTTTTTTGTTGAGAGGCTCGTGCAATCTGTTTTTTTATATGCAACTTGTAGAGAGAAAAAAAAAAAGTCAATCGGTCAAGAAACTCAAGTTTCGAGCGAAATTGAGGTTATATGTCAGTGAACCATGAGCAACACCGATCATTGGACCAACTTCTTGGAGTGGTTTTCTAGATACTATTGGATCCACTTGACCTTTATTGAGCAAAAATTGTAATGGAGCATTACAATGTGTTGTATCCATAAAAGTCGACGTTTCGGTCCAATGCGCTACGCAATATAGGAAGGTGGCGAGCGAGCGCAAGTCGCGAGAGGGCAAGCAAGTTAAACCAAAGTGTATGTAAAAGTACGAAGGTGCGTTGAACGCGCGAATAGAAACCGTGACTTTCATTTCACGCTCAGAATTATAATCCATTGATTGACATTCGATTTATTATTATGATTATATGTATTTTTTATTGGTTCGAAATCTAATCACGCGGGCACAATCTACAGATAAGTATGCATCGCTACACTGACATCATACGGTTATGACCATATTATCAATAAGCCTCAACCAGAGCTGCATAGAGCCTCACAGTATGTCAAAGTTCAGATAAGGTGTGTGTGGGGGCGTAAGTCTTAAGGGAGGCTGAGTTGTCCCTTATTTTTAACGTTTTTGAAATTTCATGCAGCATCAAAGAATGACATTCTGTCAGAAATATGATTAAGGGAAATCAAGGAAAATTAGGTACCTATTTCAAGGTAAAATCGGGGGGGGGGGATTCACACTATTAATATTTAAATGGTCAATGCATATTGAAATCATATAAGATGGATTGATATTTTTCCCCATGTTTGGCCATTTTTAATATATACTTTACGTTCCCCTTATGTTTTTCGTAGGTTTAATGGGGCTGTTGCACACTTTCGATTCTGGTGTAAAAAACTCCAAAAATAGCGATAACAGCAATAAACACTTCCTTTCTAAATCATCTCCTAAACTCATTAAACGCTTTTATTTGAGCGAGCGCAATGGTGGCGTAGGGCACTAATCTTAATTTTGTCACTCTCTCTATACTGCGACAAGAAAGATTGACAGAATAATCAGACACCAGTGTTGAGATCCACATCCGATTAATGATACCGAGACACTTGGTGACACCGCACCGGTGTCAAAGGAGAGTCGTCTCTTATTGGACACTTCTTGATAGAGTTACAGTATTTATTAAATGGAAATCCCCCATTACTACTGCCCTACGCAACCATTCGCTCGTGCAAATAAAAGCGTTTATTCAAATTAGGAGTGGATGTAGGAAGTTTTTAGTGCTGCCATCGTTATTTGTTGAGGTTTTCACACCAGAATCGATTATTAAATTGCTTATAGCAAAAATGTGCAAAAGCCTCATTGGAGAAAATAAGCTGTTGTCGTCATTTCAAAAGTCATTGTACTAGAAAAATCCGAATTTTTCTATGCCGTCTTACGGCTGAGTCACCGTTGAGTAATGGTCAACAAGGTGAACAAGTTTCTTATGACGATGACGTGGTGATACCGGCCGGCACAATGATGATGACTGATGCATCGATGCTCGATTGATGGAGTCATTGTCAACATAATTGATGTGAAGGGTATCGCATTCCCACGGTGAGCAATCTGGAGACTGCGCGTGCCGATGAGTATAATCCGGGCTATAGCGGATTAGATCAAGAGTCCGGCATACTTATATGTGTTTTGTACGAACTTTACAGGGAGCCCTCACTCCTCAGTCTCAGTCTAAGTAGTAAGTTGGTATACAGTCAACAAATTTAATAATGTCTCTTGACTCCTTAGATCAGTGGTGTAGCGTGCAATTTGGCAACGTTGTATTATGTCAATTTAAACCCATGTAAAAGGTCGAATGCGAAGGTGTTCACCGAACACCCAATAGTTCGATCTTTTTCAAGGGTTTGAAGAATGGACGCAATACAACGTTGCCAAATTGCACACTACGCCACTGTCTTAGATGCTGGTTTAGGTAGGCAACCTGCAATACTTGAACACAATGAATTGAAGCATTGCTGGTGGCCTACACCTTGCCAACACTTAACCCTTTAATGACCAGATTAGTTCGTGAGATCGCTACTCTTCCGTTTCTAGAGGGAAGGTAGTTAACTGTTCGTACTCTGGGTAGTTGGAATTGCCTATACGACAAATTGAAGGCGCCCGACGAAATATTATCTTGAAGGGGACTACATCGATAATCGCGTTTATTCGGAATCGTGAGACTGGACAAATGTGAAAAAGACTAGACGAGAAAAACGAGTTAACTCGGGCTTAGTCCATAAGGGGTTAAGGAGTTGACTGACATTATTTAATTCGTCGACTGTGCTTACCCTTTCTCTTCTAGTTTAATCAATGAATCAATTGCAGAGGCTTATCCAGGACCATGTCTTCCTCTCGTTTTGCCTCCGTTTGAGCTCACGTGTTAGAGAAGGACAGAGATAAGGGGCTAAAGTAGCGTACAGTTGTGGTTCCTGCCATTTTACAACCTTGTTTTTTGCCATTTGATTTAATGTAAAAGTATCCCTTTCTTAGGGATTCACTAAATCCGCCCCTTGAGATCGATTAGTTTATACATAGGTTTGAATAGATAGAATTCATTATTGACTTATTGCATAATCCCTCACTCTTCGCGTACGATATTGATAACCCCCTTCTCAATCCTGCATGCCTTGAAAAGTTGAAACAGAGGAAAACTAACTAAACAAAGCAAAGCCACCCTGTCAAAAAAAATAATTACTGAGATGAAGTGGGTTAAACGCTATAGAATGAAGCATCAAAAACGTGTTACATAGTTTGGCAAGCGTGTACTAGTGGAGAGAAAGATACCTATCCAGGATAAGCAACACACAACACATCTAGTAGGTACGCGTGTTTAATGGGAGTTCGTGCGTTGCTTATTGCATACCGTGGCTGTAGGTATATTTTTCCCCACCAGTACATCCACCACTGCTTCACAGGTTAAAATCGCACCTGTGAGTTCTGTACCCACTCTGCAAGGAGGGTGGTAGAAAAATCTTTCAACGGCAAGTTCAAAACCCTTCATTGCGTTCAGAATGGTCAGAACTGTTGAGAGAATATTTTGAACCCACAACTGATTTTTTTTCCTGATCCTGATAGTTAAATATGCGCCGTAGGCGCTCAATATTGCCAAATTTGGCGGGAAATTAAAAAAATTTACATTGAGTTAAATGAGAAAACGTCAAAGAGCACTGAGCAGCCCTGACAAATCCGCACGTTAGCTGATGTGCAAGTACCTACCTTATACCCGTAAATAACAAAAACAATAAACAATAAAACAATATAAAAAAAACTTTGTAAATGAAATGACAAAATTCTCACAGTGACATTTTCCGAGGAAAAGTGAATTGTTTTCCATTAATTCTGCTACAATTCAATTCGACTTGCCATGAGAAAAACGCCGCTGTGCCGCCACGGCCCACGGGCTCCCTTGGATCCGTTGTCAAATCCCAAAGCTCGGATCGCTTCAGTGTCATCTAATTTCTCATAAATTTAGCACATTTGACACCACTGCGCTGGGATACCTGCATGACTGTAAACATTATGAACTCATGCAGTCTCCGAGGGAGCTTCAAGGTGAACTGGACTCTTTCGGATGCCGCGCCGTGGCGTAGTTTTATATCTTTTAAGTCTCTTTCCTCAGTTCTGTTTTCATTCTGTTTTTCTTGGCGGGAGAGGAATCTGAAGGACTTCTCTCACTCCCTTTCTCTCTCATTCTTCTTCTTCGCTAGGAAGATACCGCATGATGACACGCCTTCCTTCCATCACAACATCTAATCCAGTTGGGAGATGAACGGGTCTTTTCGACATACCACCCGCAACACCTCAACAGGGCACGGCCGGCGCACAGTGGAGCGAATCAATAGTAGGGGTTGGACATAAAACTTATTACTAAAAATGAAAGTCCGAACGTTTTTGCCGTAAAAAAAAAAAAAAAAAAAAAAAAAAAAAAAAAAAAAAAAAAAAACTTTTTAGGGTGATTCTTGTAGAAAATTTTACAATGAAACCCCGTTCAAACTTTTAAATTTCTTGTTATAACAAAGATATTTTCATTTAAAGTTACCGCACCTATGTCCTGCCTCTCCCATTGACTCGCTCTACTATGCGGCGAGCGCGGCACGGGACGGACATTCGGATCAATCCAAATACAACTAATGGAGCTCTTACAAACTTTTGCAATAAGGGATTGAAGAGTTGATTCTTGCATAAAAACCTGTAAAAACGATGAGTACACTAAAAAATCACGAAATTTACTATCAGAATCGGACTTAATGGCGGAGAGACGCATGTATCATGAGAGATTCCTATCTAAATTCAGACATATCTCTGTGTTTCTGTAGAAAAAATGCCGGTATTTTTCCCGCCATCCTTGTACTGAGCCGCATCGATCGATACCGCACCCACCCCGAACGGTCCAAAGGATTGACGGGAATTTCCATTAAGCTTGGAAATTATATGTATATATTGATTCTTGTAGACAATTTTACAATGAAACCATGTCCAAACTTTTAAATTTTGTATTATAACAAAGATATTCTCATTTAAAGTTACCGCACCTATGTCCTGCCTCTCCCATTGACTCGCTCTACTGTGCGGCGGGCGCACAGTGTTCGGAGCGACCCGGATCTTTGGCGGAAACCTCTAGCATGCTCGCATTTCATTGAAACTTGGTACTAAGGGGTTTTTTAGGTCGTAGATTTCATTTTTTATATCAGATTTAACTTTAGATGTCAATTATTATTTTTTTATTTTTATTTTCGAGAAAATGACTAAGTCCCACACAAGCCACAGAGGCACTTTTAAACACAAAAATACGAAAGGGGGGCAAGTTGGGGCAGGATATTATTGCTGGATCGTTCAGAAAAAATGTTTTTTTGAACTTTCCTAACCATATTTTCCCGGGGCAATGCTGGGAAAAAAAGATATTGACACGCGAACATGGCTCATCTCACGATCGTGAAAATGACTAAGTCCCACACAAGCCACAGAGGCACTTTTAAACACAAAAATACGAAAGGGGGGCAAGTTGGGGCAGGATATTATTGCTGGATCGTTCAGAAAAAATGTTTTTTTGAACTTTCCTAACCATTTTTTCCCGGGGTAATGCTGGGAAAAAAAGATATTGACACGCGAACATGGCTCATCTCACGATCGTGAAAATGACTAAGTCCCACACAAGCCACAGAGGCACTTTTAAACACAAAAATACGAAAGGGGGGCAAGTTGGGGCAGGATATTATTGCTGGATCGTTCAGAAAAAATGTTTTTCTGAATGTTCTTTGCCTTAGATTTGCCGGGCAATCCCGGGCATTTTTTTAAACGTCCTCCAAAAAGGGCACAACTGCAGATGAAAAGTCGATTTTTGAGGGGTCCAGCCCCCCCTCATAATAAACATGAAATAAATGTTTAAACGGCTTAAAAGTAAGTTCATATGTCCTAATTGATGTACAGAGGTCTAAATTGGAATGTGAGTAAAAGAGTATTGTTTTTCTTACAATTATGTGTAAACCCACCCAAGTTGACTCAAAATTCGCGTCAAAACCGGTACTTTCACATGTCTGTGGGGGCAAGTATGGGGCTTCCAAATTCATCAAATATGGCTAACATGCATGTTCTATACCCTTTAGAAGGTAGGTAAGGCCTTTAAACCAACTTCAGAGCCGATTTCAAATTTGAGGTTTCTGCCAGAGATCCGGGTCGCTCCGAACACTGTGGGGCGTGGCACGAGACGGACATTCGGATCAATCCAGATATTACTAATGGAGCTCTTGCAAACTTTTGCAATAAGGGATTGAAGAGTTGATTCTTGCATAAAAACATGTCAAAATAACGATGAGGACACTAAAAAATCACGGAATTTACTCTCAGAATCGGACTTAATGGCGGAGAGACGCAGGCATCATGAGAGATTCCTATCTAAATTGAGACATATCTCTGTGTTTCTGTAGAGAAAATGGCATAATAGACAGGAATCTCCCATGATACCTGCGTTGAGTCGCAATTACAAACTAACTGTTGTAGCAGTTATGTGAGTTTGTTACCGAATTTTAGACTTTCTCAGGGTGATTTTTGTGATTTTTTCTGTTTCTTACATTAGCCCTCTAAGGGCCAGGTTATTTCAGAAGGACGCGCCACTCTTCCGTTTATAAAGGGAAGTGAGTTAACTGTTCGTACTCGGAGGAGTTGAAATTGCCTATACGGTACATGGAAGGCGCCCGAAGCATCCTATCTTGTACATATTTTCATCAATATAGTCGTGTTTATCCGGAATGAATATTGAAACAATGTGAAATAGACTAGAGAAGAAAAACGAATATACTCGGGCTTGGCCCTTAAAGGGTTAGAATGGACAATTCATGTGCTCGCAGCAAAAGTTTGCAAGAGCCCCATTCTGCTTGCGTTCCTCTGAATACATAGAATATTTTCTCGAATATATTCTCAAGTGACATGGCAACCGCGTGTGTATTCTATACCACGGTGCGCAGCGCAGCGCAGTGGTCGCGCGTTCGAGTACCCCATCGGCGCGCGACTTTATAATACTAACTGGCGCCCGCGACCTTCTGGCTTAGGATAACGTGAGCTGGTCGCGTGTGATCTTGAAGAGGCTCGGCCGACCAACCAACAGACAGTCCCGTCCGTCTGAGGGGGGCGGGCGCGGCGCTAAAAGCGTGTATACTAGAAACTATTTGTACACAAAGAAAGAGGCGATTAAATACTCAGCTCAAGATGACTCAATGCATGAACACAGTTATACCTTAATTTCATGAAAACGAGCGAGATAGAACATTTTTTTTTTTGTGTAGGATCCAATTTTGACCGTGACGTCATCTCTGTATCGGCCTATCAAATCGGTCTATCGGAAGAATTTTACATTCCGCATGACGACCAGCTGTGTCCTCACTAGGGGAAAATTGGAATCATCTTTTTACGTAATCGGAACTTTACAGAAGGTTTCCCTTCAGTTAAGCGGAACTTTTCCGATAAAGCCGCGAAATAACGAAAAACCCCTATGGGATCGCCAAAATTATATATCAATTACTCTCATTTTCTTCAAAAACTAAGAATACCTACTGATGTATATGAAAGGTTATTTTGAAGTTTATTTCATTCTTTAGCGGCTTTACCGAAAAAATTCCGTTTAAACGCAGGAAAACCTTCCGTAAAAGTTCCGTTTTACGCAAATTTTTCTCCTAGGAAAACTTCCGTAAAACCTCACGTTTTCGGTCCATTGTTGCTTCTTGGGGGATTGATTAGACCGATTTTTTTTTAGTAATAAAGTCACGATCAACATTGGATCCTATATACAACAAATGTTCTTTCTCGCTCATTCTAATGAGGTTAACCTTTTTATTACCACAGGTTACCGCAGAACAAATCAAAGTTATGACTCGTTCAAATTCAGAGGATAGTTAAATATTCGTACTTTGCTGTGTTCATTTTGCCTATCCCTGAAATTGAAGGTGCTCCATGAATCATTGTTCTGCTAGTGTTAGCTATTTGGAGTAGGTAGTTTTCGCTGTCAATGAGAAGTAGAGATCCGAAATCAAATAACTCGGGAGAACAGCATTGAAAGGGTTAAGTTACTCATGATGTGGAATAAAATCAAAATGTATATTCAAATTCATATTATTAAAAGAACAGTCCTTTCACATTCTGTTGCACGCCAATGAATTTTAGCTTAAAACCTAATTTCACTCAACTAAACTCCTGAAAGATTACAAATTATTTTACAATCGCAAATAATTTTATCGAACGAAGGCCCAAGGCACCGCGCGTGGTATCATAGCGGCGATGATCCCACGTCCTGGAATTATTCTGTGTTCACTAGAAACTGCGATTAAACCAAAGACAAGACACAATACTTCTTTTGATAGAACTATGACTGTAAAGTTTACATGTAATGTTTCGGAAATTTTTGTTGCAGCATAAAAGTACTTTCCGGTACACGAAATCTAATTGGTGCAATAAAATCTGCGAAAACAGCTTGTTTGTATTTTGGATTCGATTCCATGTGTATAAAAGGTCTGTCAGAGCGAGTGAGAAAAAACATTTGTTTGGGATCGATCCCATTGTTTTCGTAGTGCCAGCTGGTAGGGATCCCGATTCACGAATCGATTCTTTGAGACCGATTCTGACAAAGGATCGAATCGATTCTTTCCCTCCGATTCTTGGATCGAATCGATTCTTTAGGCACTGAATCGGAATCGCAATTTTAGTCTGTAATATTTATGAATTCATGATTATTTTTCCAACCAATCTAGAATTTCTTCCAGTTGTAGGTATCCCTGAAAATTCTAGACATCCTGTAATTGAATCGGGAAAAACGAGTTTGAGTGAAGGAGAATAGAATTATTTGAAAGCGAATCGCCTGAATCGAGTAAATAAAGAAACGTCCCTTGACGATTCAACTAAAACAACAACAACAAAAGAATCGCATCGTCACGTGACGATTCTGGCGAGCGGAGACGAATCGGAAGATCGTCACGTGACAATTCAAATTAAACAACACCAACAACAACAACAACAACAAAAGAATCTCATCGTCACGTGACGATTCTGGCGAGCGCAGTCGAATCGGAAGATCGTCACGTGACGATTCAATGCGCCACTCAAAATAAAGAATCAGGAGAATCGATTTTCTCAATAATCGATTCTTTTGAGCCGATTTTTGAATCGGATCGATTCTCTCAGAGGAGAATCGAATCGATTCACGGAATCGATTCTTTCATAGTGAATTGGGATCCCTGCCAGCTGGTGCAATGAGGCAACAACGGATTTTCTCCATTTACACCTATTTCAAATAATCGATCTTCAGGGGATTCGCTGAATCCATCCCTGATAAATCGATACTTTTGCATTGGTTCGAATGACACAAAAACAGGGTTGCTAAACGGCACGATCCGCCACACTGTGTTTTCGTGACGTTCGGTCGGTCACAATCATCGTGAGAATCTGATGTCTATTGTTATATTGGTCGGGGTTCATCGAATCAGTGGTCGTGATCTGACGCGCGCATACGTCACCCGAATGCACATCAACTGGAATCTCTGAAGATATCGACCTCGGAAATGGACCGATGGTATAGAGCAGCTCATTTTGTGACGCAAGTCAGTACGTCATCGCGTCGCCTTCCTGTATTTATCCACCCAATCTGCATGCGCCAGTGCTTGTATGGGATCTACCTTGGCGATATGGATATGTCTATCTAGAAGTGTCCGTTCCAAGAAAAGATGAGTCATTTCCCTATGCATCATCATGCATTATTCTGTTCTTACAAAAGTTCAACTTAAACCTAGCCTAAAAATTTGATATCTCGAATACGAAAAACGATATCGATATCCGGATTGCGCCAAAATTCTCAGTTATTTTTGCTCTTTCGAGTGATGTATCATTCAATAGTCGCAGCGCAACAAAAATTTTGAGATAGCCCCTATGAGGGGCAAAATTTTTAAAAATTGTTGGGGGCTCTAAAATCAAATTTTGATTAAATTTATTTAAAAACCATTTTTGTATCTGCAAAGTACTTGCTTTTTAGAGTACTTTAGACTCCTAGTTTTTTAATAACCGACTTTTTGAATAGGAGTTGTGATTTTTTGAAAATGGGTCCAAATCGAACTTTGACGTTCGATACCTCGAATACTAAAAAAGGATATTGACATGCATTTCGCGCCAAAATGCTCAGTTTTTTACCCTCTTTCGAATGAGGTATCACAAGATAGGGGTTAATTGCCATTTGAAAAAAAAAGTTAGGGGCGCCCCCGCCCCCCCCCCCCGGGAGGGGTGTCCAAAATTTTGGCCCCCCCCAAAAGTAGTTTTTATTTATCTAGGAACATTCCCAAAGTTTGGTATTTTTATCTGCATAAATAAAGAAACGGTGCAGCCGTTCCGGGACTTACCGGACACCCTGTATATAGGTACACATCCTAATTTTTGGGGTTCAAAGCAAAATTTTGCGTACTGTTTTTTCAAACAACTCTAAATCGTCTATTCATGTTTAAATCGTCTATTCCGGTAGGTAACCTGAATCCGTTATTTTCAGGGTTTCCGTCGAGGTGAAAGTTTGATCCCCAATTCTCGAAGTTTCGAACTGACTAGCGAGAGCTACCTCTCATTTTTTCATGGTTTTGTACGATTTTCGTGAACGAATTAAGGCGAAAATCAAGAATCAAGAATAGTGTTCTAATTTATATCGTTATCTATATTCATTATTAATGGATTACCTAATTGATTATTGATTTCAATTAACCGCGATCGATAATCATCCGCAGTTTTTAAATCTTTCGATTAATGATTATTCCAATTAAGCCATGATCGGAAATCAATCTCCAACGCTGCTCACGATATCAGGAATTAACTCCTCTATTTCTTTCACTCCTTCTCCGATCCTCTCCTTATACTTATCCTCCCTTTCGTAGGTATGTAATTCTCACTAACAATAAGGTCAGGTCAAATCAGTCGGGTTGGCAAATACATTAAGAAGGTAAATAAACTGTAAGTACTGTGATGCGAGCATGGGTGGATACAGGAATTTGTCTTTCTCTGTCTTCTTCTATTTGAACGCGCGTGTGTTCGAAAATGACGGAGATAAGGGGTAAAGTCACTGGATGGCCCCCTTTGCTATCTTTCTCTGACACATGTGTTTAAATGGAGGGAAAATTAAAATTAAAAATTGGGAACCTTAGTTTTCAAAGCATCAGTACTTGATAAAAAAAAAAAAAAAAAAAAAAAAAAAAAAAAAAAAAAAAAAAAAAAAAAAAAAAAATTAGACCCTGGTGTACTCATGGGGAAGAAAAACAAAATTGTATGGATTATTGATTGATTTAAAAAAAAAAAAAAAAAAGTAGGTAATCTGTTGATTATTTGATGATGATTCGAGCGATTCTACAAACAACGGTTAACCGTTAGACCATACATTAGACTTTAACGCACCACGGAAAGAAAAAAAAAAATGAGTAGATTGTAGATTGAATAAAATCAATCTGATTTGTCAATTAAGTATATTTGATGATAATTCGACCATTTCTAGAAACAGCGGTTAGCCGTTAGACCGTACGTTAGACTTTAACGCAATACTTCACACGATGAAGTGCACAGAACGAAAAATATGCAAGGGTGATGGTAACATGTCGATTCTATTACAGTTAAACTGTAGTCTGATGCTCCGGTATGTTGGTGAAAGCAGGGGTTACGGTGCCTAATAATAATAAGACGAAGGCTTCATGCAGAAAAAAAAAACCATCTATACCTACACATCGCAAATCAATAATAATAGTTGGTTCCTTTCAACAAAAAAAAAAACCGTCCAATCATAGATCTCTCATGAAAAATCCCTTCCTGTCTCACAAACTCGAGACCACCCCCCCCCCCCCATCAAGCAATCTCCGCATCTAAATATTTCACTTGTCCGACCAAACGCGTGAGCTCATGCACAATGAAGGAAAATCCCCAAAAATACAGAGGGATACACGGGAAAGAGTCTTTGGTGGATCCTGAATAAGTTGAGTAAAGTTGTGTTTCCTTGAAAGAAAGGAAGCTTCTTTTTTTCTTTTTTTTTTTTTTTTTTTTGGCAGCTAAAATTTCGAACGAAATCCTACATCAAAAGTAGGTACAGCAGCGCGCAGCGGCTCGTGTTATTTGGCAACAATGGATTCCCTCCTTTTAAACCTACATAGAATAATCGATTTTTGTTGAGGCACAGCGTCTCATCTTGAATCAATATTTTTACATGGGTTTAATTACGATTTAATTAAAAAAATTAAGTGCCGCCATCTCGTAACTCCAAAGCTAAGAACGATGAAAAAAATTCAAAGCAACGGTTTCGTTTGTAATATCCTCAGCTTTCCATTTTTTTTTTTTTTTTTTTTTTAAATTGGTTCACTAGATCTCGATTAAATCTACTTTCTGTGAGGGTACCTCATGTCACCGCGTGCCCACCTCTGAACGCTTCGCGCTGTGTCGATCAGACACCCAGCGCTCTATCAATTATCTTTCAAATTATAATCGACTCAAGACCCTATCGTTTAATTTTTTCCCTCTCTTTCTACGCCAAAATATTAGTTTTTAAAAGCCTTACCTCACTTTTCAATGCAATCACCATTTTTATCCAAACACTTCTGGTACCGCGCCACTAATTTCTTGATGCCATCTTCGTAAAGTGCTTGTCTTGCGCTTTATTGAACCAATCATCCACGGCACTTTTTGACTCGTTGATTGTTGAAAAAATATTGTCCTGTAAGACCTTTTTAGCTGTGGAAAGAGGTGGGAATCACTGGGGGCCAAATCTGGCTGGTGTGGGGGGGGGGGATTCCCAAGTGAAAGAGGCCATTAAAGCTTCGGTTTGTTTTGCTGTATGAGATATAGATCTAGTGTTATAGTGCAGAAACAAAGGTCCGCGGGTTAATAATCCGGAGCGTTTCCGTTTTATTGCATGCTGATCAATTGATTAAGCACATGACAGTATCTATGCGCATCAATTTTTAATCCCTTCTCTAAGTAACACCTCATGAGTCCAGTAGCCAGTATCCAGTGGCCAGTAGTGTTCGCCGACGGACAGAGAGGTGCCCGCGAGGACATGAGGTACCCTCACAAAAAGTCAATATTTTTGCGATCTAGAGCACCAATTTTAAAAAAAAACTTGAACTTTTTAGAAATCTGAGGATATAACAAACAAAACTGTTGCTTTGAAATTTTTCTATCGTTCTCAGTTTCGGAGTTAGGAGATAGCAGCACTTACTTTTTGGACGAACCTCGTAAATAGCAAAAGAGCACAGTAGCCAAATTCCAAGGGCCACGCTACTGTATCCTAGAAAATCATAGAATGTCTTAATTAAAAGAATAGGTGGTTTAAATCATTTAGGGTTCCGTCTCTATGTGTCCATGATATACATACACGTAGTTATTATATGCAGTCTACTGAAAAACAAACACTTACATTATTATCTTGTCAAACAATTTACACTGCTTGAATAGAGCACAAAAATTAGGAGAAGGGTAGCCGATGAGATGATATAGATCCTTCACACACAACACTCGCGGAATTTTAATCACTAAAAATTTGCGAAAAGGAAACTGTAAAGGAAGTGCTGAAGAAAATCAATTATTTTTGTGTTCACTTTTTTTTTTTTTTTTTTTTTTTTTTTTTTTAAGAAAAAAAAACACAAGAAGGGGGGACCAACGCGAATAACACGGAGCAAAGATCGTTTTTGTTTACCGGCGGCGCGGCGGCAGCACGGAGGATCGACTAACGAGAGCGCGCTTAAAAAACGCCGATCACGCGCGGTTTGTCGGAGCTGGAATTACGAGCACCGAAGTTTGTCCAAGTTCGATCATCCACTTTCCATCTACTGAAGAACGGGGGAATCACTCCTTTTCCACTGGACACTGACTGAAAGCAAAGCAAGTCAGCGAGAGTGAGATACTTAAAACAACACAAGCACGACCCGAGTATGTGTGCGTGCGTGTGTGTGTGTGTGTGTGAGTGGTGTATTAATGAAGTGTCCGTAACGACCGGGCTTGGACCATGCACGATTCAAACCTCGAGCGGCGATCCCACCATCCACAACTTGGAACCGATTCACAATAATTCTATTTCCCTCTCCCTCCCCCCTCTCTCTCTCTCTCTCTCTCTCTCTCCATCCCTCCCTCTCTCCCTCTAGCTCTCTTTCTCCCTCCCGCTCTCGATCTTGATCTCGCTTTTTTTCTCTACCTCCCTCCAAAGACAAGGTCGAAATTACGATGCTGCTACGCCGTGTTTGCATCACGTGACGTCGCGTCGAGCCGCACCGAGTGGCGTAAATATATATGTATACATACAACACTCGTATCACGTCTATAGAACGTCGATCATTGAAGCGGCATGTCAGTATGATCGTCACAAGTAAAGTGCAGCGTGGCCAGAAGAAACAGATAGATATAGATAAATATAAGATACAAACAAATAGGTACTTAATATAAACTAAATTGGCCGAAAGATACTATAAAATCAGGACACGAAAATGGGGACTAGACTGACAACGACAAAAAAATAAAACCCCAAAATGTTTCAATTACAACATAGGAACCATCATCAGTGGGAAGAGTAAAAATAAATTCGTGTTTTTTATTTATTTATTCTTCCGGCTGATATGATTCCTGAGTTGTAATCGAAACGTTTTGGGTTTTTTTTAGTCGTTTTTTAGGCCTGGTCCCCCATTTTCATATCTTGATAAATACATAAATACATTTATAAATTGATCTATGCTAATAAATTAACAACATTTAACCCTTCCAGACAGAACACGGTTATTTCGTTGATAAAACACTCGCTTACTCGAATTGAGGGGGTAGTTAAATGTTCCTACTCCGCGGCATTCATTTTGCCTAAGCCACAAATTGAAGGCGAATTAATGACAATGAGAAATTGAAACGATGTGAAGATTTCAATGACGACGAGTAAACTCTCGAGCCAAATCACCAATCGGACTAGGTATCGAAAGGGTTAGGTACCCCGAACCCCCACCCCACAGCCGTAGCCAGGAATTTGTCTTTCTCTCCCTATATCTCCATTTCCGTGTACTCTCTTTATCTCCAGTTAGTAAAGTTTGCGGGAGTTGGAAGAAACGAAGTTTTTGTAAGCTTTTAATCCGTAGTACCTACTTACTTCTTGTTTCAAGGGGGTTTTTTTCCACCTCCATACATTGCGCGTACTTTGAAAGTCAAAAACAATTTTTTTTTTTTTTTTTTTTTTTTTTTTTTTTTTTCCCCCCCGATTTCAAAAATCGAGAAAATTACTTCACACTTACTTACCTTGGTTATAATTTTGCCACATTAGACTTTTCAGACGCACTTTCTGGCGCATAGTTCAAATTGATATGTTCGTACCATGTTTCCATCAAAAAAAGGTCTTCACTTATTACAATTGGATCCGCTGCATAGGCGGAAAAAGAGGGGGCGGCTTAGCCCTGCTATAGAGGTCCTTCCAGCCTCCCCCGTCCCCCAGAAAATTTTGGAAACAAAAAACAATAAGCCATTTGGCCTTGTGATTTAGTACACATCCCAAAATTTTGGCTCTCTTGGAGAATTCCAAAAGCAAAAGCAAAAAGGTTGTGTACCAGTTTGCGTTCTCTCCCAAAATTTGCCTAGATTACAAGTGAAAAGGCATAGTAAAGGGGGCTGTTTTTTGCTCGAGAAAGAAGAAAAAAAGGTCATTCAGTTCTTGGCCACTACTCAGCCGCCCTTGGAAAAACTTCTAGCTCCGCCAATGATCCGCTACCCCACCGCTTCCTGTGGACCAAATTCGAAAAACTGGCTACGCATTCTCACATGGCTCAATCACCTCCAACAGTTTCGTGCGTTTCGAAGGTTCGCGGCTGCTGCACGCTAGTCAAGCCGTTTCCGGCTTTCTTACGGATCGTAGGGATTGTTGCATTCTTCCAAAATGAAGGCGTTTAAAATGTACTAGCGCTGTCAGCTCATTCGTCAACGGGTCAATAGTCGAATCGCATTGATAGTCAAACTTTGCCAGGACGACAAGGCTAACGTCGACGAGGGAACAGTGATTCGTTGCCGAACATTGCTAAGTAAATCCAATGAGCTATAACGCACAGGGCAGAAGGGCATTCTTATGGAACATGAGTAGTAAAAAAACCTTATCCTTTGAGATAGAAGGTGAATGCCGAGGGAGGGCTGATTCCTAAGAGAAAAAGTAGTCTCCGGATGTCCATTTTGCGTTGTCAAAGTGTCTCTTAATTTAAATTAATTAACCGATTTTACCACAGCACTTGCACTCTTATTCATTAAGACTTAGTGTCCTTGGTGACTCCAAATAGACTTTTAAAAGACCCTTTGACCATATTTTAAGGAATATTAGGCATGCATCGAATGCAATTTGGGCATATTTAAGAACTTTTTGGCCCTATTTGAGAACTATTTGGGTATTAGTCCAGGCAGCTCCAAAGATTAACAGTGACCTTCAAAAATATCGGACCCGAATGCAAGTGGAAGGATGTTCAACCGCATCATTCAGAATATGAGCTCACAAAGTTCCCCAAATTTCCCATCCCGGGAAAGCCCGGAAAAACCTTTCTTTAATTGCTCATACGGCCCTTCCCTTCCTATTTGACTGGAGAGCTATTCTTGGCTTCATTTTGTGGGGAATTTAGTCATAGCTGTAAAGGAGCAATGCGTACATTTTTCACTCACAGTTTGGAAGTTTGAAATTGTCAAAAATTTTGAAGCAAAAATAAAGATTTTCTAGTCGGAAAGTTGAAAATTTACATCCAACAAAAATTGTCAGAAAATATATCAACTGAAAAACACGTTGTTCGCATGAATCCCGACCGATGAGCGGATTTCAAGATATAGTTCAAAACAGTCGAAAAACTGGTAACTCAGCATCGCGTCCCTCAGCTATGCCACCCCGTTGATAAGCGCTCTTGCGGCTCTTTGAAAACCACGCTGTTCGCAAAAGTGGGTACAGGAATTGGTCTGTCTCTCTCTCCTTCCATTTGAACATTAGTATTACAATACAATAGCAAAGGGGACCGTCGTGTGACTGTAGCCCCTATCTCCATCTTTTTCTGATGCACGCATTCCAATGTGCAGAGAGACAGACAAATTCCTGTAACTGCCCATGGCTATTAGAGTTCAACAGTTAAGGCACAGCTCACAGATAATTTGTTGTGATTTTTCAATTTTCATTCCTTCAAATCAAAACAAAATTTGCCTGCAACTTGGACCTTTTGATTTTAAAGCATTCCTCCATAATGGGCCAACTCTTAAATTCATTTTCTTTCATTTCTATTGTGTAATAATGTGAAATAATGGTGGAAAACTACAAAGATTAGGTGTGCCTTCACTTCTGTAACTATGACACATATTCGGGTCAACTTAAGAGCGCTTTAGAGAAAGAATGGGAGGTCATTTCTGGTCATTGTTTATTCTTAAAATTCAGCACAAAAATATTTTTGCGGAAGAACGGCCCATAAACCAGTTTTAAAAATTAGTTGTAACTACCATTAAATTTCGTTTAAATTTTCAATCTTGGCGGTAGAATATCGGCAATGGTATTGCCCTACTTAGGTCCAAATGGTTTTTTTGTGTAAAATGATAATTTGAGTAGTTACAGCCATTTGAAGTTTTCTTTTGCGTTTTTCTCAAAACGGCTTTCTGTATTATAGGCCCTGCTTCTGGAAAAGTCCCCAATTGGAAAAACACTTACGAAAATCCAAAAAATTGCTTTTATGGGGCCAAGGGGAGTCACAAAAAACTGTGTGCGAAATCACTCACTAAATTAACGTACAATACAGTCAAAACTACCAAATTTTACGAAGTGCAAATCAATAGATTTAATCAATTGGCTGTTCCCGTATTTCAGCACATTAGACTTCATTTTATGAGTGGTTTCTCACAGAGCTTCCAAAGCCTCTCCTTGAGTCTCCATGAAAAAGATTTTTTGAAAATACTGAAAATTTGTCCAGTTTTGGCCATTAATTAGACCGTGGTAACCGTGGTGGAACTGGAACGCTGATGAATCAAATCACCAAGCAAATTGCATGCTAGACTTTTGGGTTCATAATGAACACTTATTCGAGAATTCCTACCGCCAGAGTCAACTTGTAGCAAGTGACGGGCGGCCAGGAATATTCCTAGACCGGAAATATACCTAGCAGATTTTCAGGAATATTCCCGATCTGGAAATTTACTCAAATTTTTTATAACTCAAGGTTTTTCTTTTTCAATCAATATTTTCAATTGATCTTTCAACTGATTAATAAATTGGTATCTATACATTTCAAATACGTTGTAATTTAATGTTAGAGTAAAGAATAAAAGTTGAAAAATATTTAATCCTTAAAATTTGAGTAAATTCCCAGGATTATTCCCGCAAAGAAAATTTGCGGTAATAAACCAACACTACTTGAAGCCCACAACAACGAATCCGAAGATGATCACAGAGCACTTGCACCAAAAATGAATGAACCAATTACGATCAAGACTAGACTTGACTACACTAGACTGTTTTTTTATTTTCAAAAAATAATAACGGCAGAAAAATAATGTACAAAAAATAAAAATATAATTAAAATAAAATAAAATGTGAAGTGCTATGATACCCATCAACTAAAAATGAGATGAGTACCGAACTGAAGGAAACAATGTAACACAGGTATTAAAATTGAACTTGTATTAGTTAGCTTTGAAAGCGGATCAATTACAACACAGGAATCGTCGATTTCGGTATAAAATATTAGTACGATAACAAAAATTGAATTAAAATCGTAAGTCTAAGGACAATATACTTTGGAAAAAGTTTCAATTGAATGATTTGTAAAATATGAATAGAATCTTATATTAAAGTTCATGGCCTCTCCGCAAACGGGAAAATTAAAGAAGAACGGACAAACACAATCCAATGACACAACCTGCTCACGCCTTCTCCGCTTGCTTCCTTGACCCAAATCTTGATATACAGTATCAACGACCAACCCGCAAAATATACACCGTACGGCAAGTGACAACTCACTTAAGCAATGGCGATAAGACCGGCACTAACCAATTTTTGAATCTTTGAGGCTATATCAGGGTTTTTCAAATGACTGCAACAGACACAAGAGAAAAAAATTAGTTCCAAATTAAAAAGGGGGCACAGAAAATAAATGGGGGCTCTTGCTAATTTTTGCTACATGAAACTGATTAGTTCGTTCTGGCGTGAAAACCAGCAATTCTTATGAAGAGCACATTAAGAAATGACAAAATTTACTAACAGAGTCACAAAATTAATGTTAAGTTTCAGGCACAATGGCGTAGCTACTCAGGTACCATGGGAAATTCCTATCTAATTTTCTATGATACTTGCATAGCTCCGCCATCTTCGCTCTTGAACCAAATGTCCTATACCATTTCACAAATGCCAGTTTCCTGCCAACTGCTAACCTTCTCACATTGCTCAAAATTTGTGGAATTTTGAAATGGATTTATTTCACCATCCTTTGGTCAAAAAAAAATGCTGCAAGTTTCTTTCAGCAGCAAAAGAAAATTAAATAATAAAGAGGTGCGCAACAGACAGAGTCAATATACAATAGAGACCACGCACTATCTATCTTGCCCATGTTTGTGCGCGGTGGCAACTTTTTTCTTTGGGGTCTCAACAGAACACCGCAAACATGACCATACGTTGACTGATGAGAAAAGTTATTGAGATTTTTGCCTACTGCAACCCAAGCACCAAAATTGCATCAGTCAACGTTATGGTCCATGTTGGACGGTGCTCCTTCATGCTCCATGTGTTAAAACCTGTTGAGTTCTGAAAAATTAGTCAGCCACCGCGCACACGGCTAGTGCATGGTCTCTATTATATACTGTCTCTGGCAACAGACCCATTTCTTGGAATTGGCGTTTTCTTAAAAAATAGCCATAAATATAAACAAATGAATCACATATATTGAAAGATGGTCTTAAAACATTCTGTAGGATGTTTTCAACCCCTTAAGATACTTGAATAATAGTTGTAGTAATAGCAGTAGTTAAGTTCAGCCGCCCAAACCATGTGCTCGTTAAGCTAATAATAAAAGCAAGAATTTGGGAAGAGATACTTACTCGTACAACGCTTTAGGATCTTGCTGCATTTGATTTATTATCATTCTCATCGCTGGATCTGTGAGAATCGCTTGGACTTCTGGGTCGTTCATGGCTCTCTTTTTCACTTCTTCAGGATCGGAATTAACGGCCACTGAACATTGTCTAAAACCTTCTACAGCTTCCTGCAGTGCATAAATAATGACAGCATTTTAGTTGAAAAGAAAGGGAGAAGTCAGATTTATTTCTCAGGGTGGCAAAAATTTTAATGCTTTCAAATCCTCTCCACCCATTCGCATCATTGGATGAGTCTGACTTGTTCAACAGCGGTCAGCCCGTAACTCAGCAACAAAAACCGCCACACAACGATATTCAAGAGCTTGCGGCGTTTCCCGATAGATAGCATCACTCGCTTTACTCAACTTTCGCAGTTTAGCCGCAAGACGAGCTCCTCACTGGCATAGGAGTGCATGAGTACTGTTGCCAAGCTACTTTTAAAAAATTAATTGTGATGCTGATGGGTTAACTTTCTTCTGATTTTAAATTACCTTTACGACAATCCATAAACATAAGAACCGTAAAATCATGAGTAAAATCATGTTCTCAGAACACCACAGGAACTCAGATAAGGAGTTGCATTGGTCCTGATTGACAACCCTCCTCCCCCCCCCCCTCCCTTCCACTCATGAATTATTCAAGGAGTTGATCAATGTAATAAACTTACAGTAGCTAAGAACTGTAAAAACTGTAGCCAAGAATACAGAAAAACAATGCCACTCTTAAAACGTGACTCAGAGAAAAAGAAGCACATCAGTTTTCTCATTGCTGAGAAAAGCTTGCAATGAGATGACGCAGCAAGCCCTTCCATCTTTAAGCAACGATTCTTACCTAGTTGCCCAGACTTCCGAACAGGCTGTGCCAAACCTAGTTTGAGGTTGTTTCACGAAAGATGGCTGACAAGAGCTCACTCGGTGTCCTGAACAGTAGGTTTGTTCGCGCCTTTACGAATCAAAGTTAGTGCGCAGAAACACAAACTAGCTCACTGCGTAGTAAACAAGCCAATCTGTCGTCTGTCAACTCTCATGAAACCACCCTCTACCCACAGGGCAGTACCTTAGGAGATACAAAATATTGTAAAACAACCAATCAGCATTCCATTAAGGATGGCATCTCATTACTACTAAGAAAACTAGAGCAAGATACCCTGTTTTTGCAAGATGAATTTTGTTAGGAGACAATGCACTTTTATGCGCCACTGTATTCTTTCGTTTGGTAATTTTTTTTCAATTCATTGGGTTTTAGGAATTCTTGCGCCTTGCAGTGAATCTTGAGCGGTAATTGAATGTGTTCAATACGACAAACTGAAGTAAATATAGCTTAAATTTGAGCTAGAAAGTAAGTAATGTGGATCAGATAAGATCAAAGCTTCAAACAATCACAGCACAATCAATAATTTGGAGGAATCAGCTGAGGTGACTCAACTTCAAATACATTAAAATTTCTGGCTCTTGTCTCGGATTTTCATCACGTCCAACAAACATTGAGAGGGTCAAGTACTTAAGCGTAAACTATTATCATGGGTCTATTGCAACCTTTTGCTATAGCAGTATGGAGTATTGATTCTAATGTGAAATCGTATGAAAATTACATTTACGGCATCAGAAAGTCATTACATGCAAAAATAAACTCACTAGAGATGTTTAACTGAAGTCCAAGATGGCAGTAAAAAAGCAAGTCAACCTGTGCACATCCACCATGAACATCTAAGGAGGCCAATGCCGTAACTCACGCTAGAATGTAAACACCAACATCACAACTCAGACAAACAAATAACCTCTGTTAATGTACAGTAGTTGGCGTCGGCCATCTTTGATGTTCATGGTACAAGCATACAGGTTGACTCGGTCTTTTACCGCCATGTTGGATTTCAGTTAGACACCTCTTGTGAGTTTATCATAGCATATAACAGGGGTTTGAACCGCGACAAAAAATCGGTTCAGTTTGCGGTTCACGGAAAGTTGATAAACCGCATAAACGGTTCGGTTTGCAGTTCAAGAAATTTTAAAAATGTGGTTCGGTTCGGGTTTTTGAAATCTGCTGAACCGTTCAGGTGAGTTGTAAAAAACCGCTCCGAACCGGCTCAGATGGGACGTGAGGAACCACTCCGGAGCCATGGAATATAATTAAAAAATCACATTATGTTCACGTTATGACAATTTACTTCCTAGTTTTTTATTTTTTTTATTTAAATCAGAGACAAATAGAGACGGAGCACTAACTGGCTGCTGCAGAGGCACTCTGAATTCTTGCGGATTCAACAAAACAACAGTCATCGTCGCATGGTGTTGAATGGTGAGCACCCTCCTCTTCACTTCCCGCCCATCCCCCCGTGTTTTCCGAATGTCACCGTTCAACACCAGGCGACGTCGCAAGGTGTTGACTGTTGTTTTACATGTTATTTTGTTGAATCCCCGAAAATTCAGAGTGCCACAAATCTTTCCTATGTATTTTAGCGTAGTGCTCCGTCTCTATTTGTCTCTGATTTAAATGGTTCAAATATCGAATAAAAGTAATAAAATTGAAGCAGCCAAATTAAAAAAAATCAATGCTTGTTTTGAGCAGGATAACATTATAAGCAGACCAGAGACCTCCTGTTTAAAGATCACACGTCTCCAATTTACTTCAAATTTTGAACAAGATACGAACCGGTTCAACTGCCGGTTCGGAGATTTTCAAAATAGCAGTTCGGTTCGGTTTGCGGTTCGCAAAAATTTCTGAACCGCCCAAACGGTTTGGTTCGCGGTTCATGAAATTCATCAAATGCGGTTCGGGTTCGGTTTGCGGTTCATGAAAATGGTCGGTTTGGAGCGGTTTACGGTTTGGTTCAAACCTCTGGCATATAATGACTTCCTGATACTGTCACTGGAATTTACAAACGATTTTACATAAGATTCGACAATCCATTTTGCTGTAGCAAAAGTTTACGACAGACCCATTAAGGTGATTCTTTAGTGTTTAGTGCCGATCTCTGCCACCAGTGCACTACTGTTCAATTAATGTCTCATTAAAGGCCAAGAAAATTTATATTAAAGAAAACAGATTGTCAGTTACTGGATAATCATCTGACAAACATTTCTACAAATTATCTCGTCGTACCTTCAAAAATAAGGCTGAAAGTATAAAAAAAAAACGAAACATCGCTTTTCGATACAAGAATCGATTTGCAATATTCCATTTTTTAGTACTTTCAGCCTTATTTTTGAAGTTATTGACGAGATATTCTGTAGAGATGTTTGTCAGATGATTATCTAGTAACTGACACTCTGTTTTCTTAGAATTAGAATTACATTTGGTCTATGATTTGACATTAATCGAACGGTAGCGCTGATGGCAGAAATTGGCACTGAACGCTGAAGAGTCCTCTTAACAGAAAATTACCGGTAAGCAAATAAAGGAAACTTACCGCATTCGAAGCATCTAATTCCAAGGCTTTTTGATAGGCATCAAGTGCTTTGCTATGCTGCTGCATTCCTTGCAGAATTTTACCTTTCCTAATCCAACCTTTAACTAGATTGATCAAACAGAGAAAATGAGACAAAAATTAAAGTAGAGACAACAGTGAAGAGTTTAAAGAGAACTACAAGGTTTCAATCAGGACTTGGAGAGAGAGAGAGAACCAACAACATAACTTAAACCCATTCTAGGGAGTCCCACTTAAAACAAAAGTTCAAAGTTATGTCCAGGCCCAGCAAAAACAATTTTCCATTTGACTAAAAAATAACTTCTTCAAAGTTAGAGTTAAAATGGTGGAGTCTGAGTGCTGCCGCCTGGCACTTGCTTGTTTTACAAGTGTTACCCCCACTTTCTCGATTTCGAATTTTTGCTTTTTTTGCAATTTCTTTTAAGAGGATTAAAGTGCTCCAAAACTTCTAAAAATAAAACTGAGAGCTTTTAGCAGCATATTTAAAAGAACAAAATATCTTACTTGACTTGAATGATTCAGCTTAGAAGAAAATAAATGCAAACATGGGAAAAAACACAAAAATCACTTTTTCTTGTTTTTTTCCAGATTTTCTGATTTTTTCTTGTTTTTCTGAGAGTTGTAATGCACTGAGTGGTTTGAACAGGTTACCGGGAAAGTATAAGATAATTCACTTTACAATTGAAATAATAGTTTAACTTATATTATCACTGTGGGTTTAAGAAAGCATCACAAAATCGTGAGATAACTCCTAAATATCAAAATCTCAACACTTTATGAATTGATATTTTTTTTCCCTCATTTTGAACAGAAAATGGTCTAACTACATATATGATTAGTCATAAAAATGAATTTTTGAATTTAAAGCATCCATCAATGAATAGTCAAGGCTCAACAAAATCACTTCAATGGGGCAGTTGCAAGGGTCTGAATTGTTGTGTTTTATACAGGGTGTCCGGTAAGTCCCGGAACGGCTGCGCCATTTCTTTATTTACGCAGATAAAAAAACCAAACTTTGGGAATGTTCCTAGATAAATAAAAACTACTTTTTGGGGGGGTCAAAATTTTGGTCGCCCCTCCCGGGGGGGCGGGGGCGCCCCTAACTTTTTTTTTTCAAATGGCAACCCCTATCTTGTGATACCTCATTCGAAAGAGGGTAAAAAACTGAGCATTTTGGCGCAAACCGCATGTCGATATCTCTTTTAGTATTTGAGATATCGAACTTCAAAATCTATGGAAACCTATTTTAAAAAAATCATAACTCTTATTCAAAAAGTCGCTATTTAAAAAACTAGGGGTCTAAACTACTCTACGTAACAAGCTCTTTCCAGGGAAAAACACCTCTGCCCCAAAAAATCAACTTACAGTCATTGTTTTTTTTCCCGCCAAAATTTTTTGAAAAATTTGGGCGGGGGAAAAAAAAACAATAACTGTAAGTTGATTTTTTGGGGCAGAGGTGTTTTTCTCTGGAAAGAGCTTGTTACGTAGAGTAGTTTAGACCCCTAGTTTTTTAAATAGCGACTTTTTGAATAAGAGTTATGATTTTTTTAAAATAGGTTTCCATAGATTTTGAAGTTCGATATCTCAAATACTAAAAGAGATATCGACATGCGGTTTGCGCCAAAATGCTCAGTTTTTTACCCTCTTTCGAATGAGGTATCACAAGATAGGGGTTGCCATTTGAAAAAAAAAAAGTTAGGGGCGCCCCCGCCCCCCCGGGAGGGGCGACCAAAATTTTGACCCCCCCAAAAAGTAGTTTTTATTTATCTAGGAACATTCCCAAAGTTTGGTTTTTTTATCTGCGTAAATAAAGAAATGGCGCAGCCGTTCCGGGACTTACCGGACACCCGGTATAAAGAAAATTAAAGTACTTGATGAGCTGAGAAGAAAGATGCCTTTGGTTTCTAATTAAGTCCCATTGTTCCGGTGATGGGATTTTGGCCCAAAATACATTGTTTTAAACGGGAATTTCGCATAGAGACATCACTACACCCACAATTTTTTACAACTTTACACTTATGTAACTCCAAACCCGGGACACTTCGGGAAAAACCAAAGGCACCATTGTTATCAGGTCATCAAGTACTATCATTTTCTTTATAACAAACACAACGTTTCAGACCCTAGCAACTGCCCCATTATGAAATATGAGAATTAGACAAATTCTCAAGATTATTGGTCGAGCTCTGCCTCCGCTTCTAAAACGAGCTCTGGGCTATGGGTCACTCCAAACAACTAGTTGGCAAAGAGTTTGATAATCAACAGATATACAGGGTGTTTCTAAAACTTATGTCATCCTTTCTACCACATATTTTTGAGGTCAAAATAAGACATTTTTTCCTATAAACATGTGTCTGAAAATGCCCCCCTTTCGAGCTTCAGCCCCCTTAAGTTTTAAAAAATTGTTGGTTTTTTTGTTATATCGACCATAATTATAAACCAAATGTCATGAAAATTGGTGTCCCGGGGTACTTTTATGAGTAGAATCCATTACTGACCTCGAGAAATTCAGAAATGAGGTCTGACTGTATTTTTCAGGCAAACTTATACCTTCAACGACACAAATTTTATGCAACGGATTGGAAATTTGAAAAATAAAAACTGAAATCAGATGGGAAAAACTCTTAAAAAGATATTTGGTCCTCTTTGTTTTGGTCGATACGACGCATATTAAGCGAGATAATCGCTGCACAAGGTGGAAAAGTCAGCGCTTCTACCATGAAGAGCGACAGTAAGTATGCAACCCGCCACTCCGCTGCTACTTCGGCCCGCCCGCTATAGGAAAAGCTGTAGCTCAAAGGGGGGAATTTTCGGACACATGTTTAAAGGGAAAAAAAGTCTTATTTTAACCTCAAAAATACGTGGTAGAAATGATGACATAAGTTTTAGAAACACCCTGTATAATCAAAGCGTATGTTTTCTAAAGTATCAATGTAATTATATTGCACTTACTGAATTTTGGGTCCAGTTGGGTACATTTATCACAGTCTTTCAGTCCAAGGTCAAACGCAGCTAACTTTGTATAACAGGCAGCACGGTTACTGTAGTATTTGGCATCGTCCGGATTCCTATTAATGGCTTCCGAATATGCTTTGACAGCATCTGCATACTTGCCTAAAAAATTAAGACAACAAACGGAATTAAAAAAATGCAGAATGGATACAATAAGAAGAATCAAGAAGGTAAGTGCACGAAAAAACGTGCGATTTAACTGAACAAAATTCGGATCTTAAGATAAAAATTTAATTATTGCCTAGGATAATGTCAAACCATCAGACGTTGCACAAGTGTTAGTCAAAGCCTTCACTTACAATCAGCTTAAAATTGTATCATCATTTGAGGATCAATAACATTAACTCTTCGGTTCACAAACTAAGAAACATCAATTCCTTTGTTTACTTCCCCTAACTAACCTAGAAAAGGAGTGGAGCAAATGAAACCATGAATTAGAGGTAAAGACAAGATAATCATAACGTCATGCTGGTAACAAGGAAACAAAGGGTGATTTTGATAAGAATGAAAACGTAGATTTGATGTACTCATCAGACGTTGCACAAGTGTTAGTCAAAGCCTTCACTTACAATCAGCATATACGATTATTTCATCATTTGAGCACAGAAATCTACAATCAGAACGGAAACTCCCGTGAGTGCTGAAAGAAATAGGATATGGAATTTAACCACAAAAAATGGCGTCTTTGCCTGCTCACTTCTCAAGATGGCAAAAGTCCTTTTCGACGTTATCATTACAATCAGGGTTAATGTTTAACCCATCACAACGAGGCTGGTTGCTAAAGATTGTCGAAAATGCTCACTTGTCATTTTCCAACACGACAGACCAAAAGTAAAAAATGTTTCAAATTTTACTTTTCTGTGATTTGAGGATTCAGGGTGTCTAGGAGAGTTCTAGTTATTGATTCCCTCATATTCTACATCTTCTACTTATCAAATTCCCTGGCGTTTCTTCAAATTTCCCGCACTGTTTCCGACTATGTTGCCAAATTTTTTAGAAACATGAGCAAAGCTACTTCATCTAAAATACTATAAGAAGTTATCTTCTGATTTCAGAAGCAAATTCTTCAGACATGGAAGAATGTGTAGGGAAAGGAGGCCCAGTTTATGGACTTGGTTAGGTTAGGTTACCAAAATCTACCAAAACGGACTAGGTCCCAAAATCTTAAGGGCATCTCTGAGACCATGAAACTCAAGTAAAAATAAGATGATCATATCAGTAATAAGGTAAAATAAAAAGAATCAGAATTTGTTTTGAAGAAAAACTAAGATTCAATGAGACGAAAATTAAGTCCATGCCGTGAGAGAATGTCAAATCATCAGACGTTGCACAAGTGTTAGTCAAGCCTTCACTTACAATCAGCATAAAATTGTTTCATCATTTGAGACATACAGGCCCTGGGTGCTTCCACTTTTGAAGTGGGATGGCTTCATTGAACAACCAGGGTCTGTTGTGGACTTTCACTACAGCAAAGTCAAGTAAGTAATGATTCAAATTTAAAGAGACACAGAAATAACAATGAGCTCACGTAAAATTACTAAAATTCATTTCTAACCCTTATTCCCTAAATTGTTTTGCATGCTCATTTTCCTCCACTTGGATTTAAATTGGGTTTAAAACCAGCATTTTAGCACGCATTTTGTGCCTACCAACAAAATTGTGAGCAAAGCAAGCACCGCTAGTTCAACGTACTGCCACTAAGGTGCAAAAGCGCTGAATACATGTGTCAAATGTCACATGGAGTCTAATCAAAAGATGCGGAAGCGTGAACAGAGTTTGTCTAGCACAGCTTGACACACGAGCAAAACCTGTATAAAGACTGCGACAAGTAGCACTCGATACACAAGCAGTAAGAGTTACTGCTCAGCACTAACAGCGTACAAAAAGTCACTTTCTAATGTCATTACTGGATACCCTTCTACTTCGTATCCAACCACTTAGGATACTATATATCCAAAGACAATGTGACCACAGACCATTATTATATTATTTATTATTTACTATTATGTATTTATTATTATTATTTATTATTCATTATTATATATTATTTATTATTATTTATTATTATTATTTATTATTATTATTATGTTTTTACGGACCATTAAAAACTCCTTCCTACAGCTTCTTAGGTACCCCCAATTGCAATGACTTATTTTGGTCGAGAACAAAATCCTGTAGGATAAAAACATAAAGGATCAAAAGGATCAAAACAGTAACGATCAAAACATAAAACTTACCATTTTTAAATAGTTCATTTCCTTGCTCTTTTGCTTCTTCTGCTTTGTCCGGATCGACGTACGCTCTCCTTTCCTCCTCTTTAATTTTTTTATCGAGATCAGAGATGATGGATTTTAACTCCGGAGTTCTATGTTCCGACATGGCTTTTTCAAAATATGTTTTTGCACTACGCCATTTCTATCAGAACAGAAAATACAACAGGTCACAACAGGAACTGCCAGCAATTACAAAAATCAGAGGGCAATTAGGGAGAGAGAAAATATAAAGAGAGGGGGAAGGGGGGGGGAGACCCCATTTCAACCCATTTCAAGGACAGACAACAGATGATAAGGAATGGCAAGTGGGTACAGTGAGTATCAACCACAGCGCTATACAATTATCTAGAGTGGAAATTTAATGGGTAACCTGCGTAACCACCATGGGGGATTTTTAGGTCAGGTTTAAGCGAGTAATTTGTCCATGTATTCCCATGTATTTTGACGCAACGAACATGTTTCGATTCTACGGACGCCACATCGTCTCCGCATCAAAATACATGGGAATAAAGGGGAAGATTACTCGCTTAAACCTAACCAAAAAATCTCCATGGTGGTTACGCAGGCTACCCATTAAACTTCCACTCTAGATAAATGTATAGCTCGATGGTATCAACAAGAGAAATCATGTTCCCACACTATTAGCAATCTATTATAGAAATTTGATTATGAACGAGGCTGTGAGAACAGCTTCCGAAAAAATTTCATTTTTGAAGTACTTCATTCAGTGGTTCCGAAAATGTCTGTTTTTTGGTTTAAATATTTCATTTGAAATTATCAAAAACCATTGTTCATCATTGAAGTAAAAGAGAAATCGGGACAGATTGGAATAGAGGAGGTGTATGAATACAATACTCAAAGAAATTCCACTGGTAATTTGAACTTCATTCAGTGGTTCCGAAAATGTCTGTTTTTTTAGTTTAAATATTTCATTTGAAAACATCAAAAACCATTTATCATCATTGAAGTAACAAAGAAATCAGGGTGAAAGACTGGTATAAAAGAAAGCTTTAAAAATGACGAGGACAGAAATACATTTGTGACCACTCAAGGGAAAAGGGACCTTAGTTCCCGGAGACAAAGTTTTCAGGGGAGCTATTTTTAGTGAGTTGGGTCAAAAAATACGAAATTGAGTTTTTGACACCAAGCGCTTTATGGAAGCCTCAAGAGTAAATTTCCAAGATATTAGTTCATTTTTTGGCCACAAGGTAGCATAACAATGGGTCTGTTGCAAACTTTCGCTACAACGATAAAGAGTGTTTAATAATATGTAAAATCACCTGAAAAGTCCATTGGTGGCATCAGAAAGTCGTAAAATGCAATAATAAACTCACAAGAGGCGTTTAATGAAATCCAAGATGGCGGTAAAATATTGAGCAATTTGTATGCATGCACCACGAACATCCAAGTATAGCCAACCTCACAATATTGATCACACCCAATCACAACGTAAATAAACACATAACCTCTAAAGCTGTGAGGTTGTCAACGTTGGCAATCCTTGGAAGTTAAAGTTGCATGCATACAGATTGCTCGATATTTTACCGCCATCTTGGATTTCATTAAACGTCTCTAGTGAGTTTATTATTGCATTTCATGACTTTCTGATGCCACCAATGGACTTTTCGGGCGATTTTACATACGATGAAACACTCTTTATCATTGTAGCAAAAGTTTGCAACAGACCCATTGATTTTAGCTGGAGCAGGTCGAAATGAGGAAAAATGTATTTTTGCATACATGGAACCAAGGTCCCTTTTTGTATTGTTATTGTAGCTTTGAGGTTAGCTGCTTGCCACTACTAATTAGTACTTACAATTAGTTTGTGGTTGTTTTGGGGTAATTTTAAATCGAGGTAGTTTTAACTTCAAACCTCTTTTCCTCAAAACTACAAATTTTGAACTGTAAAGACTCAAATTACCATAACTTCAGTTTGAAATGACATTTTTGGGCGTTCTTGGCGTGAAAATGCTTAGAAAACACTCCTTCATGCAGTGGTACTAATATCTCAATTTTGACTCTCCGGGCACTAAGGTCCCTTTTCCCGTGCGCGGTCACATTTAATACTCAAAAACTTCATTCAGTGGTACCGAAATTGCCTGTTTTTTGTTTAAATATTTCATTGGAAACATCAAAAACCATTGATCATCATTAAAATAACAGAGACATCAGGGGGAGTAATAGAAATAAAAAATTTTAAAAAGAAGAACAGTATTCAGGTTGCATTCAAAGAAATTTGATGAATCTCTGTAAACTTCATTCAGTGGTTCCGAAAATGTCTGTTTTTTAGTTTAAATATTTCATTTGAAAACATCAAAAACCATTGTTCATCATTGAAGTAACAGAGAAATCAGGACAGATCGGAATCAAAGAGGTGTATTAATACAAAAATCAAAGAAATTCCACCGGTAACGTGAACTACATTCAGTGGTTCCGAAAATGTCTGTTTTTTTTGTTTAAATATTTCATTTGAAAACATCAAAAAACATTTATCATCATTGAAGTGACGGAGGATTCAGGGTGAAAGATTGGTATAAAAGAAAGCTTTAAACATGTCGAGGACAGAAATGCATTGAATACTCAGAAAACTTCACTCAGTGGTTCCGAAAATGTCTGTTTGTTTAGTTTAAATATTTCATTTAAAAACATCAAAAACCATTTATCATCATTGAAGTGACGGAGGATTCAGGGTGAAAGATTGGTATAAAAGAAAGCTTTAAATTATCGAGGACAGAAATGCATTGAATACTCAAAAAACTTCATTCAGTGGTTCCGAAAATGTCTGTTTGTTTAGTTTAAATATTTCATTTGAAAACATCAAAAACCATTTATCATCATTGAAGTGACGGAGGATTCAGGGTGAAAGATTGGTACAAAAGAAAGCTTTAAACATGTCGAGGACAGAAATGCATTGAATACTCAGAAAACTTCATTCAGTGGTTCCGAAAATGTCTGTTTGTTTAGTTTAAATATTTCATTTGAAAACATCAAAAACCATTTATCATCATTGAAGTGACGGAGGATTCAGGGTGAAAGATTGGTATAAAAGAAAGCTTTAAACATGTCGAGGACAGAAATGCATTGAATACTCAGAAAACTTCACTCAGTGGTTCCGAAAATGTCTGTTTGTTTAGTTTAAATATTTCATTTGAAAACATCAAAAACCATTTATCATCATTGAAGTGACGGAGGATTCAGGGTGAAAGATTGGTATAAAAGAAAGCTTTAAATTATCGAGGACAGAAATGCATTGAATACTCAAAAAACTTCATTCAGTGGTTCCGAAAATGTCTGTTTGTTTAGTTTAAATATTTCATTTGAAAACATCAAAAACCATTTATCATCATTGAAGTGACGGAGGATTCAGGGTGAAAGATTGGTATAAAAGAAAGCTTTAAACATGTCGAGGACAGAAATGCATTGAATACTCAGAAAACTTCACTCAGTGGTTCCGAAAATGTCTGTTTGTTTAGTTTAAATATTTCATTTGAAAACATCAAAAACCATTTATCATCATTGAAGTAACAGAAAAAAACAGGGTAAAATACTAAAAAGGAAAAATGTTTTGAATCTGGCAATCAAGGAAAAAAAAGGCTCTGAAAAATTTCACTGAAGGGTTTGGAAAATGTCTGTGTACTTAGCACAAATATTTCATCTGAGATATCAATGATTATTCATCAAAGAGGATTAGATTTGGCAATCCTTCGACTTGTCTCCCCGAGTCCAAATTTCCAATTCTTATCCATAAAATATTTAAAAAAAAAAATGAAACACCTGGTGAAATTAATAGAGGTAGGTATACTATTTCAGACAGCTTGAAGGCATTTTTCCGCAGTCCACATTACCCACACTGGTGGGTTCAGCTATTTCTAGCTCCAGTGTGTAGCGGTAATGCAGCTTAGACTTGTAAACTATCATCATTAACAGTTCTTCGGAGAGAGGTCCACGAAAAAAAACTTCAGAAGTGTAGTGAGGTAGTTATACTTAAGAATCATGTAACATAAATTTTTTGAAGTTTTAGGTAGGTATACTATTTCAGACTGCCTAGAGGCATTTTTCCGCCGCCCACATTACCCACACTGGTGGGTTCAGCTATTTCTAGCTCCAGTGTGTAGCGGTAATGCAGCTTAGACTTGTAAAATATCATCATTAACAGTTCTTCGGAGAGAGGTCCACGGTGAAAAACTTCAGGAGCGTGGAGAGATCGTTTTACTTAAAAAGCATGTAACATAAAATTAAGAAGTTCTTTTTAGGCGGGTATACTATTTCAGACAGCCAAGAGGCATTTTTCCGCGGCCCACATTACCCACACTGGTGGGTTCAGCTATTTCTAGCTCCAGTGTGTAGCGGTAATGCAGCTTAGACTTGTAAATTATCATCATTAACAGTTCTTCAGAGAGAGGTCCACGGTAAAAAACTTCAGGAGCATGGAGAGATAGTTTTACTTAAAAAGCAGGTAACATAAAATTAAGAAGTTCTTTTTAGGCAGGTATACTATTTCAGACAGCCAAGAGGCATTTTTCCGCGGCCCACATTACCCACACTGGTGGGTTCAGCTATTTCTAGCTCCAGTGTGTAGCGGTAATGCAGCTTAGACGAGTAAATTATCATCATTAACAGTTCGTCAGAAAGAGGTAGAGAACAAATATCTTCAGGTGCGTAGAGAAGTACTTAGAGGTTACATTACATGAAGTGGTGAAAATACTATTTCAGACTGCCTAGAGGCATTTTTCCGCGGCCCACATTACCCACACTGGTGGGTTCAGCTATTTCTAGCTCCAGTGTGTAGCGGTAATGCAGCTTAGACTTACAAATTATCATCATTAACAGTTCTTCAGAGAGAGGTCCACGGTAAAAAACTTCAGGAGCATGGAGAGATAGTTTTACTTAAAAAGCATGTAACATAAAATTAAGAAGTTCTTTTAAGGCAGGTATACTATTTCAGACAGCATTCATTCAGAGGCATTTTTCCGCGGCCCACATTACCCACACTGGTGGGTTCAGCTATTTCTAGCTCCAGTGTGTAGCGGTAATGCAGCTTAGACGTGTAAATTACCATCATTAACAGTTCGTCAGAAAGAGGTAGAGAACAAATATCTTCAGGTGCGTAGAGAAGTACTTAGAGGTTACATTACATGAAGTGGTGAAATTACTCAGGTGGTGGATATACTATTTCAGACTGCCTAGAGGCATTTTTCCGCGGCCAACATTACCCACACTGGTGGGTTCAGCTATTTCTAGCTCCAGTGTGTAGCGGTAATGCAGCTTAGACGTGTAAATTATCATCAGTAACAGTTCTTTCGAAAACGGTCCACAGTAAAAATCTTCAGGAGCGTGGAAAAGTAGTTTCACTTAAAAATCATAATTGACAAAAATTTATGAAGTTGTTTTAGGTGGGTATACTATTTCAGACAGCCTGGAGGCATTTTTCCGCAGCCCACATTACCCACACTGGTGGGTTCAGCTATTTCTAGCTCCAGTGTGTAGCGGTAATGAAGCTTAGACGTGTAAATTATCATCATTAAGAGTAAAGTAGAAAAAGTTAAGCATAAAAAAAGAATATAATATGGCGAACTGAGTGTAAACAGAGGAAAAATTCTTACCTCCATCTTTTTATATGCATTACCAATTCGAGCTAAAGCTTTTGAAATAAGTTTGAAATCTGCCCTATTTTCTCTGCCAATTTCTACTGCTTTTTCACACATTTCTATGCACTTATCATACTCCTTCTGTTCAAAATACACCGCTGAAAACAGAAAATACTTCATTTAGTTTTTTCTGACAACTAAATTCAACCAAGAACAATTTTTGTAAACAGATGCGACTGAATAATTTACTTATTTGCCGCAAATCAGAAAGACCAATCGAAAGAAATCGTTCATAGATCTTCACAACAATAAAGTTCATCATAAGCGGAGTTTGAAATTGAACAAGATTGGTAGATAGATAGATAGATAGATGGAAGCGTTACAGCTCAAATTTCACAAAAATGTTTAAAAGTCAAGTAATTTACAGTGCATTAGTTTGAGAAGCTATACATCAGAAAGACCAATCGAAAAATCGTTCAAAGATTTTCACATTAATATAATAGTTCATCATGCGTTCACTTCTTTTTTTTTATCTTCGTAGTACCTAAACAAAGTAGGATTTAAAAAACCATGTGTAAAAGTCATTTCAGGAGAGTTGACAGATGATAGATCCGCTTGTTTACTGCGCGGTGAGCAAGTTGGTGCAGTTTCTGCACACTGGCTTCGATGCGCAGAGTTGCGAACGAACCTAGGGCGCAGGAAGCCGGCTATGCCATCATCAATCATCTTTCATAAAAGGAGCTCTACTTCACAGTTCATCTGGTCGAGAGGGAAGGCCTACGACACAGATACCCAACACTTCCAGGCAGCACTAGGCTTTGATTTTGTATTGTTTCTTTGAAGAGTTCTCCTAAGTCTTGTTTATTTCCATTAATCAGAAAGACCAATCGATAGTCTGATCAAATAGTTTCACTAGTAAGATAATCATCATCTAAATGGAAACGGCAAGAGCTCAGATTACAAATTAATTTTGTTGGGAGAAAGGCTACTCACTGGAAATTTGCCATGAGATCAATAAAATAATAAAATAACAAAATAATAATTTGGGCAAAAGTTACGGGACTTTGAAATTATGACCTCGAGCCCCCCTCCCGCCCTTCCCAGTTGACCAAAATTAAAAAACTGGACATTTTTTAATGCGTCTTGACGAGCTCCATCGACCCTGAAATTATGAAATTTTTTTGACGATAGCCCATTCCTTAGGGGAGCTGGATCAACCTCTTTAAAATGGAAGAGGGGAAACACTATACTTCTATATTACCCTGCTGATATTGAGAAGGGTGAAGGTTCAAAGAGAAATTAAGTAATATGTTACCTGCTATGTTGTTATAATAAGTGATTTCAGTTGGATGTAATTCAACAGCTTTATTGTAGTGACTTAACGCAGTTTCAAAATCTTTCGATTTGTAAGCTTGGTTACCGAGTTCTTTTTCTTTCAGAGCCTACAGGAGGAAAGTTAAATTATCAAATTAATAAATTCTGAGTTAAGATGATCAAATTAAGTAATGTATTACCAAAACAAGTGCCTTAAGAGAATTTTATCATCAGGTTCGAAACTTTTCAGGGGATACCGAACGCCAAAGTTAACAAAAACATTTCCAGCCATCAGCAGCATTGTTTGTTTCCGTCTTTCACCGTTGAGTTGCTCTTTTCGCCCCCACCTTGCGGAAAGGATGTAAATTCTAAGAGTAGTTCAACGGATTAATAAAACTGATTTGGAGCAGCAGCTTTTAAAAGTCATTGTCCAGTCGCTTCTTAGTTAAAGCTTACTCCAGAGACACCTTCAAATAACAAGCGACTGAACAATAGTTTCCAAAAGACTTCCAACCCAAATCTCTAACTTATATTTAGCTTTATTGATCAGTTTCTCTATGAAGTCCCCGATCAGCTCGCTGGACTGATGGTACAATGGTTCTGCATTTAACGATCACAAACAACAAATGAAATTCAAGTTTCACTTACATTTTTCTGTTCTGGAGTTAGATTGGGATTTTCCGAGGGCGATGGAGGTGGCGGGGTTTCTTTGGGTTTCTTCGGTGGCGTTGGTTCTGGCTTGTCTACATCCATAAAGTCATCTGGAGCATTTATATTCATACCAAGCAGGACGTTAAGAGTCGACATTAAAAGCGGGTTGTTAAGATTCTTTCTGAAAGATTCGAGATAGATATCATTGAGCATATACTTTCCCTGCATGACTGACGAGATGCAAAATGATTACACTACTAAACATGACCGTCGGACAGTAAAAAAGACGGAAACTAATGCTCATCTCTTTCACCTATTTTTCACCTCATTGCGTTTGAAACACTTTTCATGAACTAATTGTAAGTAAAATTAAATCTGTAAGTAAGAGCTTTGACTCACAAACATAGCATGAAGAAAAAAATAAAGAGTAAAGCGAGAGTAAAATTAGAATTAGAATTTGCGGTATCAGATCGGGCTTGAGACAAGTTTTTCCTCAAAAAATTTTCAGAAGCCAATGAATTCATCACATACACACTAAATAAAACAGTATTGTAGAAGTAGTGAAGTCCAGCCCCCCAAACACGATAGTTTGTTTGGCTGATATTTCATAGCATACAACTGGACTGGATGAAAAAAAAAGGGAATAAAGACGACCGATGTATTCTCAAACAAGAATGGGAAAAGAGAAAATCACAAAACTAGAAAAAATTAAAAGACGAAATTAATAACGAAAAAATAATTAATAATTAATTAATAATTAATTAATTGTTAGTTTCAAATTGATTGGAAGCCGAAAGATACCACCAAGAGCCAAAACAATGAAAAGCGAGCACATTTGGTCAACAGTAACAGCCAAGATTAGAGACAAAAAACTCCGCAAAGATTTTTCAAGAGCCAACGAATTCTTGTCAACAGAGTAACATTTTAGAACTGAGGGGAAAAAAGGGAGAAAGATTTTGAAATCTTGCCTTAAAATCAGATCGGGCTTGAGATACATTTTCTACACAAAAATATTTCAGGAGCCAATAAAATCATCATTTAATTATCAACGTTTGCGGTCATACTTGGAATCAGTTGATGATTAAAGTACTAGTTAAGGAGCTTAGAAAAAAAATCCTGCTTTGGAATCAGATCGGGCTTGAGATACATTTTCTACACAAAAATATTTCAGGAGCCAATAAAATCATCATTTAATTATCAACGTTTGCGGTGAACTTTGACACAGATGATGATTTAAGTACTAGTTAAGGAGCTTGAAAAAATTCTTGCTTTGGAATCAGATCGGGCTTGAGATACATTTTCAACACAAAAATATTTCAGGCGCCAATAAAATCATCATTTAATTATCAACGGTTGTGGTTAACTTAGACACAGATGATGATGATTTAAGTACTAGTTAAGGAGCTTAAAAAAATTCTTCCTTTGGAATCAGATCGGGCTTGAGATACATTTTCGACATAAAAATATTTCAGGAGCCAATAAAATCATCATTTAATAATCAACATTTGCAGTTAACTTAGACACAGATGATGATTTAAGTACTAGTTAAGGAGCTTAAAAAAATTCTTGCTTTGGAATCAGATCGGGCTTGAGATACATTTTCAACACAAAAATATTTCAGGAGCTAATAAAATCATCATTTAATTATCAACGGTTGTGGTTAACTTAGACACAGATGATGATTTAAGTACTAGTTAAGGAGCTTAAAAAAATTCTTGCTTTGGAATCAGATCGGGCTTGAGATACATTTTCTACACAAAAACTTTTCAGGAGCCAATAAAATCATCATTTAATTATCAACATTTGCAGTCAAACTTTGAAACAATTGACGATTACAGAACTATGGTCTGTTCGTTTTAACTTGAGACCTGAGCGGGCGATAAATGAATTTCCGGAAAATAGACAATGGCAACACTTCAACAGGTTGTCATAGCACAAGAGTCAGGCAGCAGCCCAGTCACCTCGGCCGACTGACAAGGGTTAGCACTCCTACGTTGCCACAGAGGGCAAATTTACCTGAATCTCCAGGTCTCAAGTTAGAACGAACAGACTATAGTTGAGTGAGGGACATGATTTATAGTTGAGGAGCTTCAAAAAATTCTTGCTTTGGAATCAGATCGGGCTTGAGATACATTTTCAACATAAAAAATTTTCAGGAGCCAACAAAATCATCATTTGATAACCAAAGCATGCAGTAAGATTTTGAAGCTTTTGACAGATAAAAAATAGAAAAATTGCTCATAAGAAATGTACTTACAATACCAGGCTAGGGTCATTCTTAATATCGTTGATTAGTTTCACATAGGTAGGATTATCGCATAGCCCTTTTGTTCGAGGGTCAGTTCGCAGTTTTGTCCACAGATCCGGTTGCTTGAAAGGCCCAGCGAATAGATCTGCGAAGTCTGAATTCGATGGATCTTCTATTTGCTCTTGTACTTCCTTTAATCCTTCCTTTAACTGAGCATTATTCGGATCGTGTTTGAGACCTTCTTCGTACGCCTGAATCGATTCTTCATACCTTTTCAGATAAGCTAGTGCACTTCCTTTCCTTGAATAGCCCTGAAAAAATTTAAGATAATAAATTATAAATGATACAAGTGAGAGCATGAGAGATTTGAACCTCGAGCAGACTCAGCTAATTTACGCTATGCATTATTTCCTGAGTAAAATTCAGTGACAGTTACGATCACCACATAAAAAATTATGGTATTCCTTCACAGACTCACAAAATTACTTTAAATTTTAATGCATGATGGCGGAGCTACCCAGGTATAATGAGAGCTTTCTATCAAATTTCAGACTTTCCTCTGTGTATTTGTATAGAGAGAGAGAGAGACAAAATAGACAGGAACCCTCCATGACACCTGCGCAGCTCCAACATTGAAGAGCGAAGATGGCGGTCCGCCATCTTGCATAGGTCCTATGCAGGTATCATAGAAGATTCCTGATTTGTCTCTCCAGGGGTGCAAAATGTTCCAAAACTTCGGAAGTTTCATGCGATCCATGACTTTATTTCCTCACAGGATTTTAAAAAATTTCCTCACAAAAATTGGAAAATGATGACTTTTTTTTGGTTATTTTAACATTTCAACACCCTATATACTAAAAATGACCTATATTTTCTCATTTTTTACACTATTTTCCTGGGAAATCCTTATTGCCATTATTAAAAACAAAAAAAAAAAACAAAAACAAACAAAAATATTTGGACAAATTTCCTCATTTTTCTAGAAATTTCCTCACTTTCACGCGATCCGCGGATCGCTAGATCGGGCACATTTTGCACCCCTGTGTCTCTCTCTCTCTATATGGACAGTAGATATACTTAAGTTGAGCAGCCATGAAATTTTCACTTCGTTTCGTTGCTTTTTTACGCAGCAGTGAATTTTTTTACAGATTAATTCTGTCCTCGGACACAACTTCGGAAATTTAGTTCTGTTAAAAAATGTCAAAAATTCAAAAAATTATTTCTTTGAAATTATTGAGACTAGGGAGCTGACATTTTCCAGAAGTTGTTAATTTTGTGATCCTAAAAAGCAAAAAAAAAATGTCATGAAAATTCGAGTAGGTGGATGTCATGGCCTGGATGAAGCGACATGGAATTAAGGTGATACTTTTTGTCAAATACCACATCTGCATATGCGACAGCTCTCAGAAGCTTTTGCAAAACAAGAAAGAAGGGCCATAAAATACAATTCATTCAATTTATGATCAAAATTTGTCAACATTTTTTTAAAGTTATTCTCAAGTCATGGGATAGTACCCAACCTTTCCAGATTTCCCGAAGCGGAGACCTATTTCTATTGCCACAGATTCTGCTATTTCCAAGTTTGAAAAGAAAGTAGTTTTTGGTTAAAATGGTAGCTTTAACAGATGTTTCTTGATGCTCGTCACCATAGAATTGTTGAACTTAATGACTCAACTGATTTGTTGAAAAAGAGAAACAACAAAATCAGTACAAGCGTACGATCAGCACACAGGAAACGACAAATACGCAAGGAGCAAACAGACCAGGACTCAAGACAATGATGGAAAAAGAGAAATAGACTCACTTTGGGCCAATCTGGTTTCAGTTTAACTGTTTGTTCCGCATCTTCTAAGGCTTTCAGGTAATTCCCTGACTTGGCATAAGCGGCAGAGCGATTACTAAAGAGGACATGGTTGCTGCTGTCTAATTCGATAGCTTCTGAATAATACTTGAGAGCTTCCGCAAAATTATTGGCCTGCAAAGCTGCATTCCCTTTATCCTTTAACTCGTTCACCTGAAACATGAAAATTAATGAAGTGAATCTAGAAAGTGAGAGAGAGAGAATATGCTAATTTTGAAAACATAATAAGTACACAATCAAGGCTTTAGTTGTTATAAAGATGTGCGCTTCAGAAGAAAAGGGGGAATGAGGGTGCGAGAGTACCTAAGCTCACCCTGTAGCCTCATCCAAAACAATAAGTCAAGCTGGCAAAGTGAACAGCTGCTTTGCCTTTATTTGTACGTGTGTGCATCAAAATGATATAGCATTTTTAACGAAAATTGGGAGCCAGAGCTGCTGTTGCTTGTACTTTGGTAGTTTTTTCATTTCACCAAGGATTCCACCAATCAACCAAAACATTTCACAATTCAGTTAGAGCTCGTTTCAGAGGTGTAGACGGACCAAAACCATAATCTTCCGTGAATTTTTAACTTTTACTCCTTCAAATCAATACCGAATTTGCCTCTGACATTTTTCTTTTGTGTTTAAAGTTTTCCTCATTGAAAAGTGAAAATTTCATTTTTATTCATTTTCATCAAGTAATATCAGAAATAATGTTGACAAATTCCAAAGATTATCGGTCTTGGTCCGCCTACACTTCTGAAACGAGCTCTAAGTGCATCTTCAAGAATGCTTTAGTCAGTATTCTTTTCTCATCCGGTGGAACTGTCACTGACAGAAGCATTAGCGAATGTTTAGATCATTTAACGGCGATTCCGCCGATTGATAAAATATTACGAACACAAGTATTTTCTTTCTTATATTAATCATACACTGAACTGAACTACGTAATCTCAACATCAACCAATGGAAACATTGGTGAGTTGAAAAGTTCCAGTTCCATTAAATACACACAAAACGGCAGCTCTGTGAGATGTAGGTCTTTCCAGAAAAGTAGGTGCACCTAGACCGATACTCTTTGGAATTTGTCAACATTATTATTCAAGCTACAAAATGAAAATTAAAAAAAATAGTTCGGAGCGTTGGCTCTTCATTGAGGAATGCTTCAAAAACAAAATTTTAAAGTCGAAGGCAAGTTTTGTTTTGATTTGAAGGAACGAAGATTGAGAATTCGCCAAAGATTATGGCACAGGTGCCCATGCACTTCAGAAACGAGCTCTGATTACAACGGGTACGAAAAATAAAAAAAAAGCCTCCGGCTTTGAATTTGTAAAATCTACCTTCTCCGCTGTTTCCAAACTGATTTTCAACTTGTTCAGCATAATGGGATTCAACAAAACTGAGAAACAGTTTCCCCGAGAAACAAAATTTCCGCCAAATTAGAAGATTAGACTAGAAAACACGATAAGACTGGACAATGCCTCTGAATAAATAGCAAACATAGTAGATGAAGCAGACCTTGTAAAACGTGTTGACAAGGCAAGGAAGAAACAACCAGGAAGGGAGAGAGGAAGGGATAGTGATAGGGTAAGTAAACATCACTCCTTAGCAACAATCAACAATAGCTTTGGTCTCTTCACTGAGTGCATCGGAGCAGACCAGTGGGGAGACCAGGATCACTTCTATCTCTCTCTTATTCCCCATTGAATGTACCAGCAGAGAAAGGCTAGAAAGGGGGGCAACAGCCATTCGTGGGTCAACCAGAAGGGGGGGGGGGGGGCACTCAAAAAGTCAAAAGTAAATGAAGTTTGTTTTTTTGTTTGTTTTTTTTTGGCTGTTTAAAGGAGTGGTTCAGAAAACAACTGAAAGAAGAGGGAGAGGGAACTTACACGGTTTTATACATACTATCTCATCTTTTTATCGTCATTTTTTTATTACTTCCTTTCCTTACCATTCTTTCTGTTTCCTTTTTCATTACCTTTTTTTCTCACTTTTATTAAACCCTCCTTTCAAAATAGTGGGAGAGGATTTGCGCCCCTACAAAGCCCCCCTACAGGCCACAACTGAAGGGGGGTTTTATCCTCTTGCCAATCTTTAAATGTCATACATGTTTCAATGGAGAAAAGAGAGGGATATAGAATTTCCTTTTGCACAGCTGGAACTGACTATACTAGAACACAAACACAAAGGCGGGTTACAACCTATTTCCCCTACCATGCCTGAGCCGGTTTTTACCTCTTCTACCTACCCTTACTGAACACTTCACGGGGTAGCGTCGTTTGAATAGTCTGGCAAGGAGTGAAGGAATGAGGGGAGTAAGGCGGTGCCAGCAGTCAGGATTCTCTGAGGATCAGTAGTGGGGGAACTCAGCTCACCAGAGAAACTTGCCTGTATGTTTGTGTTCTAGAATAATGAGAGAGACACACATTGAAGTGGTTGGGTACTCTAGTGGATTGGCTGAGGCTGCAGCAAGCTACTTTGTCTAGTGATGAAACAACGGATTTGCAAAAAAACAATTTTGATTTTTGGTGAGCTAAAGGACTAATTCCAGCAACTCTTTCAGATCATCAGTCACATTTATGACACCTGTCAATACCAAAATCAAAACCTCAACAAATTAATATCTACAAAACACGTTTTCCTCAACAGCAACCAACTTAGCTCGTCTGACAAATAGCTCTGACAAAAACAAAAATAACGAGCAAATAACCAAAGATTTTAAAATTTGTAATTTTATGGGTACTTGAAGATTGATCGTTAACTTCTTGGTTAGAGTAATCATTGAAACTGTCTAAGAGTGACGCTATTGGTCCAAAATAAGACTTGGCTATTGCTCTGGTAACCATCGTTACAACGCTTGTTAAATCACAGCTACTCATGGGTGGCATTTGGCTGACAGGAAATGTAACTATGGTTACCATAGCAACTGCCGAGATTTAATATGCTCAACCAATAGCATCACTCATGCAATCTCACAGATCAGGTTAACCAAAAAGAAAATGATCGATCCAATTATTCAGCAAATCATCAGAAATGAATGGCACAACTAATTTTACGCAGAGAATCTACATAAAAACAAAAGAAACTGTTTTAGAGCATTGGTTTGATCAATCAGCCTTTAGTATGGGAGTCTAAGATCGGAGTCTACTTTCAATTTCAAAAGAAAATTTAGCGCAATGAAAGTATTTTTTCAAGAAAATGTCTGCTTCTCGTCGAAGAAATTGATGCATTTATGTGCTGCAAGTATCATACATAATACTTGCAGTTCAGTGTACTAGAACATAAACTCGAAAAAATTGACATCTTTATTAAATGCCAACAATTCCACTAAAAATGCTCCGGCAAGAATAGAACAGAGTATAATCAACAGTTACATAAACTTCTATTGCTAAACACCCTGTATGTAGTGCTAATTTTTCTGTACAACCCTTCACTCTGAGCCAATAGCAAGCACGAAATCAGTTCATCAATAACAGCAAAATTGAGTTTGTTTTCAAAGAAAACGCTACATAATGAAGCTTCGCCAAGTTCTCCGAAAGGACTCAATGATGAGGAAAAACCAGGAGTTTCAAACAAGTATTTATTTCTGTCTAGCAAATTATCAGGACTCAGGAGTAAGCACTGCAAATGAATTTGGAAAAGTTAGAACTTAGTACGCACGATCGCATGAAAACTTCAACGGAAACTAGGACACAAGCTGTGTCCTACTAGTCAATCTGATTTGTAGCCTATCCACAAACCTTCAGAAAATATGGATAAAAATAAGGCATTCAACCCTAACCTCATGTGTCATGAACGTAGAACAAACCTGCGTTACGTTGGTGTTTCTGGAACATTGCGCTCAACTGAGGAAAGCCAAAGGTGGAAGATACAAGGCAAAAAGATGAGCTTCATTAGACTATGGACCCTACTGATTCAATGGTTTTGAAAATGTAATGACATAGCAATATAAGAAATGAGGCAAGAGAGGGGTGCCATGATCTCAGATCCCAATGAGCTCATTGTGCATTCAAGGATTCACGACCACATGGCTAGAGCTCAGGACAAAGGAAAGAAGCGGTTATAGCTTCATCGGAATAAAAGCAGGCCACAGTTTAAAAGAGATACAACAACGTGAGAGAAGTGAGTATCACTAACAAAAAGAAGAAAAAAGAATGAAGTGCTAGAAACCGAAAAACTTCCGGTGTAGGTTAGCGACGATGACCAACCTCCATGCACCACGCTGAAAGGACGGCCTCCTTGCAAAGAAATTGAAGAATAAATACTTTACCTTGTCCACCATAATTGAAGAGGAAAGGCCAGAAGTACAAATCTCTTATGAATAAACTTTGCGACACGAAATTATGTTCGAAGCACTAAAAATGAAAGTATAACGTGTGTAATGAGGTTTGAGTTCGGGAAACTTCGACCGGATTCAAGTTCGCGCAACCAGAATATAGTTCACGACGAGTAGCAGCGTGATATTTATGCGCCGGAACTCATGAGAAAAAATAGTTCTGGAAAATTCTCATTTCTACGGTGTCAGCTCAATCGTAGACGGGTCATTCCTAGAATCGCATATGCAGTCAAACGCAGACGTTCAGTCGTCGACGGTCAAACGTAGACGCGAGAACGGAAATTCCCGAAGATAAATGCAGTGTTGCCGCACATTTTGTATCGTAATTAATCCAACGAGCTACACCACAGCGAGACAGCGACTCAGCGAGGCTTTCCGAATTCCGGGACGTACTTACACCACGTGCTCACGGACATAGAATAAATATTACTTCGTAAAATAAAATTAGAAGGAAAAATGGGAACTGAGCCAAAACTAAAAACAAAAAAATATTAGTCTGACCCAAAATCACATCGGCACAAGTAGAATAAGAAAAACTATTTACTTCATAATACTTATTCTATGCCAGGGAGACACAAAGGCAGGCAATCAGGCCTGATGAAAATCCTTTAGGATATGAACATTTTAGTTTTCTACGCGGGTTCAGTTATTGCTTTGCCTCCTTAATTTTAACCTTAAATTAAAAGTAAGGACAGACTCAATAGAAATTGGTTTGAAACGAAGGTGTAAGTGAGTGGCTATGTGGACACATAAATTTTGTAGATATGTAGGTAGAGCTCATTTCAGGAGTGGATGCGGTAGCGGTAATCACCCAAAGTTGACTTTAGGAAATCTTCCAAAGCTTATTCCAATCAGACCAAACTGAAAATGAAAGCAACTTGAAAAGTTCTTCATTTCTTTTTTGAGTAATACCTCAAAAGTTGCATCAAAAGGCCAAACAGACGATTCATTTAGATTTGAAGGAAATAATAACCGCAGGCCATTGATGTTTATCGGTCAGGACTGACTTTCGCCCATTCCTCTACAACTGCATAGATCTGTTCCAAATCAATAGCTCAGAGTAGCTTGGTGCTATTTCAGCGGATAAAATGTAAGATATAAGATATATGTGATGATTGAAAACAGATAAGTACTTACTGATAGCACAGAGAGAAGTTCACCGAAGCGTTTTCAAGTACTTTCTGAAGCCAAACTTCAGTTCTACCGAGGATATTCAGACGCCAAGTAGAACAGTTTGAATTTTAGAGATACTTTAGAACATGAGAGATAGGTATCGCACCCGTAGACCGCACTAAATCTATCAAATAGAGCGTTAGCACTTTGAGGCTATCCGCAGAAATAGAAGACACAGTGGGTGTCTCAAGGAAAAAAAAATGGTTGTTTATAGTGACAGACACACGGAAGTTGTTGATGATGGGATTATTAAGTATACAAAACTGACGCAGATGATTGAATCGTTGGCAGGAGGGTGGCTTTGCTGCACACGACTTTAATGATACATTGTCGTCTTTCAAATTGTCAATATCTCATCTGACTACCTTCTTGCATCCCCTGAATTGAACTTTGACTAAATATAAAGGAAATAGGGAAGAGAAGTGAGGTGTGCCGACGTCCCGAGTGTGGGAGGCACACCGCGATTGTACACAAATTTAATGATTTGAGGCCGTTAAAAGCCTCGCAATATTTTGTGACGCTTAAGTGAACTTTTATTTACATTAACAAACTGGAAACTGATGTTTAGAAGACGGTATTGTTTAGAGACTTTACACATATTTTTTTTCACGTTTCACGCTAAGATTGACACGGCTAGAAAAAAAGAAAACATTAAAAACACAACATAACTAGAAAAGTGTTGTAATGCTAGATCGCAAAACTATCCCCATGCTCTAGCTGGGAAACTGACGACTTGGCATATAGCTGCTTGCGAGGATTGAGTTTCAAAAGTTTTGAGATTTTGAGAAATTTTGCAGAGTTTGAGTATGTTTTTGTGAGGAAAATACGAGAATTTTGGAATTTCACAAGGTTTAAACGTGCGGGAATTTTGCGTCAGGGGGTAGTCGGGAAAGTTTTTACTCACTTTCGGCAGTGGTTGGCTGCATTGGACCAGGTTTTACGTAACGAATTTCAAAAAGACGGCCTTATGAATTTATCAAATTTTTCGATTTTTCTCCTAAAAAAAAGGTTAGTTGAAGATCTGATGCCCTCTGGGTCGACTAACTTCAACCTTGTGAGACGAGGAAACCGAAAATTACAGGCTCATCACGGTAAAAAAAAATGTTAACGAGATAATAAAGGAAGTTAAAGATAGTTTTCTCAATTCAAGATCTTGTGTCGCTATAGTGCTGTTACTAAAGTTTAGATCTCAAAAATAAATACATAAATCCATATTAAGCGTTCGATTACTCATCAAATACCAGTTGAAAAAGGATCATATCGTCTATATTAAAATCATATCAAAGATTTTTTAATTGCTCCATTTTTTTTTTTTTTTTTTTTTTTTACCAACAAATGTGGACATAGGCAGTAGCGTAGGTACGCAAAATTTTGCCTAGGAGAGGAGTACTGATGTGATTTTGCTCCACATCCCCCCCTTTCCCCTTATAAATCAGTGGCCTCTCATCTCGGTGTGCGCCACTGAATTGGGCGAGTTCTTTGGGTGCTCTTTGGGCATGGGCGTAGTTAGAAAAATTTTCTAGGGGGGGGGGGGAGCATGGGGCCACCCGTCCACTGAGGGGTCTGGGGGGCCTCCCCCGGCAAATTTTGAAACTTTAACGTCTCTTATTGTTAAAAGCAATTTTAAGGTGTTTCCAAATCAAACATTCCTAATTTATCATGCTTAAAAATCAACGAATTTTGCTCGTCTTTGTACAAAAATATACTAGAAAAAGTGTTGTCGAGTTCCGTTTTTTGTCCTCCGCTTTGACTATTCGAGGCTGGCTTTTTAGCTGCCCTGGCCTGTTATTTTGAAAAATACATGTTGCGAAAAATTTGATCTAAGTCAGGAATAGATCTTCAGAAGGATAAAAAGGAGCCATTCGTGGGAGGATGATTGGCTGGCGGAACAGAGGGAGGTCTGGGGGTTCTCCCCTGGAAAATATTTGAAAATTGGCCCCATCAGCTTTTACGCGGTTCTAAGCTATTTTAGCTAAAAAAGAAGAAGAAAAAAAATTATAAAATATCGCGAAAAAAACAACTCAATTTCTTTTCATTTTTTTGTTTAGGGAGGGGAGGAGGAGCTAGTTTTACCCTTAAAACCTCATGTTTCGGAGGTTCAAACAATTATAACACTAGTTTTCCTTCCTTTTGCCTTCCTTCTTCTCTCCTAATTTCTTTCTTTTTATTTTCTTCTTCCTTCCCTCTCTTCTTCTCCTTTCTCCCTTTTTGCCTTTTCTACAATTTTTCTGGGGAGGGGGCCTCGAGTCTTCTGGGGGGGGGGGGGGGGGGAGCAGCCTTCCTTCCCCCAAACCTCCCAAGCTACGCCCATGTCTTTGGGAAGTTGACCAGGTTGACGAGTAAAAAAATAAAAATGGAGCTGCACTGAAAAAAGTGTAAGTGTAAATTTTACCCTTCGATGTTGTCTATACTGCATTACTGCGCAGCAATTTGGATGGTTAAAATATAACCATCTGATCGTGAATATTAGCCGTGTGAATATGATATGAATACTAACCGAATGATGGTAAATAATACCAAAAAGTTCTGTATATTATAGAACCATCGCTTGGTAGAGGTAGTTTCAGAAGTGTAGGCGGACCAAAACCATAATCTTTGGCGAATTTTCAACTTTCATTCCTTCAAACCAATACCGAATTTGCTCCTGGCTTCATTCTTTTGTGTTCAGAGTAATCCTCATTGAAAAGTGAACCCTCAATTTCATTTTTATTCATTTTCATCGAGTAATATCAGAAATAATGTTGACAAATTCCAAAGATTATCGGTCTAGGTCCGCCTACACTTCTGAAACAACCTCTAAGTATTAACCATCAAAATTGCTACTTACACAATATTGTGACACCATCAAAGGGTAAAATTGACACTTCCACTTTTTCAGTGTCGGTGGCGCTGAGATGTTGAATAGGTGATAGAAAGAACTTGCAGAGTAATTCCTTTGAAAAGTGAATCATCAGGATCAGCGGCACCTGGGACCAAATAATGTTAGGTCCCGAGAATTGAATTGCGTGCATCTTGCGTGCGGTTTCGACCAATCAGCGAGCTTACGCACGGTCATGTGACCGTGCGTAAGTTACGCTCGGGACCGAACACTATTTGGTCCCTGAATCACTGGCAAATGCCGGGTAGGGACAGACAGACACTACATTCTTACTTTGGATTCTTTTCAACTCTTTGAGTGTAAGCAAATTAAACTGATTGTGCCACTAAATTTGAGGCCCGCAATAATAAATAACTGATCAGACGGTTTTTTTCTTCTTATTTCCTTGATTAATTGATTTCCCGCATGAACCATGAAAGACGATATGAACGACATGAACGATAACAGTATACAAATAACAATAATAACAGGTGGATGTTTGTACAAAGATCGAGCTATTTGATTACTTGGCAACGGTGCAGCACCTTCGGGAATCTTCGGCTGCAGCTCGTCGCGTCTACGTTTGACCGTCGACGATTGAACGTCTGCGTTTGACCGCATATGCGATTCTAGGAATGACCCGTCTACGATTGAACGGGACCCATTTCTACGTCATCCGATGAACGAGTGAAGATAAAAAGGCGCCAAATTTAAGATTTACGGGATTTACCTGTTGGCCGCTGGCCAGAAAACACTTCTTACGAGGATAATGATAGTAAGGATTAGAGTAAGGATTAACTAGAATATGTGACTGTTTCGGGCGTAGTATTCCCTGTGATTATTGTAAAAAAGCTTTTATTTTTTTTACAAATTAGTATGTCTGTTAATTTTTAAGAGTCAACGAAGGAACTCCAGAAAAGCCCCAAGATTAGGTACTTTGAAAAAACAGAATAAAGAGCCTCTGTTTGTTGCAGGACTACTTACTGCTCTTTGACCCGAATATAGGTGAAAGCGAGAAAACAAACAGGGCTGATTGCAAATAGCATGTTAAAATTTTCAAATTAAATTTACTGAGGCAGATGCAACACCTATGTAAGAGCTGCATGACCATAATTATTATCAGTATTTATTATGGTATTCATGGTCAAAACCTATGGTTATTCTAATTTTTGATTCATGTTTTTTTTTTTATATATAATTCACTCCTGACAATAACCGCTGTCAGTTGTAAAAAGTGGTTTGCAGGAAGTGATCACTGATTGGTTTCCTCTCATCATGTTTTTCAGTTTCCTGCGAGATTGGTGTTGCTGACCAATCTACTGCTAACCACTTTGCTCTTGCTACAGGGACAAAAAGGCAATGGGTGTATCAAAAGTGTCTAAAGGGGCATCTTCAGACCATTATTTTCAACTTGGTGAACAATGCTGTAGGTACTTCAATATTGAAGGGTTTACAAAGAATGTACTTACTGGCAAGTTTCTTCTTCACAAATTATGAAATAATGTGACACGCAAACTTTCTCAAAACAAATATTCCTAATATTATCATATTACTGTACATCTCAAACATAAGTGAGCTAGTAGTCTTTCATAGATTTTTTTCAAATTCTTAAGCGGAAATAGGGTAGGGGGCAGGGGGCATCGCCCTCCCTAGGAGCAGGGCTGCTGTTTTGCGGATCTTTAATGATGTTCAATAATCCATCGGTGATTCACCAGTTGAAGCAAAGTATACAAGTATCAGTTAAAAAATATAACAATGGATTATAAAATGATCAAATAAGTAATCTTTCCTTAAACTGTTTAAATCACTGTAAATCGTAGAATGGGAATAAAGATCTTCAAAACGACAGCCCGGCCCTGGAAGTCCACTAACTAGGCTCCCCCCTCCCAGAAAAATTTCGGAAACAAAAAACGTTCACTAATTTGGCCATGTAATTTGGCATATCCCAAAATTTCGGCTCAATAGAGAATTCAAAGAGCAAAAAAACAGGTCGTCTACGTCTATTACAGAAAGTTTTTTCCCCCAAAATTTTCCTGAATTGTAAGTGAAAAGGGGTCATCAGGGACCTAGATCGTGAGAATTATCAGGAATCAAATGTATAGGCCTCTGCGATGTCCAGTTTTGCGCATCGAAGTTCGAAGTCCAAAAAACATCAAAATTTTATCGATGCATCAAAACAAATTTTAACACGTCAAAAATGAGCAACCCTTGAAAATCATGACACTTTTTCATACTTCTGAGATGGTAAGTAACGAGTTTTGATGCATCGATTGAAATCGATAATAGCATCAAACCCATTCAATGGCAGGAAAACATTAAAACTTCAATTGATACATCGAAAATCCCACAGGCCTAATCAAATGTATGAGAAGCAAACAAAAAAAAAGGTCATCAGTCATTTGCCCTGTCCCCAAGAAAAAATTTCTAGTTCTGCCTATGTAGATCTAGGTGCGTTTTAGGTGATTCCAGGCGAAACTTTTCCAGATTTCAATCGGATGGATAGCGCCACTAGTCGCTTTTGAAAAAGTCGTGTTTTTGGCGTTTTAACCCATTCGCTTAGTATTTTTTTTTTACCCCGCCGCACCCGTCGGTAAATCATGAAAATTTTGTGTATAAGTTGGTCACACTGCATGCTATAACATATGGAATGACAGCAGTGGCGCTATCTATCAGAGAGACCAGGAACTACGTGCTGAAAGAAGGCGGAGTTTCTATGACGAGCGGCGCTCGTCATTTCATTCCTGGGCCAGCGCGGCTTGGACGAGCACCGCTCGTCAAACTAAGCGAATGGGTTAAACTGAAACCATAGATAAAACGCAAAATCCAATAACGTCAGCACCTGCAAAATTTTTTCATGGATTTTTTTTAGCCCAAAATGAGCAAAGTTGGTTTAAAATTAAAGCCATAAATTATGAAATTCGTTTCGCCATAAGCTTAGTGAGTGAGAGTGAGCGCGAGTGATGATACGTCTATCTGCCTCACTCGCACTAAATGCGGCTTACAGGAAGTTTCGTATTTCATGATTTCCGGCTTTATTTTTGAGTGTTTCAGCCTGAAACTTTCAAGGTATCTTCCTGAAGTATGCTCGCAGGTGCTGACGTTCCTCAAATTTGTGTTTTTAGCATGAATTCGTCAAATTTAGCAAAAAACTGTTGACTTTTGGAGCAGCGCAACGTGGTGTCCACAGTTAGAACTAATCGACCCTGGAATCACCTTACGATCTACATATTTTGTATATTTATAGATGAGGAGCCTGATAAAGGCAAGCTAAGGGCCAAAAGAAAAAGAAGCTGGTATGGATACGTAGAGAATAGCTTCAAAGCAAGGTAGATGAAACCAGATGAATGCAGTTTGATTCCTGCAAGGGTGCGTACTGCGTAGCGGTCAAACTCCGATGACCAGCATTGACCAGTTTACGTAGCTAGTTTTCTCCCATAAGACTAACATGGGAGTTGATCAACCTACATCATCATCCGCTAGAAATCAAGACAACCCTGGCGGCGAATATTACGCATTGCACATACCTTGTTTTATCTACCTCCGCTATCGGCAAAAATTTTGGCAATGTGAAAGGAGAAAAGGAAACAAATGAAGGATAACTCAAATTAAGAGTAACAGTTTTTTTTTTTTTTTTTTTTTTTTTTAACTTTAGAAAAGATAAAAAGGTAGCTAAAACTTACAGACTGATGAAAGCAACAATGTAAAAATTTGAAGAGCAAAAATTAGCAATATTTTTTAAACGTAAAGTGCGATTGATACAAACTTTGGAACGGAATTTTGATGAGAAAAATAGAAATATATTAATGAGAAATGACTTGTTCTAGGACACCTTGCCTGATGAGCAGTTCACAAGCTGATCTAGGGAGCAAATATAAGTGATTCTTTTGCAAGCATATGACTTCTCCATTTTCCATCTTGACTTCTCCGTGATCTGCCAGACATCGAACCTACAAAAATTAAATGATTATAGATGTATAATTGGGCAATTAATTTTTCTGAGAAAAGCATTTCATAATGAATGAGAAGCATGGCTATTTCCTTTTTGGTCTTCATCGGATTCCTTTCCTTTTTTTCGAACCTGCAGCAGCCAGCTCTAATTTAAATTTAGGTTAAAATCACGACCAAAACGAAAGTAACGAAAGAACAATCTCTACTGCGTGTTTTCATCAATGCACATCAATGTCGATACATTTCAAAAAGTTCTGTGGACAATCAACAGATTAGATTGATTGAGTGACACTAGTCTCACGATCTGCCTTCAAGTAAAAGTGTTGTTGAGTATGGTGCGTTTTTTTTTCACCAGAATCCGCACCGGTGCAATAATCCAGAGCTTTTGGAGCTGCACCGAAGCTGTATAGCGCAGCACCGGAAGCTCCAGAGGGTAACACCATTCTAAAGAATAGACAAACCCACCAGAGCTCTGAGCAGCGCAGGCCGCCAATTTGTTTGTAAACAAATTATATTTTCTTGTTTAAACATTGCGTCGATATGTCACACTTACAAACTCTGTTTTATGATTCTCGATGAATGTCCATGAGGAAAAATTCAAAAAAGGAACAATAATATTACTTTTACAAATTGAAGATAAAATAATAAAACAGTCCGACTCTATGAGGACGACAAAGAAGATGGTATTATTGGATTTTTACGCCTTAACGACATAGTGTGTCCGGCTGTTATGAACGTAAAACCAGGTTTCCTCGTCATAAGATACCTCTTTCTCACCCCTCTTGCGATGATTTCCATGTGGACCCGCTGATTTCAAATTCGGCTTTAGTTTTTACTCAAAACTCACACTTTTTCCAGAATTTAAAATTTTTTGCTAAGAAGACGTAATTTTGAATTAACGTAAAATCTAGGCCAGTTTAATGAAAACTGATAGCATTTTTGAAATCAGCGTCTCAAAATACAAACGATAGCAATGATAGAGTAAAATTATAGGCGTAGAATGATTCTAAACACTAAAAATTAGTAAAATTAACACTGATGGATGGTGAATGTCGCGGACACATTATGTCGTTTTTGATGCTTACTTGTATTATTGCATGAGATGAAGGAAAATGAGAGGTTATTATTAGGCTGTCAGTTTAGACATTCCCTCTTTTGGGAAGCTCCTGCTCCAGTGTATCAGTCTTCAACTGCAGTGCACTATAGCTTGCACCGGGGCAGCACCAGGTGCATTACATCGCTATTAAAAAGACACTCCGATGCGATCCGGTGCCGGAATAAAAAAAACATTATACTTCAGTGGACCTGCACCGGTGAATAAAAAAACGCACCAGTACAGCGCAACACTGGCATAGGCGGATACCAGAAATTGTCTTTCTCTCTCTCAGGCTGTTTGGACACATGTGTTAGAAAAGGATAGAAGAGGGGGCCATCATGTGACTTTAGCCCCTATCTCTGTCCTTTTCTAACACCCACATTAAAATGGCAAAAGAGAGAGACAGACAAATTCTTGTTTCCGTCCATGGGGAGTGGATAAAGGAAGCAGTTCTGGTAAGTATAGCTGAACACTCAAGGAGAGAGGGTTAATATTCTCATAATATTAGAAATTTTTTTTTCAGCATTGGTCGTAGTTTTCAAATCTTACGGAGGAATGAAGCTGTTGCAAACTTTTGCTACAGGCTTATTAATAGATGATTATGGTGTGAAACCCTGTAAAAATAACGATTAGCGCACGAAAAAATCACGAAATCCACTCCTAAACTTACCAAATGCTTTTAAACGTGAGACTGTAATGGCGGCCGGGGCCGCGGTTTTCATAGGGGTTCCCTATCTTCAATCAGCGCCATCTACACAAGTTATTCTCGCAACACCACACAAGAAGAAGAAGAAGCATACAATTGCCATAAGAAAACCGCGGCCTCAGCTGCCATTACGGTCTCGCGTTTAAAAGCATTTTGTGAGTTTAGCTAATTTTGTGAGTTTGCAACAGCTCCATTGTACGTTCAACTAGGGAATCAAAATGTTGATATGGCAGTTCATTGATAAAGCTTCTATATAACTGTTTGGTTTTAACCCATTTATGACAACCAACTTCCAATGATGATGAAAAATATCAAATGAATTAAAAATGAACAAATAAAAAACATAATTTACAATTAGATCCAAGAGTTTTTTGGTTTTTTTGTTTTGCTTTGTTTTTTTTTTAAAATTTCTTTCTTGCTCTTTTGAATATTATTTGTGAAGTATTATTGTTATTATTATAATTTTTTTTTTTTTTTTTTTTTTAAGAGCAACACAAATGAGCAAATGTACTATAGTCCATACATTATAACTTTAAACCTGGCGACTCAGATAAACTTACATACTGTGGTAATGCTAGATCACCTAACCCTCGTCAGTCCGCTACGATGTTCGCTCCCCCAACCTCCTTGGCTCTCCAGCTCTCCGATTGTAAGGCATTTCATCAACTGTTCAGATTTCAAGTTATAACGCACAGACCATGAGACAACTCATAATGAAAGTGACATTTTTTTCCTCTTCTTCTAAAATAGAAGATAGCTTCATTATTAAGTACTGAATTGAGAAGTAATTTGATTATTGACAAAGTGAATCCGTATCAAAGTGCTTGTATTATGAATCCTCTCAATGTATTGTATTCGTAAAAGTGGTTTACAAATGTTTGCGGTGAATGAATACAAAATTCCAAAATACACACAGGAATGCATGAGATTGACCATGAATGCAAAACTTTAAACTTGTTTTTCTCAACAATAAATTTTGTGCAATCCATCTTCTCACCAAATTACTCCTCAACACAAGAAAAAGGTCAGGACATACCTCAAGATAAAGAGATTTAGGTGGATCCATATTCTGCAATAGATTCAACCCGTTTCCTTGTCCTATAGACTTCATATAATTAGCTAGAATTTTGCTATAGTTATTGAACCAGTTCACCTAAAACAATAAAATTAGTATTTGTTACGATCTTTAGAAGTTACAGTGATAAAACGGATATTGCAAATTAAAAACCAGACAAGCGATTGAGGAAAGAAAACATCTCATCAGAGATAGAAGATGAAAAGATTTTGGATTGACATACATGCCATAAAACAGCCGTGTATTTTCAAAAGATTTAATGGAAATTCATAGTAAAAGAACAAGATAAAAATAGAGAGGACACGAAAAATGTTATGCTGGCAATAAAAGCAGTCTCTTGGAAAAATAAAAGCACCCTGAATATTGTTGTCTACTAGTTGGTTAGTTTGTTGCAGTCAAATCTACATTATTTTGAAGAGCGACAAGCACTCTATGTTTTCCTAACTTCATTTGACTTAAAATTCATGGAGGCCACATTTTCTCAGGCGCCCCTTAGCGTTGCGTTGGCTAAGGCGCAAGCGTTGCGCCCTTAAGCGGTTGCCTAACCTTGCCTCCCCCCCTGTAGCTTGCTCTGTATGCTCCTTATTGCAGCACCAAAAGTGCGCAGAAGATCCATTGTAGTCAAATTAAGAATAAAGTAAATTTAATTGTTCAATTACTTCTGCTTCACTAAGATTTGATTTCACATCTGGAGGAAGAATACGACCGAATTCCCATCTCATTTGACGAATTTTTAGTAAGCGATTCCAACTGAAAAAAAAAATATGGAGAACATCGTAAAAACACTAGCAATAATAGAAGATAATTAAAATTTTAAATTGAAGACAGGCAGATAAATTTAGACGTTTAAAGACGCCAAGTCTACGGAAACTCTTACGATTCCCTTCCACAAGTTCATTTCCAAGGTGCCTACATAACAAGTAGGTCCTTCTCATTATAAAATCTGCTGTCATTCATCACAAAAAAAAAAAAAAAAAATCAGAATTAAAAATGTGTACAGGAAAAAGTAAACTTACTTTTACAAAAAAACTTGAAGTAGAAGTTTAAAATGTTCGAATGGACTTATTGTTAGAGAATTTGATCAACAGCCTCAAGGTTCAAAGTTGTACATTATAAATGATCTAAACACAAGATTACTATCCTGCGGGTCGATCTTTGAAATCATTACATAAGGCTGGTAGACTGGATAAATGAAGGTTTCTTATTGACATGATGCACAGATGACGAGACGCCCAAATGATGAGTGCAGGGATCCAAAGTATGCTCGACCACATGGTCGCAACAAAATGTGGGAAGACAGCTGGTTTTTGTGGAAAACCAACCGAATTTTTTTTTTCAACTTTTCATTTTTTAATTTTCGTTTTTTTTTTTTTTTTTTTTTTTTTACCAAAATAAGCAGATTTTTTGGAAAGTAGGAAACTGTCTATGTCATTAGTATTAAAAACCCAAAACCCCATGGGTTTAAGGAAAAACCGCCGTCAAGTCTTGACACTAATTGTTTTCACCCAAAAAAAAAAAAAAAAAAAAAAAATAATTAAAAAGGCAATTTTTCATCGCTGAAATACTTATGATATCTGTTGCGGTCAAGTCTCTGGTGTATTTTGATTTTACCTCTTAAAATCGAAGTGCCCATTCAATTTCTCGCCAAAATAAGGATGATATCAACACAGCGATCAAGTCACTTAAGGTGCGTGTTGTCTCCTAAAATTAGCCTGACACATATGTACAGCTAAAATCCCTTCAATAATATCGATGCAACTGCACCAGCTTTACTTACTTTTGATTACTTGCCGCATGTATTGACTTTGATTAGCGGCCAATTAGGCTTGCTAAGAAGAATACTGCTTCTGGCACCAGTTCACGCCGATATTTTATAGGGCAGACGAGGTTCATGGCTCCTTTGACTCCGGGTGTTTTGGCCGAGAAAATTTTCTACAAAAATTTTTTAAGAAAAAAAAAAAGACTTGAGCCGGCATTTTTTTGCTCCCATTTTCTTGAACCGCTGGTCGGAGGTTGAAATTGACACTATATTGGGGCATACAATTGAATGAGGATTTACAAGAGCTAATACCTTTGGAAATGCCCACTTATCAGATGTCTCCTCTTTCTATCCACGGTGAATTTTTTATGTGAAGGGCTCAAAGCTTAGTAAGGAACATATTTTGAGTCATAGATGAGCTCATCTTTAAAACTAATCACCATCAGTGGTTTTGAAAGTTACAACTTAGGAAAAGAAGAAAAATACGTTCTTCTTTAGGAGACCGTTTATTTCTTATTTTTTCTGATTTTTATTGGTCGGCTGGGAAATTATGTTTTACTTTTTGAATGGAGCAGGTGAATGAAACAATCCACGAAAGAGGATACTTTCTACAAGGCAGCAAAAAAATGCCGGCTCAAGTCTTTTTTTTTTTCTTAAAAAATTTTTGTAGAAAATTTTCTCGGCCAAAACACCCGGAGTCAAAGGAGCCATGAACCTCGTCTGCCCTATAAAATATCGGCGTGAACTGGTGCCAGAAGCAGTATTCTTCTTAGCAAGCCTAATTGGCCGCTAATCAAAGTCAATACATGCGGCAAGTAATCAAAAGTAAGTAAAGCTGGTGCAGTTGCATCGATATTATTGAAGGGATTTTAGCTGTACATATGTGTCAGGCTAATTTTAGGAGACAACACGCACCTTAAGTGACTTGATCGCTGTGTTGATATCATCCTTATTTTGGCGAGAAATTGAATGGGCACTTCGATTTTAAGAGGTAAAATCAAAATACACCAGAGACTTGACCGCAACAGATATCATAAGTATTTCAGCGATGAAAAATTGCCTTTTTAATTATTTTTTTTTTTTTTTTTTTTTTTTTTTGGGTGAAAACAATTAGTGTCAAGACTTGACGGCGGTTTTTCCTTAAACCCATGGGGTTTTGGGTTTTTAAGGTCATATCAAAGATTTTTCTGATATCACGCCATGATTTTTGAAGAGGATTTAGATCCATGTGGACCTTGATGAGGCCTCGCCTCTGATCGATCGAGACACATCTAGCGGACAATGTATGTTGTATCCAGGGACCAACATTTTTGGTCTCCATACGAAAAAGCAAGATTGCAATTTGACCGCCCTTCAAAATTGTGAAATTGAAGACTGTTTTATATGCTTGTACCCACTGATTTTGCCGCCTTTGGGAATACATTGCTAGAGATAACCCTTTTTTTTCATTTTTTGCTTGTTCATCCTAATATTGCCACTCGAGGAAAGGGAACTACCCCCCCCCCCTCTTGGCGCACCACTGCAACCAGTGGCGTAATCTTAGGGGGGCATCGCCTTTTTGCCCCTCCAATATTTGAGAAGGGGGGGGCAAAGTATCATTCTCCCCCCCCCCCCCCCAATAATTTGATAGAAAAGAGGAGGGAGAAAAGAAAAGACGAAAAAATACGCAAAAATAAAGAAAGAAAGGAATAATTACAGGAACCAAGAAGCAAAAAATGGCAAGAATAAGTGACTCTATTTTACCCTGCGATACTGCGCCTGAAGTAAATCTAAAGTGAAAAAATCCTCTGTTGTCAATGAAATAAAGAAAATATACATTGAGTCTACTAACTTCTGTTCTGTGGGTTGGTTATTTTTGAAAGATTCAATTGCTTAAAATATAGTCTAAGAGAACCTTAATGTTCAAACTTTTCCGGGGGAATACCCCCTGATCCCCTATTACTGGCAAGTCCCCCCTCAGATTCCCTAAAGTATTGGACTGTATTTGCTACACCGAAAAAAAGGGAATTGCTGGAATAACAAAACATTGTTTGCAAAATTTGCATTTACTTTTTTGGGAAAATTTAGCGTGTACGCAGGTAAATGAACAATTTTATTTTGTTAGAAATGCTAAACACTTAGTCGCTAAATTAGCTGGCTAGAGATTTTGTTGTTTTCGCATTTTGGATTGTTATTCTTGTAAAATAGTTTTGCTGAAGTGACATTCTTCACTCCTTGTTATACCCACATTCTAAATGTTTGTAAAAAGTGTAATCCAGAATGATAATATATCAATTTTTTGGATTGTAAAACTTCCAAAACCTTGATTTGTAGAATTAACTAAATTTGGCATTGTAAAAACTGCAATCCAAAATGAAAAAGCATCAATTTCTTGGATTGTAAAATTTACCAAATCTTGATTGTAGAATTAACTAAATTTGGCATTGTAAAAAGTGCAATTCAGAATGATAAAATATCAATTTTTGGATTATAAAATTTCCAAAATCTTGATTGTAGAATTAACAAAAGAAGTGCTATTCAGGATGAAAAATCATCAATTCTCGGATTGTAAAATTTTATATTTAGAACTTAAAATCATTTGATTGCGCTCTCTGGTTGACAAAGTTTGAAGTACTCTTCCGTTTTGTACTCACTCGGCAGTTTACGCTCCTCTGCAAGGAATTGTGCCTTAAGATGCGTATTTTATGCTCTGAATCATTATCCGCTGTGATAGCCTAGTGGTAAAGTGCTGGACAATTACCACGGCTACCCAGGTTCAAATCCCGGGACATCCGGGGGGGAAAAAAATAATAAAAAAAAAAAAAAAAAAAAAAAAAAAAAAAAAAGATAATTCTAGATAGGTAATTTTACAATCCAAGCAAAATGCCACTCTGAAGATCTGTATCATAAATTTTACAATCCACAAAATTGTTAAGTTTTCATTTTGGATTGAAGTTCCTTCTACCTGTGTATATAATTTAGATATTTTTAGAAAGAAAAACTTACAGCCCCGATTGAACAATCAGCATTTAGACTTGCTATTTCATAACTGCCGTTTTGAAATCTTTGCAATCCAGATTGAAGTGTCAGCTGAATTTTCTGTTAATTCTTCAATACAGCCGTTTTGACAATTTTACAATCCAAGTGTTTCAAAAAATAACAATACATATAGCTGTCACGATTTTTTGCGATACTGGATTGTAAAATTATCAACCCCCATTGTAAATTTAACACTTTTTTTTTCGGTGTACCCTCTCCCCTCAAAAATAATCTCTTTTACGCCACTGAGCGGAACATTACATTTACTGCAGTTTCAAATTTCCTGAAGACTTCTAACCTTGAGGAATAGTTTTCCAAAGCCTAGAAATATCAGCTTCATCAATAAGCTGAAAGTCTAAACTAAAAACTTCCCTTTTTGCCTGAGAAATGAAGAAAATAAACGTAAAATCTATTTTTAATTTTTTTTTAAAATTTGGTGGCATTTTTATGCGATAACATTGCTTAAAATATCGTCTGAGAGAGCCTGAATTTTCTAATTTGTCCGGGGGTCCTCCCCACTGGGGGTGTCCCCCCAGACCCCCCCTCTTGTGCATCTCTCAAAAGTTGGTTTGCCCCCCCCCCCCAATAAAAATCCCAAGTTTACGCCACTGACTGCAACGCCCCCAAGTTGCCTCAAAAGCACGTCCTGGAATACCTCACTGTACCATAATTGTGAGGCAGGTAAAATGGACAACATTAAAAACTCTACAAGAGTGAAGCGTGTACACTGTACAGTGACTAGATAAACTACAGTGTGGTCATTTTGGTCGTGTTGCTGAATTGTTTACGCACCCAAGCGCCCCAAGCGGCCTCGTCCGCTCATATAAGAACGCCTGTAAAATACCTGATTTTCAAAAAATAAGAACGATCGGATGTGAGCGGAGAGGAGTTCAGAGAATATAAACAAACTGTCCGCTGACGGCTGACGGCCGAGACGAAAGGCTCACCTACATTCAGTGATTATGGCAAAATAAGGGCTAAAAATGGAGTTTAAAGCTCAGTTTCTAACACATGTCTATCAATGTTTTCTCATGTTATTGACAATTTTTGATGTGCACATTAATAATTTTTTTTTTTTATCCTAAACCGGTAAATCATGACACTTTTGTCAAAATTTACTGTAAGAAATAAATGTGTAAAGAGTCAAAAGTAAGAAGGAAATAATAAAAAAGGCACGACTGAAAGTACAAAATAGATAGCTCGCCCGGGGTTCGAACCCGGGTCGCGGTATTGTGCGGCGAGCGCTGTTGCACTGCGCTACGAATGACTCATACTGCCGACGGCCGCTTTCATAGTACATATACGAGCGATGCACGTTCGCCTCGCTCAATCCCAAGCGGACTCGGAGTGGCTGGAATCGGCGCGGCGCGGCGGAGAGCTGAGAGACGGTTACTTTTCGTCTTTCAACTAAAGTTTCAGCCTAATGCTTGAATAAAATGGATTGAAACTTATGAAAGTATCATCACCAAAGCATTCTGAATCTGTCTATATTAGGTTATATGGGGGGTTATGGGGGTCTTTGGCGTTTAACCGCTAGGTTGAGTAGTTAGGATGAAAACGTGATGATTTGATGGTCATGGCCGTTTTTGACTTTTGATCGCAGTTTTTTTAAGATTTGAAATTTACAAGGCCATCAATCCAAAAAAGGCCGACGTCATTCCTTAGATCGTTGAGGGCCCGTTCCAGCCATATAAGGGTTTATAGGGTTCTGAGGTCTCGTAAAGGCGGAAATCTACCGAACTCATGCCAAAACCCCGCTGAGGGCCATTTTCAAGATGTTTGTTGTAAGTATAAGGGGTCCGCGCTAGCTACCGTTCTGCATTAAGACTTGACGGTGGGGCTATCGCCCCTTATAATTATTTCATAGCCGCAACTATATTCTGCAATTTTTAGGAAAACTATTTCACGTAATTTGAATCGAGCGAAATTGATTTTTTGAAAACCAGCGAGTAGACATTGACTTTGTGGAGACCTGTGAGGTGAAATTCGGTTTGAAAACCAAGTTTGATGAAAATGAATTTCCTCAAAATTGGTTTGGCTTCCAAAAAAATCTGTTTCCACAAAACCGATTTCCACAAAAGTCAGAACAAGTTTCCATAAAAACAACGCTGAGTAATTAAAAGCTCAAGCTAGTGCGTTGTTTCTGGCCAAAAATTCAGTTAAGGGAGCTGGTCCCAGTTGTGTGTTGAGTAAGCGCGCTGTTAAATTTTCTCCAGCACCTTAAAATAAGCAAAAGCCAAAAAATAAAAAGTGAATCATCAGATTTTGTGGAAGGCTACAACGCAGCGGTCGCCCAAAAATGTGGAAGCTTTAAAACATTTTGCAGCCCTGGATGAGTGCCATCTGCACTTTGGAATCAGTAGGCAACCTGCAAAAATGCTCTTGACAATAGATTGCCACCTCAAACAGTTGCTATATAGGAGGGAATACAAGGAAATTTCTGGAAAAGTACAGTAAAAATGACGATGGTTTTGAAAAAAAAAAAAAATGTATACTGACAAATATGCTAATAAGCATCGCTTATTCCTTTCTAACGCAGCGTGTCTGAATTTGAGAACAGGCATAAATTCTTCAAAACCATAATCTGTGACTGAGGAATTTCTGGAACAGAAACAAAACGAGCAGTTAAAAGACAACATTTTTTAATGTAAAACATACAATTCCTACACCACTAAAAATACCACTTCAGATTGCTTATTATTGAGGCTTTAGCGGCAACTTTATTGATTGATTCAAAGGGAGAAATCCAGGCCAAGGTCCTCAGAAAAAATAGAAGGGGTACTTAAAGGGTTTGATGAAGCAGGAGAGCAGATTACGTCAAATTGTCAATGTTTGCTAGAGATGAAAAAAATGTTTGTCCGCGTTATCTTTCATTCCCGCACAAATTTTTAGAGTTTCCACCAAACATATATCTTTTCTTTCTTACTTTTATGCTTGTCAAAGAGCATTGCCCAATATTTTGCCTCAATGAACACAATGAACACAAAAATTTTGAAACCAGAGTGAGGTAAACCGCCAACCTCTTGACTCACAGGCATAGACGTTAACCCTTCGGCCATCCATGGTTGGGTAGCCAGTGGTAGCCATTACTTATAGGTCACACACGCAGTCAGTTTTTTTCTCTGTTTCTACGACCCATTCACAAAAACAGCAAAACGCTTGTCAAATAGTTTCTTATGAATAATCGATTCTGAAAATTTGATCAAATTTCGAGGGTCCAAGTCCGAGCACTCTTCTTGAGAGTCAAACTGAAACTTCACCAATTTGAGCTCTTTATACTGAAAAGAAGGCAAAATCAGTCTGAATGCATGGAAGTGCAAAAGAAAATTTCTCTGATAGATTTACTCACATGACATCAACATTCTTTTCGTAAAGGACGTTCATCTCATCCAACACTGCTCTCACCATTTTTTCCTGGAAAAAAAAGAAAGGATGAACTGACAAGTACGAACTGTAAAACATCTTCAAAATAAAAATGAATCAAATTGATGGAATTCAACAAGTGAAACTTCTAAAAAAATTCACTCCCTGCATTAGATTCATTTGATTTGATGATAAGATCGATACCTACTTACACGTGAACCTTAACTTTGATACAAATGTAAAGACTAATTTTCTCAGGCTAGGAAAATAAGGATAACTGCTGGGAGATTTGAAAAAAAAAAAATCCTTTGACAAACTTTTACACGCCATGTGAACCAATCAAATCCCATAACGCTATAAGCTTATTGCTCTGTCTACTAGAAGTTAATTCACAAAAATCAGTGCCATTGGGAGAGAAATGCAGCTAGAGTGCTGCGAATACAGTGCTAGAGCTCGTTTCACGAATGAAGGCCAATGACAGATCGTGCGGCTCGCTGCGCAAAGACGTGTTTGCATTCTTGCACATTCGCAAAAACACAAACTCATCCCTGCGCAGTAAACAAACCCATCTGTCATCGGCCAACTTTCGTGAAACAACCTCTACCGTACTGAACTAGTGAGTATGGAGCTTGATTTATATTTGAGACAAAGCTGGTTACATACGATCCTCAATATCTCTCTCATGATGATGACTGAGGCCAACGCTCCAAGACTCTTCCGTGTAAATACGAAGAAGAAAATAAATGACTGTACAAAAAGAAGGAAGAAAGTCTCTTAAGTCATGAAACTCACATGATAAGCGGGCAAAGTATCAGGGCATCTATCCAACTCCTTCAACAGTTCTATTGCTTTCTCGGTGAACATTTTGAGACACTCATTCAAGAGAACAAAACGATAAAATTGAGAGAGTAGAAAATGACAGAACAACGATTTTTCACAGTAAGTAAGGGAATGAGTAAGGCTGACAAGTTTACAGGACTTAATTAATTACTATCTCTACTTATCTCTATCTCCGTTTACAAATACCTAATAACCTAACCTCTAAAAATAAGTTATGAAATCACATTTGGCGCGCTTTGAATCAAAACAAAAAATATAATATCTTTGTTGATAACTGATAAACTAGTTGCTACAGATGCTACTAGAGAGCGGTAAAAAAAAAATTTCCAAAGACCGCAGGGAAAAATTTTCAGCATGCCGGAATTTGGTTATGTTATTATTATTGACTGGTCTGGATTTTCTGGAGTTGGATTTGTTCATTTCTTCGTCGCTAATTTTTCATTAGTTTCTTTCAAGTTTAATTATTCAACTATCTTTCAGTACCTATCCGTTTTGGAAACATTATTGATTTTATCTATAGTGGTGATTACAAATGTTCACAAGGAGGAATTTGGGTAGTTCTACCCAATTGAAAGACTTCAAGAATGCTCATATTTAAACTACTCTCTAGTCTCTCTCAAGTTTCGTCTGGTCACTGATTTCACTTCGTCGGTCCTCCATTCCCTTTCTTGGCAGGTCTTTTCATTGCATTTCTCCACTATTTAGTATCATTCCATCATCAGTCATGCTGCATTCGTGGACCCGAGTACTTCTTCACACCTCAAACATTTCCGCAAAAACCTTTCAGCAACCTCTGATTTTGAACTTCGTAAGTACAATTTTTGTGCACGGTCACCTGTAATAATATCCATAAGGAATGCTATGATCTTATGACTGGTTTGAAATGTGTCTCCTACAAGTTACTTCTTTGGAATCCAGAGCTGTTGCTGTGAAAGTCCTTTTGACGCGATCGGACTGCAGCCAAAGTTGGTTTCGGTTTGGTTCACCATTCACTCTTTCAAAAAATGTTGGTTCACTGTTCAGTTTGGGTGCTCTCACAATTTAGGTTGACTCCAAACTCGTTCACTTACGCATGGACCGGTTTAGAGCGGTTCGATTGAAAAAAAATTGCATTAATGAATGAACAGAAGAGAAAGGACAAGAAGCCTGACCTGTTCATTAAGCATTATTTAAGTAATAAATTTACCATACAGAGATAATTTGCGAAGATGTGATGTATGGATCGCGTAAAGATTAAGTGCTGAAACATTCGGTGGTTATTACTTAACACTTCAGGTCGAAATGGAGTTTTTTTAAAATAAAACGGTAGAATCGGTCCAAGCGGAGTTCAGCTAGTTGGTCTGGGTTGGGCAACAGATCATTGAATGTTTAGATCAAAGGTTCACAGATCAAAAATGAATTGTTTGGAGTGGTCTTTGGTTCGCGATTTGATTCGGTTCATTGCCTTGTCTCAGAGGTCATGCTGAACAGTAGAAATTCGGCCTTTATGCAAGGGTGTTTGGCTGATGATTTCTAGTTAATCACTGATTACTTATGGGTGAGATACCTTATCAATAGGTTCCACGTTTGATGATCGAATCTTGTGCAAAATGTGGAGAAACACTCTTTAAAAATTGCTGAAAGGTTATCTCCAAATCTGCTGCTGATATATTTCTAAGCAGTGACATCTTATTACAGCTTATTGTCCCAGAAAAGATTCAATTTGACAAGTCTAAGGCTTTCATGAAAACATCAGCTTCAAACCTCAGATAGAGCAACCAAATTGGTCAAGAGTAGTAAAGAAGCTGATATTTTCAGGCAAATGTACAGTTGTCAAGTCCGATCATTCTTGGGACCAAAGATAATAGATCCTATCGAAAAGTTGATAACAATCTTTAGGGGACTTGATTTCTAAAAGTCAGAATCTCATGCAGAAGTATCATAATGAATGAAGAATGTTAAAAAAAAAGGCAAAGAAAGTAAAGGCTCTTAAGGTGATTCTAGGCAAAACTTTTCCAGATTTCAATCCGATGGATAAAGCCACTAGTCGCTTTTCGGAAAAGTCGTGTTTTTGGCATTTTAAATTGAAACCGAATAAAAAATGCAAAATCCAATAATGTTAGCACCAGCAAAATTTTTTTATGGATTTTTCGAGTCCAAAACGAGCTATATTGGTTAAGAATTGAAGTCGTCAAATATGAACTTTGTATCGCCATAAGCTTAGTGAGTGAGAGTGAGTGCGAGTAATAATATGTCTATCTACCTCACTCGCACTCATTGAGGCTTATGGGAAGTTGCGTATTTCATAATTTCTGGCTTTATTTTTGAGTGTTTCAGTTTGAAACTTTGAGGGTATCTTCCTGAAATATGCTTGCAGGTGCTGACGTTCCTTAAATTTGTGTTTTTTGCATAAATTCGTCAATTTCAGCCATAAACTGTAGACTTTTTGAGCAGCGCTACGTGGTTTCTACGGCTGGCACTAATCGACTCTGGAATCATTTAATCAAGTGGAAACACACCTCTCTGAAAGCCTAAAACCAACAACCAATCAGAACTTGTCAAGACTCTTGACTAACTAAACTCCCTCTAGAACTTGTCTTCAAGGACCTCTAGTCATTGTCACTATTCACCTTTAAAACAATCGTCTTATTTTGTTGTTTAACCTTCTAACTCTATCATCATTTTATTTTTTACAGGTGAAACGCAGTAGAAGTGGCCGAGTAATACCTGCTAATGATATCAATGATTCCGACCTCCCTTGTTTCCCCGACATTTTAAGTGGAGGAAGTTTCTATGAGAGAGAAAAAAAACTGAGGAGAAAAAAGTCCTCTGATGATGAGTCATCTCCCAAGAACAAGGAGTCTCGGAAAGATGAGGTTCGTATTTTTGAGACCATCGTTTGTAATGTGAGACTTGTAAAATGCAATTTAGTGAGAAAATGTCAAGGTCAGTGGTCTTGAGTTTTTGGTGCATGGGCGTCATTTAGGGGGGGCTGGGGGGGGGCAATTGCCCCCCCCCAAGGATTTGAAGTCAGGCTCAAAAACTGGCACGAATTATATTGATGAGCAAAAAAAAAAAGGTCATCCGATTATTGCCCCCAAAAGACGGCTCTTTGGCTCTAAAATTATACTGATGAGCAAAAAAAAAAGGGTCATAAGATTTTTTGCCCCCCCCCCCCCCAAGCCGAACTTGAAATGACGCCCATGTTTTGGTGTCACTTGATGCTGGGTCTACTCTCCGGCACTTGTTTTGGCTCGTTTTAATTCAAAAATCATTCTGCAAACAGCACCATTGTCCCTAAAAGTCAATGCTATGCTGCCTCGGAAGTGGGAAGTAGTAAAATTTAAAACAAAATTCTCCTGAATTGGATGGTTTTTAAATTAAAACTATGAAGTGTCTCCTTAACCCAACAGCTTTTTCATTTATTTATTTATCTACCTATCTATTTTTTATGTATAAAGAGAGAGAAAAAATATATTTAGAGCACTTTACCTCCTTGAGTGCTCTAAGTACTTCCTTCCCAATTTTGAGAGTCCGTGGCAGATCGTCTTTACTCTCCTCTTTCCTATCCTTTGTTTTGAGAATTCTTTGATTGTCTTTCCTACCCCTTCTTTTTTTTTTTGCAGTTGTTTTTTTTTTTTTTTTTTTGCTGTCGTTCGCTGTGAAATATCAGCATAACAAACCATGTGTTTGGGCGGCTGGACTTTACTACTACTCTACTACTACTTTTTTATTTCTCAAGACCATTTAAAACATGATAGAAACACACAACATCAGAAAGAAGCTCTAACGAGAAATACTAATAATAAGGAAAAATAAAAATAAACTGAATTAAAGAACTTAATGATCGAAAAGTAAGCAAACTTCACCTGGCTGGACTCATTGAACTTCAGACTTGACAAAAAATTTGTGAACGAAAAGGCATCTGTATCCAAACCTGAAAATTATCAACTTCTTGAGAGAGTCACTTAACAATAAATTGACTGCTCGGGTAAATGTCCCCTAACTTTTAACAAGACCTTTCTGCACCAGAAGTTATTGACCGGGAGCTTTAAAATTAATTCACCAAAAAGTTCAGGAGTATCAATGTGTCGTTCCAAAACTTAAAGATGATTCCTGAGGAAACTTGTCCAGATTTCAATCTAATGGACTGCGCCACCAGTGCTGCTCAAAAATTCAACAGTTTTTGCTTGAAATGAATGAATTTAAGTAAAAATTACAAAGAGGAATGTCAGCACCTGCAATCCTGAAAATTTCAAGCTGAAATACTCAAAAATAAGGCCCGAAATTATGAAATACAAAAATTCCCATAAGTCTCAATGAGTGCAAGTGAGGCAGATAGACATAGTATCACTTGCTCTCACTAAGCTTATGGCAAAATTAATGTTATACTTTATGGCTGTGATTCTCAACCAATTTTGCTCGTTGGGCTCAAAATATCCATGAAAAAATAACGGAGGTGTTGGCATTTTTTTTTTTTTTTTTTTTGGCCGAAGAACGCATTTATAGTCTTCCTCTTTGTTTTGCCAGGAATCACCTTAATTACAAACAATGTAACTTGGGTATTCCGATCTTGCGTTTTTTTTTCTGTTGGGAGCCTCAAGGCACTTAGTGCGGTGCCCTTTGTGTTTTTTTGCCTTACTATGAGGCAACTCAGTGAGTATCTCCATCCCTTCCTGTTACCTATATACAATATCCTCAGTCCAGATGTTCGCTGTGGAACACCAGCGTATCAAACATACCTATGGTTTGGACTGTACGGGGTGTACTTTCTATCACTACTGCCACTTTTTATTTTTTTTTTTCAAGTGTATAAAGTTATTTGTTTTAAAGCAACTTTCTCCACTGTTTCAGCCTGTAATCCAATGCAAAAGACCCGAGTATAATCATTATAAGAATCAAAAATACAAGGATTTTAATGTGATCCCTTTGGCGAGTAAAGGTTGGAGACGCTCAAAATCAAAAGGCGATCATTTTTCAATACTCATATACTCAATGGTATTTTGCTTTGACTATCTTTATTTTTACTCTATTACATTTGAGTAGTTTTTAACAAATTTAGAGAATAACAGGGGGCCGATCATTTACTTCATCGATAAACCAATTGTTAAGATTGTCTATGAACTATGCTATTGGTCCAAAATTGTAAAACTTGACTGTTGCTATGGTAACCATCGTTAAAGGGCTCATTTTTTAAAGGCTAGCCACTGAACGGTTTAAAAAAATGGGCACTTTAACTATGGTTACCATAGCAACAGCCAAGTTTTACAATTTTGGACTTGAAGCATCACTCATAGACAGTCTTAACAATTGGTTTATCGTCTTATCGATGAAGTAAATGATCGATCTACAGATTATATTAGAAATTAAGCGTGAGATATGCCTCAATTAAAATCTTTAATGCCCTACCTGATGATAAGAACTTATTAAAAAAGGGGGAAATCAGTGTGTTTTTTAACGGCTTATCAAAATACCTGTTGATGAAGGGGTATTTAGCATGGAAGAACTGATCAACGGGTAGAGTTTACTGGTCTACGTTATTATTTCTTTAATGCTCCTATAACGTCTATAATTATCTTATCTTCTTCTCAAATGTTTGTGCTCTTTTCTTGACGTGTACCATAGCCCCTGGCGGCTTCCATGTATTGAATATCAAAATAAAATTAATATATTTTAATTTCATGAAGATATTTTTAAGGGCTCCAACAGAATCTTTCACTGATTGCAGGCTTATTAATGTTCCTCTTGATTCTGCAAAAACACCTTAAACCTAACCTAAAAATCCTTTGTGGTGGTTATGGAGGTTACTCATTTTAGACTGCCACTCTTGATAAATGAATAGCTCGTTAAATCTGACACCAAGCAAACAATCCTATTCTGTGCGTGTCCTCTGAAAGTATTCAATTGCTAGAGATTCCACTAGATGGAGAGAGGAGAGTGCTTGATTGCTGTGAAGAAAAAGGAATAAATATCATGCAGGTGGAAAAAACAAATTTGAAAAAAATAATAAACTCAAGAAATATGAAAGAAAAGAGAGAGTTATCGAGCTAACAATTGAAAAATGGTTCGCTTCTCTTCTGGGGAAATGTAAGAAGAAAGGTGTCGCATGGAGTCCAGCAATGATGTTTTAAAATAGTGTCAAAAACCTTTAAACTGCAAAATATATTTATGGTGAAAGTGAACTGCGATTTCTAATCTTTGCTGACCTTTCACACAAGCCCACTTTTTGTATTTTGTGTGTTTCTATATTTTTGAATTCACTATATTCCACTGGGAGGTGATCACTGAGAATTGAATTGTATTGGTCATAGTAACCGGATTGAATGCATTAAATCAGATGGGTTTCAAATGATCATAGATTCTGGCGAGTGGAGACCGCTCGAAATATCTGTCGACTGAAGTATGAAGAGGTGAGTGAGTGGTTAAGACTGGTTACTGCGCGATCAAAATGCGCAGTAGCAAGCCCAATTGAATTTAACGCATTCGATCCAATTACAATAACCATTACAATTTAATCCTCCGTGATCACCCCCCCTCCCCGATTCTCTCATAGTTTCTGCTTTGAATAAATAAATAATCATCTTTAATTATTATGAAGAGGAGCTCATGGTAAATCTTACGAAAAGTCTTAGTAGCTCTGAGTAGATCGGCTTTTACATTTCCTTCTCTCTACTCATGTCCTCTATTTTTATATTCTATTGCAGGGTAAAAAACCTGAGTCAAAAAAAGATCCAGCACAGTTTGGAGATTTACAGCTGGACCCGAGAATAGTTGATGTTCTCATCGCCAATGGTATTCATACTCCCACAGAGATACAAGTAAGTTTGTTCTACATTTGTAAAGGCGATTCTCATTTTCTTGCCTATTGGGTCACAGGATTCAGCTTAAATTATAAGAAAAAATAAAATGCAACTGGTGTTTGATGCATAATTGAGGCGTTCTATGTTGAAAGGGCAGATGTTGGTTTTTGTGGATATCTGCACCAATGTGTACCAATTTTTCCAAAGATATCTGCAAAATAATATGTGTAGTGCATGAAAGTATGACAAGAGGTCAGTTTTTCCTCTAAAAAATGGATGTCTCATCTGAGTTGAACATATGATGCCTACCCATTTAACCCTTTGCGGTCTCATTTTTTTTTCCTTGAACTCCCCTAAAAAAAAAACAAAAAACAAAAAAGGGAGGTTTTTGTTTATTATCATGCCGCACATTGCTAGCGCTGAGGGCAACCTCCAGACTATGTGAGAATGAAATTGTTAGAAGTTCCCGAGAACACCCATGGAACGCAGCACGCGCTGGAGTTGTTGGGGCTGGCCTGACACGAGACTCAGCAGAGCATAACTTTCATGTCATGTCGGGTCAGCCCCGACATTCGACTGCAATGGTTTTTTTACGATGTCGGGCCTGACCCGACACACGACCGCAAAGGGTTAGCGGAGAACGATATCAACATGAATAGAACGACTCCATAGCAACCTGTCACAGCTCAAAATTTGGAAACAGGAGTGCTACGTCTTCAGTCATCATTTTACATCACTAGCTTTGAAAAACCTGATTGTTAAAATTTGAGGAATCCATAGCAAAGTACATAAAATTATCCATGATATCTTACTTTACAAACAGGTTTTGCGACCAGTATGGTCCTACGCGTGCGAACTGTGGGGTTGTACCCAAAAATCAAATAGGTATCTTATTGAGTCCTTCCAAAGCAAGGTGCTCAGGATGATTTCCGGGGCCTCAAGATATATTACGAACGAGAGTATCCGGGAGGAACTTCAGGTTGTAACAGTCAAAGATATCATTGAGCGAGCTTCCGGGAGGCATCATCAGAGGCTAGATGTGCATCCTAGCGAGCTTGCTCAAGAAATTTCACAACACAATCCAGTAAGGAGACTGTAAAGGCACAAGCCTTGTGATCTGGCCTCCGGGTTAATTGCATAATCGTAGCTCCTCGTCTTCACTAAGCTCATACAGAAGCGCCCCACCTCCCGCGGTGGCGCTGTTTCCACTTCCGTCCCCTCCGGTCAAGGATAAAGCTTGCCAGTGGGGTTGGTATTTTATATTAAAAGACAATTTAATTCCAAATTGTCTCTAGTTTTGATACATGTTTCTAGTTGTGTGATCTTTTTTTTTTTTTTTTTGGTATGAATAGTGTGAATGTGTTCATTAAATAAAAAATGTATTAGGCACCTTAAGGTGTACCATTACAGTTAATATAAGTTAATAATATTGTAATTAATAGCTAAGTAAAGCTAGTTGTACAAAATGTAATAAAACTCAAAAAAAAAAACAAAAAAAAACAAAAAAAACAACAAAAAAAATATATCTGAGTGAAAGGAATTTGAGATTTTAATTTAAAAATTACATAATTATGATTTGATTTAAAAAGTAAATTATAATTTCAGCTGTAAAGTTTTTTTCATTTTTTATTACTCTTAGGTCAAAGCTATTCCACACATCCTCTCTGGAAAAAGCTGTGTGCTTTCGGCTGAAACAGGGTGCGGTAAAACTTTAGCTTATCTTCTTCCAATAATTCAACAAATCCTCGCCTACAGACAAACGCACCCAGACCATCAAAAATTGAACTCACCTTCTGGTCTAATCATAACCCCCAGTCGTGACCTTTCTGAGCAGATATTTGTAAGTCTATTTTTATTTTCCTGTTCGATTTTTCTTCATGACTTGTTTCAAGACATCAGGGTTTTTATCTCCATCGAATGTTTTCCCTTCCATTTTCAAAAATTGCTGTACAGTGATGCGGTGGCAGATCTACTGGGGGGAGTGGGGGGAGTTTCCTACAAGAGACGCATGAAATTAAAATATAGACCATCAAATACCTGGGCTCTTCAGAACTTTTGCTTTATGCGTTGGAATAGTCAATTCTTTTGTAAATTCCAGCGAAAATTACGATGAGCACATTAAAAAGCGCGAAATTCACAAAGACTCACAAAATGACTTTAAAGTTTAAGGCATGATAGCGAAGCTGCGCTGGTACCATGAGAGACACTTATCTAATTTGAGGCTATTCTCTGTGTGTTTCTATTCAAAGACAAATTAGATAGAAATCTGATATAATACCAGCACAGCTCGTCCATCCTTGTTTTTAAATGGCAGAGTTACGCAGGTGTCATGGGGGATTCCTGTTCAATTGGTCACTCTCTCCACAAAAACACACGGAAGAAAGCCTCAAATTAGATAGGAATCTCCCGTGGTACCTGGGTAGCTCTGCCAATACATCTTAAACTCTAAAGTCATTATGTGAGTGGAGAGTGAATTTTGTAATTTTTTAATGTGCTCATTGTAATTTTTGTGGATTTTATTGAATAATTAACTATTCAATCGCTTACAGCAAAAGTTAGCGCCCCATTCTATTGACTACACCTTATGAGGAATTGTGAAACAAACATTTAACAGGCAAAATCTAAGTTTTTGATTTTCACAGAATGAGTCATTTTTAAAAATGAACACCTTATATACTTCACAATGGAGTATCACACGTACTGTTTTATGTGAAACAGAATTCAGGAAAGATATTCATGCAGAAGAAATGTTTTCATCGGTAAATAACCGTTCATTCATTGGAACCAGATTATTTTATCAATTACGTAAACAGATTCAATTGATTGATTTCTTTAGAGCTGTTGTTAAAAAAATGTGTGGTTTTCTCAAGCTCCTGGGGCTGATTCCGCTCTTTTGGGCGAGATGAGACAAGAGAGCGGGAATCAATCAATCCCATTAAATAGCGTTACGTGATGGATTTGAAGTCATTCTAGTCTTCATTTCAAACAACTCTCTCTGACTCTGAGCACTCGAACTCGAATTTTTTAGTGCATGCACATGCCTCTAACACGTTGATCAATGGCCTGAAAAGTCGTGGAATTTCAAGCAACCTGGAAAAGTCTGGGAAAGGAAAGGAATTTTGAAGATTTGTTTTTATCCTACTGTTCCTTTAATAAACCTTTTGGTTTTTTTTTTCCATATTTTCAAACATCATAACTCTGCACGCTCTTAATTGCAGGAAGTTGCCAGTTGGTTCACCAAAGAATTTGACTTCAACTGTAAAGTTTTAATCGGTGGTCGAGGCAAAAAACAAATGCTGAATGCAAATTTTGAAGATGTAGATCTCCTTGTGGCTTCATTTGGAGTACTCAGTAAATTTATGACAAATGGTAATTTTACTTTATTTATTTATTATCCTCTTCATTTTTAGTTGTTTTTGCCAAGTGATTATGGTAATCACTTGGCACAAACTACAATGATGATCATTGTTGCTTTGTAAATATTTCTCTGTCATTCAATTATTATATTTTTCTTTTTAGTCATCAGTCTATTGACTGGTTTGTCGCACTTTTCCGTCTCTTCCTATCCTCATTTAATGAACCTGTCATCATCTTATATTTAGGAAGTGTAGCAGTTGTGTGTTAGGATTAGCTGATATTCCTGTATCTACTTACACCTCCTAAATGTAAGATTATTTTATTTATTTATTTATTTCTTTCTTTCTTTCTTTCTTTCTTTCTCTCTTTATTTCTTTATAAATAGATAAATAAATAAACAATATCAGCTTACATTTAGGATTTGTAAGCACATACAGGAGTCTTTGTGATTGGTTCTGTTTAGGGATGTTTCACTGGAACGGAAAGTGGAATCGAAGCGGAAAGTTTTGTAGGGTGTGGAACTGGAACGGAGGGTACTGATAACGTCGACACCCACAACGTCGACTCGCGACGTCGACAACCACAACGTCGACAAAAATTCGGTGTCGACGTTATGGGTGTCGACGTTCATAAATCGCGACACCGCTCTCGGAAATGAACATCGACACCCACAACGTCGACACGCGAAGTCGACAACCATAACGTCGACAAAATTTCGGTGTCGACGTTATGGGTGTCGACGTTTATAAATCGCGACACCGCTCTCGGAAATGAACATCGACACCCACAACGTCGACACGCGACGTCGACAACCATAACGTCGACAAAATTTCGGTGTCGACGTTATGGGTGTCGATGTTCATTTTTGAGCGCGGTGTCGCGATTTATGAACGTCGACACCCATTACGTCGACACCGAAATTTTGTCGACGTTATGGTTGTCGACGTTGCGTGTCGACGTTGTGGGTGTCGATGTTCATAAATCGCGACACCGCGCTCAAAAATGAACGTCGACACCCATAACGTCGACACAGCAAATTTCGACTTGGCAACGCCGCCGTCGCACAAGAGTGAAAACACAAGAAAGACAGGCTTGTTCGGAAATCACTGCATCGTCGAAGACCAAAGATGAGGCTCATCAAGGCTGCCATGCTTCTTGACCATACTGGCCAATTGAAGGCGCAACTTGCGCTGGGTTTGTTCGAAATCACTGCATCGTCGAGACCAAAGATTACTAAGCCTAAGAGATATGGCACTTCCTATCTCCGCCGTGTTGAAAAACCGTTGGCCGGGCTCCGTAAAAAACGCCTGCAGAATGGCCGTGATACAACGTGCAGTACGCTGGTGACCGTAAACATTGTCGTTATTCATGTTGTTGGAAATGAGGTTAGATTCTCTGTCGCATACAAATGTTTGTCATTAAGGTGAATCCTCAACGACCTGTAGTAAGATTCTCATCCGCTAGATAACGCCACTTTTGCATTTCTAGATAGTAAATTACGCCCTTTAATAACCGGTATTATCTCCGAGATTATTGCGCCAGTAGATTTCGTTGATCTTGAAAAGCTTAATTACACCGGACCATGCACTGTAATGAGGCTGTTGCGCAGATGCGGCTCGTGCAATGTGGCAACAATGGATTTTCTCCATTTAAAACTGTGTAAAATACTCGATTCTTTGGTGAAGCGCTGTGTCTCATCTGGTATCGATAATTTTGTATGGACTTAAATGACAAAATAGCACGGTTGCCAGATTGAACGAGTCCCCGCGCCCCTAGGCTGTCGCACAATTTTGCTGTAAGCGATCTAGTGAAACGATTTACAGGCAAAAACCGGTGAAAATAACGATGATAACACTAAAGCTCATACGAAATTCACTCCATAACTCATTAAATGCTTATAAGTTGCGCGAGAGTGATGGTGGCGTGAGATACTAACAAATGGGAGATTACCATTTTAAGTTTTTCTCTTTCTTTACGCTGACATTATAGGAAGGTTCTCAGAGTGGTTATTCACAAACGATTATTGGAGGCATTGAAGGACCCCCTTTCAGCAGCGAATAAAGTTCAAAAATTGATTCAAAGTGCTACTCCTAATCTTAAAACACAAAATATCATTTGGTTCGTCAACTGACAATCATTTTTGGGCCTCCAACTCCCCCTCAAAATAGCCCCCAAGTATAAAAAACCATATTGTGCAAAAATGATCATAAAATCTCTGGAAAAATTCTAGAACAGGCGTATTGAGGGTCAAACAACTCAAATTTGATAACTACAGGAGCCCCCGGTCACTCTAAGAGTGATAACGGGGCCGGTGGGGGGGGGGGGCGGACGACGGACGTGTCATCGCAATTTGGACCTCTGAAAGACCAAGATAAGACTTCATAGATTTGACACAACCGGCGAAAACGAATTGAATATGAGTAAGCATCTTTGCATTGGTCCCACCAGACGTCTAACTTGGCCTCCAAAGAGAGCGAGAGGAGAAGGAAAGGAGGGAGGGGTGCCCAAAGAAGGTCCTGCTCCCCAGAAACATCGGATGAAGTAAAAATTGGCGAAAAAACGCCGAAAATATAGCGGTCTGCGGGGTCAGTTAACGCGAATTTGATGAACCCAGGACTCCCTGGAGCCCTAGCTGCGTCACTCTGAAAGTAGGGGTGCCAAGGCAAAAAATGTCATGCTAAGCCAAAAGATAAACCAAGAAATGGGGCTGTAGAATTTTTTGTCGTGGTACTCCCGGGGCCCCATTCTCCTCCTTTCAGAGTGACGCGAAGGGTATCTGAGAGTCATGAGACCATGACATACGAGCTGTGACCTCGTAAACCGCTATATAGCAATTTTTTCGGCGTTTTTACGACAGTTTTTACTTCATCCGATATTTCTGGGGAGCAAGCCCTACTTTCGCCCCCCCCCCACTTCTCCTCTGGCCCTCTCTGGATACCAAGTTAGACGTCTGGTGGGCCCAATTAAGATGCGTACTCATCTTCAATCCGTTTTCGCCGGCTGCGTCAAATCTATGAAGTCTTATCTTGGTCTATCAGAGGCCCAAATTGCGATGACACGTCCCCCCCCGGCGTCTAGTCGTCAAATTTGAGCTTTCTGGCCCAAAATACGCCTGTTCTAGAATTTTTCCGGAGATTTTACGATCAGTTTTGCACAAATTGGGTTTTTTATGCTTGGGGGCTATTTTGAGGGGGAATTTGGAGCCCAAAAATGCTTTTCAGTTGACAAACCAAATGTCATAATGTAATACAGGATTAGGAGTACCAATCTGACTCAATATTTGAACTTTTTTCACTTTTAACCCTTTACAGCAAGGTTTTACGACATATGTACTATTTCTGTAACATGGGTTTCAATGGAATTTAAATATGGACATTTTGCAAAAACATGTGTGACCCATCAAAAGTCTTAGAACATTGTCCTCTTTTGAACGGTCTAAAAAAATCTCAAAAAAAGTCAAATTCCAAAATGCGTGCTGGAAAGGGTTAAAGCGGGAATCCTCAATTGCGAAAAGAGGTCGATCCCCACAAAAACTCCCTAAAAATTGTCGGGAGGCTTTGAAACCCCAAAATTTGAATTTGCCTCGTCAAAATACATTCGTCTGCTACTTTTCAGCTTTCTATGTCTAATAGCGGCCGAGAAAAAGGTCTGGTACGGTAGATCTGGGACACCCAGTACTTTACTTCTCTATAGTGAATATTAGAGTGCACCCGCAAAAGGAGGGATACAGGAAAAAACTAAGTTCATTTCCTTCCTTAGTGATTCTTTACAAAGTGAGCCCATCCGAATGCGCATGGGTATTTTTCGATTTTCGATTCCGATCAGTTAATGATAACGGCTCAATTACGACACGGCACGGCATGGCACGGTTATGGCGACAATATCTCAGTCTCACGATGAAATCTTCTTTTTTCCATTTTTCTTTTTTGATTTGAAAAGAAGGAGATATAAAAAGGAAAAGTAGAGAGACTTACAAAGCATTGTTGCGTCCAAGAGACACAGAGAGATCAAATTCGAACAAATGTTAGATCATAAAGGGCAAACCTTACGCTATGACTCCGGGGAGCGGCTGGCGCGGCGAGATGAGTCTGCAGAGGGAGTCAGCTCGTGTGAGCCAGCCTTATTTCATGCGCGGGAGTTTTGAACGGGCGCGCTGCGAGGAACATTTCCTCTCACATCAGTCGCGAGTCATCGCGCAGTCTATTTCTTCGTACTCTCTGTTGCTGATCGTATGAGTGTCCTTCCTTGCTTCGCAAATATGTTTCCGCACTCTGCTCCTTTTTTTCCCTTCTTAATCTCTATGACTAAGAAAAACAGGAGTCTGATCTTAATATCTTTCTTCCTGAACTATCATGCAGTCCGAAAAGTGACGCGTCATAAGACTCCTCTGACAACACTGGCGTAGCAAGAGAGTAGCGAAGAAACATCTCCGTGAGGGGGGATTTAACCCATTAATGCATAAGGCTCCCCTGAGAACCGAAATTGATGAAAATTGAAATTTGAGCTAAAGTAGAATTAGGGAAAAAAATGTCAGATTTTTCCCATGATTAGATTCGGAGATACAGGGTGTCCAGAAAACTGGACGCTTGGCACACGGGGCACTTCCGAATCTACTATTCAAGATAATGCAATATTTTCCTTTATTTTTCGAATAAAATGTTTCTAGTTCTAATTGAAGCATTTGAACTAATGTTTTTTTTTTACCGATCTGGTTATTAAAGGGCGTAATTTACTATCTAGAAATGCAAAAGTGGCGTTATCTAGCGGATGAGAATCTTACTACAGGTCGTTGAGGATTCACCTTAATGACAAACATTTGTATGCGACAGAGAATCTAACCTCATTTCCAACAACATGAATAACGACAATGTTTACGGTCACCAGCGTACTACACGTTGTATCACGGCCATTCTGCAGGCGTTTTTTACGGAGCCCGGCCAACGGTTTTTCAACACGGCGGAGATAGGAAGTGCCATATCTCTTAGGCTTAGTAATCTTTGGTCTCGACGATGCAGTGATTTCGAACAAACCCAGCGCAAGTTGCGCCTTCAATTGGCCAGTATGGTCAAGAAGCATGGCAGCCTTGATGAGCCGCATCTTTGGTCTTCGACGATGCAGTGATTTCCGAACAAGCCTGTCTTTCTTGTGTTTTCACTCTTGTGCGACGGCGGCGTTGCCAAGTCGAAATTTGCTGTGTCGACGTTATGGGTGTCGACGTTCATTTTTGAGCGCGGTGTCGCGATTTATGAACATCGACACCCACAACGTCGACACGCAACGTCGACAACCATAACGTCGACAAAATTTCGGTGTCGACGTAATGGGTGTCGACGTTCATAAATCGCGACACCGCGCTCAAAAATGAACATCGACACCCATAACGTCGACACCGAAATTTTGTCGACGTTATGGTTGTCGACGTCGCGTGTCGACGTTGTGGGTGTCGATGTTCATTTCCGAGAGCGGTGTCGCGATTTATGAACGTCGACACCCATAACGTCGACACCGAAATTTTGTCGACGTTATGGTTGTCGACTTCGCGTGTCGACGTTGTGGGTGTCGATGTTCATTTCCGAGAGCGGTGTCGCGATTTATGAACGTCGACACCCATAACGTCGACACCGAATTTTTGTCGACGTTGTGGTTGTCGACGTCGCGAGTCGACGTTGTGGGTGTCGACGTTATCAGTACCCTCCAACTGGAACCGGGACTCCAACCGGAACCGAAACGAAGCAGCATGGAACAGAAATTGCAATACAGTTCTGCTTTGACTTCACATCAGCTGACAAATGATGAACCAATGGGGCTCTTGCGATTGAATAATTCAGCTTAAAAACCAGCTAAAATTACGATGAGCACTGTAAAAAATTATGAAATAATCTCACAGACTTTCAAAATGACTTTAAAGTTTAAGGCGTATTGGCAGAGCTATGCAGGTACCATGAGAGATTCCTATCTAATTTGAGACTTTCCTCTCTGTGTTTCTATAGAAAGAGAGAAACTTAGACAGGAACCCCCCATGATACCTGCGTAGCTCCGCCATTTAAGAGTAAAGATGGTAGAGCTATGCAGTTATCATAGACGATTCCTATCTTATAATAATTATGTATTCAGTTAGTAATAATGGAACGACTGAATTGAATGAATCATTGGTTACAGTTTGTTCAATTCTCTTTTTGTTGATAATTTATCATCAAAATGAGAACCGAAATAGTCATGGTATTTCTAGGTCAGTAATTGTTGTTTTCTTTTCAGCTATCTACTCAAAAAATAATATAAATCATGTAGTCTTAGATGAAGCTGACACTCTTCTGGATGATAGTTTCAATGAGCAGCTTCTGCATTTTTTCAAACGTATTCAGGTTTGTTTCAATTCTTGACTTGATTCTTAGAATGTTTATCATTTCTTGACTCAATATATCATCATATGAACATGTGATGTGTTCGAGGGGTCAAAAATCTTCTATAAATTTGAAAGTCAGTTGTAAGCACTACGTACTGCATAGAGAAAAATAAATCTCAAATGTTTAGGCCCATAAAAGGTCCTCAGTCCCTGGAACACGATGGTCACTAATATGTTCTGAAGTTCAGAGTGAAAAAAAACCAATTGGTCAAAGGAAAAAACTATAAAAGAAAACAAGAAATTAAATAAAATTACATTCATAATAAATAGCCAATCTTGTATGTAATTAAATTAAAATTTCCTCAAAGAGCCAAAGGCCTTGATTGCTTGATGATTATCTACAAGGGCTGTTCAAAAAGTACCCGGACTGATGATGTAACTTTGAAACTAAGCTAGGCACAGACCTGATCTTGATTTCATGTTAAAGATAATTAAATTTTCTATCGATTGAGACCAAGATCAGCTCATTTGACTGAAAATTAAAAAAGTTACTGCAGTTTGAAGATAAAAAAAGTTGACCCCCTACGGTTTTTTTTTTTTCTCAAAAATGTGTTCTTGCCGAAATTAGTATTTGTATCTGAAACCATATTCAATGCGGCAATGCGAGACCCCATTTTTCTAACTACACCAAGGTATTCATGACCAAAAACGGGATAGAAACTATTCGTCATCACCGTACAGCCCTGCTTTAGCACCATGTGATTTTTGGATGTTTCCTTTGCTGAAAAAAGGATTACGCGGTCAAAAATATGAGTCAAGAGCAGAAATCATGGAGACAGCTCAACAGTTTCTCAGTACCATTCCTGCAGATGAGTTTAGAAAAACGTTCGTGCAGAAACGGCCAGAACACATGAGGAAATGCATTAAACTCAATGGAGATTACTTTGAAAAGGAAAATGTGTCTCTCTCTAGTAGGACTCGGTCGAAATCGAATAAGAAAATTAAACATCGCATTCTTGGCAAGAAAAAAATACTCATTAAGAATCGTAGGGGGGTCAACTTTTTTTTTCTTCTAACTGCAGTAACTTTTTCAATTTTCAACCAACTGAGTTAATCTTGATCTCAATCAATAGAAAATTTAATTATCTTTAACATGAAATCAAGATCAGGTCTGTGCCTAGCTTAGTTTCAAAGTTACAGCATCAGTCCGGGTACTTTTTGAACAGCTTTTGTACTATCAAAAGGCTTATGGCTCTTTGAGTAAGTTTGAATATATTTACAAAATTGGCTATTTATTATGAATTGGATTTCATTTCATTTTTTGTCTTTTCTTTTAATAAAGTACATCTCGTTCTTTGCAATTTTTCTGTTGATCAAAAGGGCTGAAAATTTGCAGCAATTAGTTTTTCATAGTCTTTAACACGTCTCTAAAGTTTCTTTTCAAAACTTGTCTTGGCCCAATTTTATATTCTTATCCTGTATTGCCCTTGGGGGGGGGGGGGGGGGGTTCAAAATTATCCATTTATGTACATCAGAATGTACTCCTTTTGTCAATTCATATTTACTTACTCCAATTCGGGCAATTTTTTTTTGTTAGATAATTAATTACTGCTTCTGCTGAAGCAAATTAAGTAATATACCCGCCATCTGGACTAAATAATGATTTTGGCTAGCAGTCCGTTTTAAATGACGTACTGTTTGTCGTTAATACTTTCTTTCATCTCATAAAATTTTGTTTTATCAAGTCCTCACGGTCTCATTGTATAATTTTTATATTTCATTTTTTATTTTATTTTAAGTTTTCTACCAATCAAGGGCAAGACGATCCTGGTGCTCAATTGGTTCTTGCAAGTGCCACAATTCCAACTAGTCTTGCTAATCTACTAGCTAATGCTGTCGATGTAAGTTAAAATAAAATCCTGCCTTTTTTTACTTTAAAGCTAGTTTTATTATCTGGTTCAGAACTTTTTGGGGGACAGCAAATGCCAAAGTCAACAAAACCATTTCCAGCCAATGAGGAGTGTCGTTTATTGTTGTCTCTCACCATTGATTGAGTCACTCTTTTTGCCCCCACCTCGCAGAAACTGTCCAAATTCCGAGGTTCGGGCTCAGCATCGGTGTTATCCATCGTTGCCAAACAAACAGTTCGGGTGAGATAACAAAATGCACAACCATTGGTTCACCCGAACCTAATTTAATTAATAATTATATGTGTGCTTTTATTGTGATCACGCTTTTGAATTGGGAAGGCTAGTTTTTTAATGTATGGAACAAGATGGACCGGGTTACTCTTGGTTGAGTGTGGTTTGTTGAGTCCCAATTTAAAAAAAAAAAATGGGTTTTATCTAGAGGTGCTAAGTGCCTGAAAAATATCCAAGTTTTGAGCTTTCCGATACTTGGAAGTGCTGCTTGGACCAAAAAAAAAATTTGAGTAATTTTTGAGTTTTTTTTTTTTTTTAAAAAATTCTGGGAAAAAAAATGAGTCTTCGAAATCATATTTGCTCGTTAAAAATCGGAGTTTGTGAAATTTTTTCTATCCCACTTAAATTTGTGCATCTCCTACTGCTAATTACGCAAAGATTTGACAGTCTTTGAATCTACGATTTGTGCGGAGAGCACCTGAAGATATGACCGAGAGCATGTCCTCATTATGATGGCTTTTTAAATTGCCCACAGAATGTTTCAAAGAATTTGAGAAACTGGAAACAAAGAAGAAGATAGCCGGAAGCAAAACTTCAACAACCCCAAAGTTAACTTATTTCTTTCAATCAAAGCAGCATCAAACTTTGACTTAAAGTGAGATAAAAGTCTTTGATTGAAAAATTTAACTTTTTTCTTCCCTTTTCCTCCCTTGCTTTTCGAATAATGAATAATAATGTATTGACCAGTTGGTATCTTTAGCTCTTTTTTGCCTTTCAGTGCTAGAGAATTTTTTTTAAATTATTCAAATTCCAGTTTCACGAGGAATCTATGTCCGCTTGCTTGGATTCTGAGGTAAAACTAGTTGATCGAATGAATATTGGTAGCAGAACAAAGAATGATAAGGATACCAAGTAGAAATTATTTCAGAAGTGTAGGTGCACCTAGACCAATAATCTTTGAAATTTCTATTGTTATTTCTCATATTACTTCGTAAAAAGGAATGCAAATGAATTTTGAGAGTTGAATTTTCATCACGGAATGCTTCAGAATCAAACGGTCAACGTTGCAGGCAAGTTTTTACATCGTTAAAACGTTTTTTTTTTTTTACAAATGTGTCTTGTCAGTTTCCCGAAAAAGGGACTTTAGCACTATGCTTCCTCCAGAAATGTCCTAAAATGTCTTGATGGTCCTGTGGTCCACGTCTCAAAAAATTATTGACAAAATCACAAAGGTGCAGATATTCCGGCATTCAGCGCAAATTCTTGTTCATTCATTCTAGTTACCAGATGAAGCGAAAACTTACATCTGCCATCAATGGCGCTATCTATTACCGCTCATTTTTCCACCCCGTAGCTGAGAAAATGACAAATCTTTGCTTCCTTTGTTTCAGATCGATAATGTGGAACGCATAACCACCCAAAATCTTCACTCGGTATTGCCGCACGTCAAACAAACATTTTACCGAGTTGGAAAGTCTGAAAAGCCGGTGCATCTCCTTAAACACGTCAAATCTGCTGTGAAAAATAGAACTCCTATGATAGTATTCTGGTATTTTCAAAAAAAATATTTTCCAAATGAAATTTTGACGGTTAATTTAGCAAGTCATGGAAGAAGCCTAGATATCATTGTATCCAAGCTTTTACTTGGAAGAGAACTTCAGGGAATGAGATTTCTTTCTCCTTAGGAATCCGCTGAAACTGCTGCATCTTTTTATTCGAAAATACAAACTTCTGAGAAATCTGTGAATGAACCCCTTCCTGGAAGAATATATTTAGCGTCATTTAAGAAGCTTTTTGGCGTTAGCAGCCCCGTCCTCTCCTAGATAACCAAACAAAGAAGATAACATGTAAAAATAATAAAAAGGAGAACACACAAGTACTAAATCAAATAAATTAAGAAAACGGACTCACTTGCGCGAATAAATTAATTAGCATCGGACGCGTTTCGCGCGGGCACGGCCGGGCATCATCAGCGACTGATGATGCCCGGTGATGATGCCCGGCCGTGCCCGCGCGAAATGCGTCCGATGCCAATTAATATATTTGCGCAAGTGAGTCCGTTTTCTTAATTTATTTGATAACATGTAAAACTGTGTGACATGGATAAATTAAATTACAGTTGCTCTTTGCAGCTTGTGAATACCTATGAAATTTGGTATGCATGAGTAACCTACATCCTTTCATCAAAATGTGACAAAACATAAAGAGAGAATACAAATTAACTCTCAGTTATTGTCTATGTGATATTCCATTCTAAAGGCCCTGGGGGCTGATTCCGCTCTATTGGACGAGACAAGATAAATTAGCGGGAATAGACCGATCCCATGGGTTTAAACAACGTAACGTGACATTTGTGAAATCGGTCATTGAGTGCTCAAATTGAGTTGTCCAGAATGAAGACTCAAATAACTGCAAATCTATGACGTAATTAATGGGATTGATTGATTCCTGCTATCTAGTCTTGTCTCGCCCAAAAGAGCGGAATCAGCCTCAGGAGCTTGAGAAAACCACACATTTTTTTAACGACAGCTCTAAAGAAATCAATCAATTGAATCTGTTTACTTAATTGGTGAAACGATCTGGTTTCGATGAATGAACGGTTATTTACCAATGAAAACATGTCTTCTGCATGAATATCTTTCCTGAATTCCGCTTCACATAAAACATTACTTGTGATACTCCATTGTGAAGTTGTTGATATAATGTGTCCACTTTTAAAAATGACTCATTCTGTGAAAATCAAAAATTGAGATATTGCCTGTTAAATGTTTGTTTCACAATTCCTCATAAGGTGTAGTCAATAAAATGGGGCGCTAACTTTTGCTGTTAGCGATTGAATAGTTAATTATTAAATAAAATCCACAAAAATTACAATGAGCACATTAAAAAAATTACAAAATTCACTCTCCACTTACAAAATGACTTTCAAGTTTAAGATGTATTGGCAGAGCTACGCAGGTACCACGGGAGATTCCTATCTAATTTGAGGCTTTCTTCTGTGTGTTTTTGTGGAGAGAGTGACCCAGGAATCCCCCATGACACCTGCTTAACTTTGCCATTTAAAAACAAGGATGGCGGAGCTTTGCTGGTATTATAACAGATTTCTATCTAATTTGTCTCTTAATAGAAACACACAGAGAATAGCCTCAAATTAGATAAGTGTCTCCCATGGTACCAGCGTAGCTCTGCCATCACGCCTTAAACTTTATAGTCATTTTGTGAGTCTTTGTGAATTTTGCGTTTTTTAATGTGCTCATCAAAATTTTCACTGGATTTTACATAATAATAAACGATTCCAATGCATAATGCAAAAGGTAGCAAGAGTCCCATTGAAACCTAACAACCTGTTGAGTGTTAGTGCTGCATTTTGCCTCTTTTTCTCCAGCTTTCGGTTTCTTTCTCACTCTCTCAATTTACTCACTTTAATTCAATTGAATTTTGATTTTAGCAACAAAGCCGTAACCAGTGATTGGGTTAGCGAATTTTTAAACAATAACAATGTCAGGTGCTTAAATTTGAATGGTAATTTGGCCTCAGATGTTCGTGTCGGTAGGTTTAAAATGTTCCAAAAGGGTGAGGTTGACGTCCTTGCAACGACAGATATCTGCTCCAGAGGCTTGGATACTTTAAGGGTGAGTCAGTCTTGAATTATTTTTTTTTTACTTAATGGATCTATTGCTAACTTTTGCAACTGCAATTTTAAGCATTGATTTTTACATCATTAGACTGTAAAGTAACTATGCACACTCTTGGAACTACAAAAACTTTACGCCTGAAGGCAAAGATAAAAATATATAAACTGTTGGGAATACCCTACAAAAACTTTCTCATATCAAATTTAATCAGGGGTAGACCCCTCGACCCCCCTTTATTATCCTAGAGGAGACCCCCAGACCCCCTTTGACATTCTGGGAGAGACCTCCAGCAGGCTGATTCTGCTCGTTTGGACGAGACGAGACGAGATAGCGAGAATCGACCAATCCCATTGGTTGAAATGGCGTCACGTGACAGATTTGAAGTCATTCGACGGATGGATCGACGGGATCCGAGTCATTGTTTACAAATTCATGACTCGGATCCTGTGGATCTATCCGTCGAATGACTTCAAATCTGTCACGTGGCGCCATTTCAACCAATGGGATTGGTCGATTCTCGCCATCTGGTCTCGTCTCGCCCAAACGAGCAGAATCAGCCTGCAGACCCCCTTTTGATATTTTTATCCATATTCAAGGATCCAATTTTGAAATATTTAAATTTTTCCTCATTTTGACCCATTTTCCCATTGATTTTAAGGAAACCATTTTTCATTCACTGCTAACTTAAAAATTAAAATTTCAAAAAAACAAAGAAAGTCTCTCGGGGGAAAGTTAAAAGCAACATCTCTGTAAAATTTGGATGCATATGGATCAATAGTTAAAAAGTTATGCTGGGTTTCACGTTTTATGGCTACAGACAGACGCCACAGAAAGTTTATGCATTTACACCTCCAAGCCACATATGGTTAAATAATATCGGAACTTCATGGATGAATATTCTTTAGGATAGTATCGAGCATGATGGGAGCCAATTATTTTGTAATTATCATGATTTACTTAGTTGTAGAGGGCCAAGTATAGAAACAAAATACTTTGATAATCTCTGCGCCATTTCAATACTTTCTCTATTTCTAACTTTGTTAGTAGTGCAAAAGTAAAAATAAATAACGAAATGAAAACTTAAAAAAAAAAAAAAAAAATGTAAGAAAACTAGAACAACGAGTAAAATAAAAACAATTGGAATGAAGAAGAAGAAATAAATCGATGGAAAAAAGTGACAAATTGATAAATTAAAAATTAATAGAAATTACTCAATATATTGAAGAAAAAACATAAAAACCAAACCTAAGAAAGGCGAATTTGTGGAAATACTTTTTCAAAAGGCTCTGTCACACCTTGAATTTTATAATAAATGACAGAAAAGTAATGAAATTAGTTGATATGAGGACCTGTCCGAGTAAACTGCATGTGCGCATATGTATAGAGTTTGCTTGAAAATCAGTGAAATCGATTCAGCATACCCTCAAGAATGTTCCCTGAAAGTTGCATACTGCCACCTCAACTGAGCGGTGAGATAGAATATGATTTGTGAACTTGCCACTGTGGCTGCAAACTATGAATCAAAACTGGTCTCGAGACACAACACTAGACAAAACAGAGGGTGGGGTGAACAAAAAAGCAGTTGGAAGGGATTGCATAAGGAAGTAGCTCTATCAATACGCGCTGAGTCAAACGACCCGACCGAGGACGTTACTTGTCTTCGGAGAAACCCGGCCTGCTACGAATATGCGAGAATACGAAGCACGGGGCAAATAGTTCCCATCTTTAGACGCGAACATCTCGAAATCCTGTCATTATTTTTTTTCCGCTGGTGAGAGCTTTTTCTCAGGAGACACTTATCATTAACATATTTCAATTTAAAAAAGTTTGACTGGGAGTCAGTTTCCATAAGCAAAGCGCGGTGTCCTTTGGGTACGCCAAATAGTACATAGTTCCTATTAAGTGATAAACATCCCCCAAGTTTGGTGTTTTTATCTGCAGCCATTCAAAACTTATGAAGCCGTCTCGGGACTTTTGGCCCACCCTGTATGTCGGTGATAATAGTATCTAGTGTAGTGCGGGTTGTTTGAAATGGAAGTGATTTCCTGATTTAATTAGTGGATTTTGAAAGTTTTTAATGTGCAGATTGTTACTTTCGCAGAATTTTACGCTAGAGTCATTTTGTCATATTGCTATAGCAAAAGTACACAATACATTCATTATCACTGCATCATTATCATTTGTTAGGTGAGACGCAAGTGCACTTCTTGAATTACAATTTTTTTAAAAAAAAAATACAATTTTTTAAAAAAAAATACAATTTTTTTAAAAAAAAATACAATTTTTTTAAAAAAAAACAATTTTTTAAAAAAAAATACAATTTTTTAAAAAAAAATACAATTTTTTAAAAAAGAAATACAATTTTTTAAAAAAAAATACAATTTTTAAAAAAAAAATACAATTTTTTAAAAAAAAATACAATTTTTTAAAAAAAAAATACAATTTTTTTTCTTCTTCTTTCAGGTGAAACGAATTCTCAATTATGATTTTCCTTGGTTCATCTCAGATTACATCCATCGCTGTGGAAGAACGGGACGAATTGGTAGTCCAGATAATTGTGAAGTAATCAATTTGGTCACTAAAGGAGATAAAGAAGTCGAGTTAGTACAGAAGATTGAGGTGATTTGCCTTTATTAATTTTTCTAATATGTACCATTCTTTTAAAGTTAATAGTTTTTCAGTCTTCGGTGATAGCTTGCTTTTTCAATAAAGAGGAAGTACTGTAGAGCTCGTTTCAAAGTTGTTGGCATCTGACAGCTCTTAGTGTTAATGCGCAGTGGACACGCGCATTAGTGTCTCTGAACATAGAGAATCTCTGCATCTGCATCTCTTGAATCAGAGAAGAAGTTTGTAAATTCAGTAAAAATTATGAAATTAGGTTAGAAAAGCACTCAAATTGACAAGCCGTAAGTTAATTAGATAATAGTAATAAAACTAGGCAGCTTAAATGATCTAAGCCCCTGGACTAACTTCATGAAAAAAAAAATTACATTAAACCCGCACAGTTTGTGCTTCTATAAAAAAGTAGTACCAACTCTGTTTAAAGAGTATTACTCTCATGTGATGAGTGTATGTAAGACCTAAACGTTTTCTTGTAAGCAATCACCTCGTATGATGTTTAAAAGTCAGGAAACGTCGGTTTGGGGGGTTTTAAATATGATCAGTGGCAGGGATCTGCAGACAATCTGGAAAAAGTTACTATTTTGGGGGTTTTTTAAGGTGATTCCAGGTGAAACTTTTCCAGATTTTGATCCGATGGATAGTGCCACCAGTCGCTTTTGGGAAAAGTTGTGTTTTTGGCACTTTAAATTGAAACCAAAAGAAAACGCAAAATCCAATAACGTCAGCACCTACAAAATTTTTTTATGGATTTCTTAAGCCCAAAACAAGCACAATTGGTTCAGAATTAAAGCCATAAATTATGAAATTCATTTCGCCATAAGCTTAGTGAGTGAGAGTGAGTGCAAGTGATAATATGTCTCTGCCTCACTTGCACTTATTGAGGCTTATGGGAATTTTTGTATGTATTTCATAATTTCCGGCTTTATTTTTGAGTGTTTCAGCTTGAAACTTTCAGACTATCTTCCTGAAGTATGCTCGCAGGTGCTGACATTCCTCAGATTTATGCTTTTGGCGTAAATACGTCAATTTCAGCAAAAAACTGTTGACTTTTTGAGTAGCACGATGTGGTGTCCACGGTTCGAACTAACCAACCCTGGATTCATCTTAAACCCCACCAAACTACACTTCAGTACGCACCATCTAACGTCTCTCGGAAGACTGTCAAGCTGCTACATCATTTGGTCCCAGGGCTCATTTTGCCTTCCTGATCTAAAGTTGCTAAAGCTTTTGTCCCTTCTTCCCTCTCTTTTTCGTTGTCGAAAATTTTCTCTGTAGCAGTCATATAATCTATCTCACGGGAGTGAGAATATTTCCGTCATCATTTAGAAATGACTCACAAGTATTTTTTATCTTTTCCTGTGTTCCCATTACAGTTAGCCGTGAGGACGATGACTTCCTTCGAGAATGTGAATGCAAACATCAATCGAATTCTGAACAATCTGCAGGATAAAGGAACAAAATATGTGCCTGTAATCACAAGTGATCCTACTTCACTAAACTAAAGATCCCAAGTATTTTAAACTCTTTTTTACTTGTTACTGTTACGGTTTTCTAATGTTTTTATCTATCTGTTGAATTTGGAATAATGTATTCTTTTTTTCCTGCGAATTTCTTTTTATTTATTCATTTATTTATTTATTTGTTTGTGTTAACAAAACAGCCCTTGCTTGTATACAGAATTGGTCTGACTCCTTTAAACCAAATTTGAGAAAAAAAAATTTCTATTTTTATTTTTTAAAAGTTTGTACATGAGAATAAGAGATGTTAATGTACTATATCTTTCAAAAGAAAGTCCTCTCATCGAAATTATTATTTTATTTTCCATTTTTTTAAATTGTTTGAGGCATAATGTCACAAGTGGCAATACTGTGAGACTGAAATACCTGAAAGCAGTAAAATTTCTCAAATCGGTTGAGAAATGAAACAATGAAAATTTCTATCTGGATGCTTTCTTTTGAAAGCCATAGTACAGTCGGCGAATTAAATAATGTCAGTTGACTCCTAAGATTTTGATCCAGGTAGGCAACCTGCAACACTTCTGACATAGAATTTAAGCATTGTAGGTGGGGAGGTGGCCTACCTGAGCCAAAATCTAACGACTGTCAACTGACATCATTTAATTTGCCGACTGTACAAGTCACAAAAACAGACCAAACAAAAGCATAATACATACATGGTTAACACTTACAGTGCCATTCTATTTTTTCACGTGCTATTTCCCAGCGACCAGTCAGTGGCACCCTCATATAGAAAAAAGTTGAACTAAGTAATCCTATCACTGCCGTACATACTATTATACAGGCCGCACTTGTACGTCGGGACTTAAACAAAAAGAGGAAATGCAAAAGACGTACATAAACGTCTTTGGCAACCAATGGCAATTTTCACAAGGACGCACTGTAGGTGTTACTTAATCATACACTGTAAAGTAACTTAATTTTTAATTTACCTAACTTTTATTAAAAGAGAAATGTCACTAAGGCCAGTTTTTGGCCCCAAAAATGGTCTGTAAGTTTGTGAAAAATGGCTCTACTCACTCTTGAAGGCTTACAGTTTAGGTTTGAGTGGTGTTCACGGATTTTTTCAACTTGAATGGCTTATTTCACCACCTTAAAGCGGGTCGGTTTTGTGTTTTTCACGGAAAAAGCCCTATTTTTCCTTAAATTATTAAATATTTAGATGTGAGCCGGACGTAGTTTGGGCTTCTCCTTTACTTTTGTTATTAGTCTAAAAATGAGTTACATACTGAAATATAATCACCGAACTATGTCCTGCTCATATTTACAAATCAACTTTTCTGATATCGTGAAAATGGAAACCTTGAACGAATTTGATTAATATCCATGCAGTAATGCTTTTATTGCAACATGGCCACCAAGATGCAATATTGCTGTTATTGTACTAAATTCATAGAATTCGTTCAAGTTTTCCATTTTCACGAAATCAGAAAAGTTGATATGTAAGTACGAGCCGGACATAGTTCGGTGACTATATTTCAGTATATAACTCATTTTTAGAAGCCTATTAACATATGTATGTAAAGGAGAAACCCAAACTATGTCCGGCTCACATCTAATTATTCAATAATTTAACAACAAATAGGGCTTTTTCCGTGAAAAACACAAAATCGACCCACTTTGAGATAGTAAAATGCACCATTAAAGTTCAAGTAACCTGCCAACACCACTCAAATCTAAAATGTAAGCCTTCAAGAGTAAGTACTAGAGCCATTTTAAGCGAACTTTTAGACCATTTTAAATTTTGACCATTTTTGGGGCCAAAAATCAGCCTTATTGACACTCCTCCTTTGTTTAAAGAATAATTGGCCCTCTCCAGAAGAAACATTTTGGCCCTTCTCAGGAAGACTCGGGGGTTCTGTTCTTTTTTCAGCCCCCCAGGTAGCTTTACATAGTGAGTTAATCATGGTCAGTAAAGTAACATAATTTTCAGTTTATTAAACTCTCAACAAATTCGTTAAGGGAATAATTGGCCCGTTCCAGAGAAAAAATTTTGGCCCTTTTCAGGAAGACTTGGGGGCTCTCTCCTTTTTTCAGCCTCCCAGGTAGCTCATTAAAACTTTTAGCTACCAATGTGTATAATTACCCCTGAAACTTACTGATTTTCCACTAGAGTCAATGTAATAATCTTGAATTATGTATGTACATAACTGGCCATTCATGGGTAAACCTGACTGTATTTTGTGAGTGCAAAAAGTACCCGATCTAGCGATCCGAGGATCGTGTGAAAGTGAGAACATTTTTGAGAACCGGAGGAAAATTGTCCCAGAAAATGACCGCATAATTTCAAAATTATTGGTCATTTGCAGTATATGCGCACTGTAGGCCAGTTCAAAAATTTAGCACGCCAAAACTAACAACTTGAAACTACTCTTGATATTACCATGAAAATTGTGAGCCGGGGGTTTTTTAAGGTGCTGATTCCGATTTTTTACTCAATTTTTTTTTTTTAAAGTGCTTTACTTCAACTTTTTCAAAATATAAAAAAAAAGGTGAAAAAAGTCAATGAAAATTAGTGGTAGGGGGTTTTTAAAGGTGCTGATTCCTATTTTTTTATTTATAAATCTCTAACAAAAAAAAAGAAGTTACCTAGTAAAAATTTTCCAAATTTTAATTTACACACATAGAGAGTTAAAATACACTGCCCCGCAAAAAAACCGGCGCACCTGGCGCGCTGGATCATTCCGCTCGAAAATGCGAAAAAATGACTAAATTTAAAATCGTCATAACTTTTGAACTAAGAGAGCTAAAAATATTTCAAGGCCAGTGTCGGATTTCTCATACTCTCTAGTTTTTTATACATAAGCTTAAATTTTCTTTTGGTCATTTTTCCGCCCGTATGAAGAGTTTTTCCAAACCTCGCGAAAATGTTTTTTTGGAGCACATCTGTAAAAAGTTACTCAAACTTCTCACATCTTTTTGGGATAAAGTAGCATAGATAGACAAAATCTGAGACATGCATCAGTTTTTCTCAGAGTCAGGGCTATCGACCTGGTTACTTCAATTTTGTCTAAAAAATTTTTTAAGGTGGGAAAAATGCATTTTTCCGAGACCACGTACAGACCGCTTCTGAACACACATTTTACACACCCGCTCGAACATGCGAAAAGATGATAAAAGTTAAATCGTCATAACTTTTGAACTGAAAGAGTTAAAAATTCCAGAGCCAAGGTCGGATTCCTCATACTTTCTGGTTTTTTATTCAGTAGCTCAAATTTTTGTTTGGTCATTTTTACGCCCGTGCGAAGAGTTTTTCTAAACGCTCGCCACATTTCTAATACTGTTCATAATGGTCTTTACATGGTCTCGGAAAAGTGCATTTCCGACCGTAAACAATGTTTAAAAAAAATTTAAAGGGTAACCAGGTCGATAGCTCTGACTATGAGGAATCTGATGCAGGTTTCAAATTTAGTCTATCTATGCTATTTTTGTCCAAAGAGATGTGAGAAGTTTGAGGAACTTTTTAGAAATGTTCTCCAAAAAAACAGTTTTCGCGAGGGGTTGGAAAAACTCTTCATCCGAGCGTAAAAATGACCAAAAGAAAATTTTAGCCTAAGTTTAAAAAACTAGAGAGTACGAGGAATCCGACCCTGGCCTTGAAATATTCTTAGCTTTCTTAGTTCAAAAGTTATGATGATTTGAACTTTCAACATCTTTTCGCATGTTTGAGCGGGATGTGTAAACTGTGTGTTCAGAAGGGGTTTTTTACATGGTCTCGGAAAAGTGCATTTTCCGACCTTAAAAAAATTTTGTAGACAAAATTGAGGTACCCAGGTCAATAGCCCTGACTCTGAGGAATCTGATGCATGTCTCAGATTTTGTCTATCTATGCTACTTTTGCCCGAAGAGATGTGGAAATTTGAGTACTTTTTAGAGATGTGCTCCAAAAAAACAGTTTTCGCGAGGGGTTGGAAAAACTCTTCATCCGAGCGTAAAAATGACGGAAATAAAATTTGAGCTTATGCATAAAAAACTAGAGAGTATAAGGAATCCGACGTTGGCCTTGAAATATTCTTAGCTTTTTTAGTTCAAAAATTATGATGATCTGAACTTTTAACATCTTTTCGCATGTTTAAACTGTGTGTTCAGAAGCGGTTTTTACATGGTCTCGGAAAAGTGCATTTTCCGACCTTTAAAAAATTTTGTAGACAAAATTGAGGTAACCGGGTCGATACCCCTGACTCTGAGAAATCTGATGCATGTCTCAGATTTTGTCTATCTATGCTACTTTACCCCAAAGAGATTGAGAAGTTTGAGTAATTTTACAGATGTGCCCCAAAAAAAAACATTTTTCGCGGGGGTTTTGGAAAAACTCTTCATAGGGGCGGAAAAATGCCCAAAAAGAAAATTTAAGCTAGTATAAAAATAGAGAGTATGAGAAATCCGACACTGGCCTTGAAATTTTTTAGCTCTCTTAGTTCAAAAGTTATGACGATTTTAAATTTAGTCATTTTTTCGCATTTTCGAGCGGAATGATCCAGCGCGCCAGGTGCGCCGGTTTTTTTGCGGGGCAGTGTAGTTTAAGAAATATCACTTTATAAAGAGGAAAGAGGCTGCTCATGGATCCTTTAAATAATATCACAGAATACTAAAAATGAAAGTTACCTGGCATGTAAAGTAGAAATACTTCCAGACCTTTTTATTGCTAATGATAGACAAATTACTATATTAAAAAAGTAGAACTGTAGAAGAATATAAGAATACAAATACTAACCATCATTGTAATTATTATTAGTTATTATTATTTTTATTAATTTATTAATTATTTTTTCTCCATCCCTCCTCCCTTCAAGACGTGGAAAAGTATTCATCAAACCCCGTTCATTTTCACTCTATGCTCCAAAAATACAAGGATCATCGCCGAAATCGAATATCTATGCATTAGGTATTTAATAATTCATTCGTAAAGAGAGTAGAGGGAGAACTGAAAGAAGTTACTCAGTTGCATAGAGAGAATATTTTAAAAAAAATAAAATCGGAGTTACACAAATGGATAGAGAAACGAAGCAGAAACAGAGAGTGGAGTAATATTTCATACTAGCAGGCTCCCCGGCTTCGCTCGGCTCCAACCGCTAGAGGGGGATCTGTCAACCTTATGCCACAGCCCTTTATTTTGTTGAAAAAGGTATCATTTTTTTAACAATGACAATCAATACAATTTTCAGGGCCAAATTGTTCGGTCCCGAGCGTAATTTGCGTCAGCTTTTGATTGGTAAAAACCGCACGCAAGATGCACGCAATTCAATGCTCGGGACCGAAATTTGTGGTCCCTGAACGTTAAGAGTAATGTTTTCCGCAACTTTAAAAAAAATCTGTTTAGTGAATAAACCCCAACCAAGTTAGCGATCTATGATAACTCCGAGACATTTAAACGCTTTATTTTGTAGGAATCGTAGTATCATCTTAAGGCGTAGGCGTGAATATTTCATTGTGTTTGGTCGTTGGGTTTAAAGTCCCATAAGAGTAATGTGACATTGGTTCATCCCCGCGCGGGGAAGTCCCATCAGCCCATGCTATGACTGGCTCCACTTTTCCTCCGTGCAAAGAGATAGCAGAGGCGTTCGCAACAGACATTTTAAGTTTTCTGTGGACACCGAGTACGGGTCATCCTGTCGAACGATGCGCGCGCGCATTAGAACTCAAAAGCAACACAACTGACTACCACATCACAATCAGTCGCACAAAAAGCTTTTTCAGTCACGCTGCACAAAAACTGCATTTATTCTTCTGTGTCCCGCTTAGCGCTCGCTGGGCAACAGCAAAAATTTTGCTGCATTGATTTTAGTTTAAGGAGGGGTATGAGCGCACCCAGGATTTCAGTATGGGGGGCATGCTGTCATTTCATAGGGGGGTCTGGGGGGCACCCCCCGGGTGATGGGGGGGCCAGAAGTCCTCCTCCCGAAAATTTTTTAAAATTTTGACTTCGAGAAAAATGAGATTTTCCGCGACTGTGCTGAAAAAAATTTCAGAAATATCTTAATCTCCAATCATGCTGATAGAAAGACGGAGTCTTCAGGAAAACTGGATATCAGAGAAAGATAGAGCGAAATTAACAATTGCGGATATTCTGTCGGGAAAATGTGTTCCTCCAAGGAAAACGATATTATGAAAAATCATGACATTGATCATTTTTTTTTAAACTCTTCCTTTCCTTTTTTTTTTTTCTCTCTTTCCCTCTTCCCCATTTTTTTCCCTTTCCTTTCCTCATTTTGTTCTTGCTCTATGGGGAAAGGGGGGGCTCCGGCCCCTCTGGTGTGCCCATGAGGAGGGGGGGGAAAAAGAGAGAGAGAGTTCAAGCCGACAGGAGTGAGAGAGAAGATAGAGAAAAAATTAAAGGATAGAAAAAAAAGAAGGTCATGGATTGAGAATGGTTGAAGAATAAAAGATGGTAAGGGGGGGGGGGGGGGGGCGAAAAAATTTTGCCAACGCGTGGACGAAATTTGAAAACCGATGATCACGGAGGGTGGAAGAAGGGTTGAGGGTGGTGGGAGAGTTTAGGGTGGTGGGAGAGTGAGGGTAGAAAGGTGGGTTAAAGAGGAAAAAAGAAGGGGCCCATTCCAATTTGTAGTCTTAAATTTTGATTGTACCAATTAAAATTGCACCCAAGTCTAATTTTTGTTTATGCTAACCACGGACGTTTGGGTTTTTTTTGGGCTGAATGTATCTCTAATGCTCTACTCTAAGCATCTGAATGCATCATGGGGGGATTAATCATGAGAACTTTGAAGGAGTCCATTGAGAGGACAACAAAGAGATTCAGCATCTCTTTGGAATAGTTAGGTAAAGTATTCAGAGAAGCGAACGACCCTCACCTCCGAAAAAATGAGCTCCTAAAACAATGAAAGAAGGGAGGGGCGTCAATTAATAGGCCGCGTATCGAATTGCTTGGATGAGTTGGACCATATCGGTTGTTAGTGTCAGTTGTATCCAAAGACATTACAGAGGGAAAATAACCCTCTGCTATCTCATATCATGGGGAAAAGTGAAGTCGGTCAGCGGTCATGGCACGGGCTGATGGGACGACTACACTTCCCCCGGTTTGTTGCAAATCACGTATGTTTTACAGTATGGAATATACTTTTAATCGAAAAATTTGGGGCCAATTTAAGGAGCGTCGGTTCTTGAAAAATCGAAGTTAACGATCGGTCGGTTATTGTTTACTTTTGCGTCCATAACCTCTTTGCCGTACTTTTTATCGTAATATCTCGCAGATACATTCACCGCTTTCGTTTACGTTCGTCGCAATTTTAACTTTGACTGAAAATATCATATCTTAGTACTTTTAAAACTTAAAGTAATTAGCATTCTTTTTAACCATTTTACGTCTCGGCTCCGTAAGCCGCAATTATTTGTTCATACCCCCGAGCGGGGAAGCCCAGCCCATGGAAGTAAGCGGCTTCAATTCTCGGCTCTCGCCGCTAGGGCCAGTCTTCTTCTACAGGGGGTGTACAAAAAAAGGAGCCAGGCTGCATACGTCAGAAATATCAGGAAAAAATTTGGGCTGAAAATTGGGAACCGGGACATTTTTGTTGAATTGTGTTTTTATTTGGAAACTACTTGCTTTGTAGAGTATTTAAATTCGTAGTTTTTTTACTCGGACCTGTTTTGGAGGAGTTATGATTTTTTTAAAATTGGGCCCTAAGCGTTTTTGAGGTTCGATATTTCGAAGACAAAAATCGATAATGACTTAAGGAATTTTTCGCTCTTCCCAAATCTGCAATAAAAAAATATATTTCAGCCCAATTATGGGGGCGGCGCCCCCGTTGCCCCCCCCTGGAAGACGCCGAAAATAAAACCCTCCTAAAAAAGTCCCTCTTTAAATAAGCAAAAACGTGGTTGAGCTTTTTTCAAAATACGAAGACGTTCGCGAGTTGTTCGACTTTTTCGCCTTAACGACATATTGTGTACGGGTGTTATGAACGTAGAGCCAGGTTTTCTCATCATAAGATACCTCTTTCTCGCCCCTCCCGCTAGATCTTCCATGTATTTTGACCCGCTGATTTCAAATTCGGCCCTTTGGTTTTTTCTCAAAACTCATACTTTTTTCCCGAACATCGAATTTTTTGCTAAGAAGGCGTAATTTCGAATTTACGTTAAAATTTGGGTATATCATGAAAATGATAGCATTTTTGAAATCAGCATCTTAAAATACATGAGATAGCGATGGGGGGAAATGGTAGGCGTAGAATTATTCTAAAACACTAAAAATGAGTAAAATTAACACTGATGGATGGTGAATGTCGCGGACACATTATGTCGTTTTAGATGCTTACTTGAGTTATTCAGCCTGGATTCTCTTTTGTTCACCCTGTATAAGTCTTTGGTCGACTTTCGTTTGTGGCCCGCGATACAAAATCCAACATAACGAAGATTCGGAGCGTAGACAAATCGTGCCCGAAAAACAAAGTCTCTCACATAGTCCACGTAGAAATACCAGAGGATCAGACAACACGGCGACGGTTGCCATTCTTCTCCGGGAACCTCACCGAACAAACAATTTCACGAACAGAAGGCAGATCCGACACGACCCGGCAACGCGGTTTCATCCGAGGCGAACTCGTCGTAGCGTTGCCACGGGCGACGATTTAAAGTTACCCCGAGACTCGAGCTCTCCACAGTCATTCCGGGGGCCTCACCGGACCGTTTCGCGCCCCTCCCGACCGGAGGGTCCATCCTCCCGATAGAGACCCCCACCCTAAGTGTGGGCCTACCCCCGGCGATCACACGCGCAATCCCGGGGCCCCCTGGCCCAACCCTTTCGGTCAGAAAATTGGAAAAACCGCAAACCGAAAAACGCCCCTCCCGGGTTTCCCCCGGGCGATTCCCCGAAAACGAAAAGATGACCCACCCATTTCAGATCCTCGGCGATCACGCGGGAAAGGGGCGGCGAGGCCCAGGACGCTAGGCCTCGCCCCTGACCCTGTCCACAAATTTTCGGTCCGAAGCCACTTTTCCGGGCGCCCCTCCCTCCCGGGCGCCAGAACGGACCCAGGACCACTCAGAAAACGCGGGACGACGGGACGGATCGAAAGGGGCCGAGTGCGGAACCGACAGGCCGAACGGGGCGGCGACCAGCGCGGAAAAACGGTTTTCGGAAAACCGCCCCTCCCGAGAACGGGGGGGCCGCAAGAGGGTCGGTCTCGGGGGCAGAGGGAGCGCGACGGAGCGGCGGACACGTGGGTCGGGGCGAAGGACCGCGGAACTCAACGGATAGCGGGAACAGGGCCGAAGAACGGGAGCGCCGGGGGACCGAACGACAACTTTATTATATAGATTATTATATAGATGAAAAAAGAGAGAGAGAAAATATATCTAGAGCACTTTACCTCCTTGAGTGCTCCAAGTACTTCCTTCCCAATTTTGAGAGTCCTTGGCGGGTCGCTGTTACTCTCCTATTTTATTCTATCCTTGTTTTGAGAATACTTTGTTTGTCTTTCCTAACCCTTCTTTTTACATGCAGTCCAGTCGTTTGCTGTGAAATATCAGCATAATGAACCACGTGTTTGGGTGGCTGGACTTTACTACTACCACTACTTATTTCCATTTTTTAAATTATTTGGCATGAGGGGGAAAAAAAGAGGTACTGTGATTATTCAGAGTATAGATGCAGAAAATCTAATAAATACAGCCTCCGTTCCCAGTATTAAATGTAGGTTATTGCCTGAGAAGGGAATGAAATGTGCATTACAAAGATGTTAAACAGACGTTGTCACATCATACGGCTCTTTACATTTTGTATACACAAAACTGCGTACATTGGACAACGTCGCATTTTAATCGATTAGTATTTTTGTCTTCATTATTTATAAAATAAATGTACCCTACATTGCATCTCGGGTGATTTAAGGTGACCAACACATCTTCATTTAATTGATTGAACCACAGGTTCTTTCATCGGCGATCGAAAGAATAATTTTTAGCATTCTTTTCACACTTGCAATACCATGTGACTAAAAATCGATTTGCTACCATTTGTTCCGATAGAATCAAGAAATTTTTCAATAAATTTTGCAATAAAAAAGAAAAATTACGATCTTCAAGCGTAGAACTTCAAGAGAACATCTATTTTAGAGTCCCCCCCCCCACCCACACATTCGGGGTTGTCTCCCGTACCCGACAATTTACATTTGATCCTTACATATCATAAGCGTCGGTAGACGCAGACGGCAAGTCAGGTAACCCCACCCTACTACCAACCTCTCTACGACCTGACAAGTCTGCGCTGCGTAAACGCTTATAATAGGGCTGTTGAGTGAGTCGGGGATTCGTGATTTTTCTGTGTGATCTTATAGACCTAAACGCGGGAAGAACGAAGATGGCTTCAGTTTTTTTCTACGTTGCGCCGTTCCTGAGAAAATTGAAGTTGAAAATTGGATCCTCAAAAAACGGCTTTTTGGCGGGAAACTGGCTGCGCGGTGCATTGTGGGTGCCTTTTGACGTCAATGCTCCGGTTCTCAGTTGAGGGGCTCAAGCGTCTTGCTTTCAGCACAGCGAGACCGCATGCGACCCATTGATCATGCGGCAGTTGAGGGGAGGCCGCCAGTGGCCCCGATCAAGCCGTCTTCTCACGCCATTTTCTCGAAAACCGTAAGTCTCAGCAAAGAACCGACTTGTTGATCGAAAGAACATGAATTTATCCATTGGGATGGTTTGGTTGTTTTTTTTCTTTCAGACTTACCTACGAGACGAGTAAAGAGAAAATCACATGAAAATTAAGATTATAGAACGAAACTTCCGATAATCCCCTTCTATAATCTCTGTCCCCCAGTTGACATAGCAAAGTTCAAAAAATCGAATGAAACATAAGTATCGGAAATTTTACGCTCTTTAAATTTGTCCTTTTGTTTTTTCTCTCAAATGGACGGTAAACAAGGAAAATGAAAAATTCTGCGAAAATGTCGGATTTTCAGCGATATTCCGGGAATCGAAATTTTTTAGATTGGCTCGTCATCTGACTCATGGAAGAACAAAAAATAATATAAGTGTAACCAATCGAATGGAAATTTTCTAATCTTCCTCTTTGATGACCAGAATTTTTCGTGTAAGACGCATCGGTACCAAATATTGGTGAAAAACTGCGTCGAGTTCTGGGTTGAATGACACTCTCACACATCAAGATCGTCCAAGTTGCTGCTGTTTTTTGCATTTCCCATGGTTTCGGTGCGTCTTACATGAAAAATGATAGAAACAAAAGAGAAAGATTAGAAAATTTCCATTCGATTGGTTACACTTATATTATTTTGGCTCTTCCATGAGTCAGCGAGCCGATCTCAAATATTTCGATTTCCGGAACATCGCTGAAAATCCGAAATTTCGCAGAACTTTTCAATTTCCCTTGTTTACCGTCCATTTTGAGAGAAAAACTAAAGAACAAACTTAAAGAGCGTAAAATTTCAGATAGATATGTTTCATTCGATTTTTTGAGCGTTGCTTTGTCAATTGGGTATAGACAGTGATTTACAGATAGGACTGTCGGAAGTTTCGTTCTCTAACCTTAAATTGTTATCTGATTTTCGGTCCATCCGTCTCCTAGTAAGTTTGAGAAAAAAACCACCAATCCATGTCAATGATAATTTTGTGCTTTTTCGATAATTAGATTGGTTTGTTTCTGAGACTTACGGTTTTCGAGAAAATGGAGTGAGAAGGCGGCTTGATCGGAGCCACCGGCGGCTGCCGTAGGATTCAATAGGCCTGCTACGCTGCCGTCCGGCCGACAGGATAGGGATGGGTACCTCCGCTGAGCAAACCGAAGAAATGACGTAGCTGTGACTCGCTAGCCGATGTTTCCCGCCACGGGCCGTTTTAAATCTTATCATTTTTCGGAACTTTGAACCCATTTTTTTCGGTGTTCCCGCGTCCAAATGAAAAAAAGAAAAATATGGGGTCCTTATTTTTTCGCCTTCTTTCATAATTGAATTAAAAAATTCGACTCAACAGCCCTATTACAGAAATTATTTCATTCCCCCAAACCGTGCCTTGATAGATCCTGTAGCGAAAAAAACTACGCACCCAAACTCATCAAACTTGGTCTTATTTTAACCAGCGTGTTCTGTGCTCGTGCCTTTTTTTTGTTTGAACGCAATCCGTCTAATATTTTTGAGAAATGATAAAAAAACTAAATTTTCTTATTATAACGCTATTTCAAACTACGGGGAAACTCTACTCTCTTTGGGCTACTGCCTTTTATTATTTGAGATCGCCGCGAGAATCGACGCTTCATCGTCAGTCAACAACAACTGCACTCATTTCAAACAAAAACATTTCTCCCTGCTTTAACACTTTTGAAATAAATCGTTACAAATACATGAGTATACAAGATACAAGTGGTTATTGTTTCAATTGCAACGGAGGCCGTGAATTACGAAATTTGTCCTCCTCAGTTCTTTTTTTTAAAAAAATGTACCAAACCTTTTCTAGTTATTTTTTTTGTGTGCTTCTAATTTGCTGTATGCACGCGTATAGTAAAGGTTGGTTTCCTCTCACAGTTAGGTACTTTTGCATATTCATTTACTTAATAACTATTCTACTCTGAAGCTGAAAGTATTCGAATTTGGGCATAACCGCGGAGCTTCATTTTCCACTTCATTGCTTGCAAAGCAACAGCTGAGTACCGTAATACTGTTGATCACTGGAGGGAGGTAGTTTCTGATGTGTTTACAGTACCTTTGTGATTTTAGCACAGAATTATACAATGTATTATTCTGTGATTTTAGTATAATTATTCATAAGCAAGTAGTGAAAAAATTTCTTTGCTGTGTACTTGTAGAGTTTACAACTGATATGTTATTTGATTAGAACTGGTAGTGACAGTACCTTATTTCCTGAAGTTACAGAATTGAGCTATAGCGGATCTGCCAGCGGCAGAGTAGCCAGTGGCGGATCGGCCAGCGGCGGTTTACCCATTGGCGGATCGGCCAGGGCGAATCGCCCAGAGGCGGATCGGCCAGCGGGGGCCCTAGCCAGTGGCGGATCGGCCAGCGGCGGCCTAGCCAGTGGCGGATCGGCCACCGGCGGACTACCCAGTGGCGGATTGGCCAGTGGCGGATCGGGCAGCGGCGGATCGGCCAGCGGCGGATCGGCCACCGGCGGACTACCCAGTGGCGGATGGGCCAGCGGCGGCCAGCCAGTGGCGGATCGGCCAGTGGCGGATTCCCCTTTGGGCGGATCGGCCAGTGGCGAATCGCCCAGAGGCGGACCGGCCAGCGGCGGATTACCCAGTGGCGGATCGGCCAGTGGCGAATCGCCCGGTGGCGGATCGGCCACCGGCGGACTACCCATAGCGGATCGGCCAGCGGCGGCCTAGCCAGTGGCGGATCGGCCAGCGGCGAACCAGCCAGTGGCGAATTGGCCAGCGGCGGACTAGCCAGTGGCGGATTACCCATTGGCGGATCGGCCAGTGGCGAATCGCCCAGAGGCGGACCGGCCAGCGGCGGACCGGCCATCGGCGGACCGGCCAGTGGCGGATCGGCCAGCGGCGGCCTAGCCAGTGGCGGATCGGCCACCGGCGGACTACCCAGTGGCGGATCGGCCAGCGGCGGCCTAGCCAGTGGCGGATGGGCCCCGGCGGACTACCCAGTGGCGGATCGGCCAGCGGCGGCCTAGCCAGTGGCGGATCGGCCACCGCGGACTACCCAGTAGCGGATCGGCCAGCGGCGGCCTAGCCAGTGGCGGATCGGCCAGCGGCGGCCTAGCCAGTGGCGGATCGGCCAGCGGCGAACCAGCCAGTGGCAAATTTGGCCAGGGGCGGACTAGCCAGTGGCGGATCGGCCAGCGGCGAACCAGCCAGTGGCGGATTGGCCAGCGGCGGACCGGCCAGCGGCGGACCGGCCAGCGGCGGACCGGCCAGCGGCGGATCGGCCAGAGGCGGACCGGCCAGTGACGGATCGGCCAGCGGCGGATTACCCAGTGGCGGATCGGCCAGTGGCGAATCGCCCAGTGGCGGATCGGCCCCCGGGCGGACTACCCAGTGGCGGATGGGCCCAGCGGCGGCCTAGCCAGTGGCGGATCGGCCAGAGGCGGCCGGCCAGGGCGGTTTACCCATTGGCGGATCGGCCAGTGGCGAATCGCCCAGAGGGGGACCGGCCAGTGGCGGATCGGCCAGAGGCGGACCGGCCAGTGGCGAATCGCCCATGGCGGATCGGCCACCGGCGGACTACCCATGGCGGATCGGCCAGTGGCGGATTGGCCAGCGGCGGCCTAGCCAGTGGCGGATCGGCCGCCGGCGGACTGCCCAGTGGCGGATCGGCCAGCGGCGGACCGGCCAGTGGCGGATGGGCCCAGCGGCGGCCTAGTCAGTGGCGGATCGGCCAGTGGCGGATCGGCCACCGGCGGACTACCCAGTGGCGGATCGGCCAGCGGCGGCCTAGCCAGTGGCGGATCGGCCAGAGGCGGCCCGGCCGCGGCGGATTACCCATTGGCGGATCGGCCAGTGGCGAATCGCCCAGAGGCGGCCCGGGCCCAGGGCGGACCGGCCAGTGGCGAATCGCCCAGTGGCGGATCGGCCACCGGCGGACTACCCAGTGGCGGATCGGCCAGCGGCGGCCCGGGCCCAGTGGCGGATTGGCCGCGGCGGCCTAGCCAGTGGCGGATCGGCCGCCGGCGGACTACCCAGTGGCGGATCGGCCAGCGGGGGCCGGCCAGTGGCGGATCGGCCAGCGGCGGCCTAGTCAGTGGCGGATCGGCCAGCGGCGGACCGGCGAGAGGTGGATGGGCCATCGGCGGACTACCCAGTGGCGGATCGGCCAGCGGCGGACCGGCCAGTGGCGGATCGGCAGTGGCGAACCATCCAGTGGCGAATTGGCCAGCGGCGGACTACCAGTGGCGGATCGGCCAGCGGCGAGACGGCCAGTGGAAACGGAACTGTAGGTTAGCATATGGATCAGGGAAAAGAAAGGGAAATGAGACTGTTGTCCCTATCGTAAAATGACACTCGAGAGTCTATGTGAATGTTGCCCGGGAAACTATTCATAACTGCTGGCTAGTCAGCTGATGGATAACAACTGTAGCTTTTTTTTGTGGAATGAGAAACTGGAATTTTGCAAGCAAAAACCAGAGTATATCCCATCAAAAACCTTTCCAGGTGCAAGCAGACGGCATCAGGTAATTATGTCTGTCACAAAAAGCCGTTCCAATGCATCCACTCAAAGATATGATATGATGGGAACGGCAAGTCTCCTCCAAAAGGGCATCCAGCAGGGCAAATGTTAATCATTTTTCAAAATCAACACTATCCATCTGCGGCGAATTTAGTGAAGGAAAAACTTTGAGGGATGTATTTCTTTATTTTTTATTTTCAAACGCTAAAACTTGCCGCCGTTCATCGCCTTAAAAAAAAAAAATAATAAAAATTAATATTTTTTTTTTTTAAGGCGATGAACGGCGGCAAGTTTTTGCGTTTGAAAATAAAAAAAAAAGGAATACATCCCTAAAATTTTTCCTTCACTAAATTCGCCGCAGATGGATAGTGTTGATTTTGAAAAATGATAACATTTGCCCTGCGGGATGCCCTTTTGGAGGAGACTTGCCGTTCCCATCATATCATATTTTGAGTGGATGCATTGGAACGGCTTTTTGTGACAGACATAATTACCTGATGCCGTCTGCTTGCACCTGGAAAGGTTTTTGATGGGATTTTATAATCGAAAAACAATATATTTGTACGAGGGTGGATTTTAAAGTAAGTTTACCTATTTTTTTTTCTCGAGAACCATTAATGTTTGAAAAAAACAAACCCAGAGTTGGAACATACGTACTTTCAGCTTTTTAACGAGCTACAGTTTTTTAAATTTGTATTACGCGTTGCGGAGATATCGTGGATTTTCCACACCCGTCTCTCCTTCAAACGTGCCCTCCTTTGTAGCCTTACAAAAAACATGAGTTTCAGACTTTGAAAAAGTAAAATAGAGCTATTATTTTATTGAAACAAGTTATAACATTGTTGTGAGGCATCTCACCTCATTTTTTGACATAGTCACCCGCTAGATTCTTGAATTTTTTATATCGGTGTAACAATTTCTGTATACAGCCGTCGCAAAATTCTTTCCCCATACTCCTAAACCAGGTTTTGACGCAACCTGTTAATCCAGTGTCAATTCATGATGATTGCACTTTTAGTACTGACCGAAATTTTGAAGATCGACACAAATTGGATCATATTATCAGTAGAAGAGGAGTCTATTTAGTAAAAAACATGCATTCAGGTGTTATTGAGATGTCTTATCCGGAGATGAGCGCATCGCCTGCCAAAACTCGCAGTTTTCTGTAGCGCGTGAAAAGGGGGGCACGTTTGAAGGAGAGACGGGTGGGGAAAATCCACGATATCTCCGCAACGCGTTGGCCAAATTTGAAAAACTAAAGCTCGTTAGAAAGCTAAAGTACGTACGTTTCAATGCTGGGTTTGTTTTTTTTCTAGCATTGATAGTTTATGAGAAAAAAAATAGGTAAACTTACTTTAAAATCCACCTTCGTATTTACTACAAAATTCAACTCAAAATCCTCTTTATTTGATCTAAAATTGTTTTAATTGGTTTAATAAAAAAGTGAATGCTTGGCCTGGAGGTTGGTAACTAACTAATACCTAGGTTTTAGGTATCCCATTTCATCAATAAAATAACCTGTAAAATGAGTTGCTAAAGAAAGGGAAGGAAGAATACAAAACTTATTTGAGTTCAAATTTGTATTTAAGCGTAAAATTTTCCTAGAGAAAATACCATTCAATGGAAGGTTTATATCAAAGAGTAAACAAGAGTCGCAATTGAATGGAAGGCCTGCGTGGTCAACGTAGAAAAGGATGGGAACGCGGGCTGGCCTCTGTTTGGCTGTAACGGGTGGAGCAAAATGACTCGGGGGTAGGGAAAATAACACGGGATTTTCGTTCCGGGGCGTTTATCTCGAAACCAAAGCAAAATAGTATCTACAAAATTTTATACGAGTCGATTCAGCAGATTTTCCAAACAATTTGATAGGTCATAAGTGCCACTTTATTGCAAAATCGAAAAGACTGTTTCAGTTGAAAAGTACGCACAATAGTGAGTTACTCAAACACTGCTCGAACACACCCAAGCATGTAATCACACTATTGTGCGTACTTTTAAACTGAAACAGTCTTTTCGAATTTGCTAAAGTGGCACTTATGACCTATCAATTGTTCGGAAAAATCTGCTGAATCGACTCGTATAAATTTTTTAGATACTATTTTGCTTAGGTTTCGAGATAAACCCCCGGGAACGAAAATCCCGTGTTATTTCCCTATACCCCGAGTCATTTTTGCTCCCCCCGTTGCAGCCAATCAGAGGCCGCCCCGTTCCGATCCCTTATCTACGTTGACCACGCAGGCCTTCCATTCAATTGCGACTCTTTTTTCTCTTTGGTTATATTCTTGTAAATTTCCAATTAATCAATGTTAGTGTAAAAACAAAAATTGCCAGTATTCTAAAGTATCAAAGAATGGAGGCAGTAGCGCACCGAGAGTTTCTTCATCTCTCTCTTTTCTCCATTAAAAAAGGCATGTTAGACAAGGATGGGCAACGGGATAAAACCCCCTTTTTCTGTCCTTTTCCTACTTATACATTCAAATGGGAAATGAGAGAGATGGAAGAGATCCTGGTTGCGCCAGTGAATGGAGGCATTTTATAAATGAAGATTACACAGGAAGAACGTGGTAAGTTACTTCAAGCGCTGTCAAAATTTGGCAACCAATTCTTCACTTTATTCTCCATGTGTCTGACTTAAAAAATGATATGAAAAGTAAACAAAAATTTAGGATTTTTGTCTTTCATGTCTACAAAAATCTCTTCATTTTTTTTTACTTTTAATCTCTTTTTTTGAGTGAGCCATATTTAAAGAAGTGAAGTCAGTTACCAAATTTTCACAACGCTGGAAGTGACTAACCACGTTCTTTCGGTGTAGTCTTCAAATAATAAACTTCAAATTTATAATGACTAAAATTAATGACTGAAAAAGGAAAATGTCTTCTTTGGTAGGTTGTAAAAAAAATTGCAAATTGATCAACCTTGTAAAGAAGAACAATAGTTCTGTATCATGAAAAAAAAATTCAATGGGTAAAATATTGGGTAAATTATGGTTCATTATCTAATAAAATTTCAATTTTTGGAAGAGCAGATGCTTTTTCTGTAATTTGTGCCAATCCAAAACGACTGTAGACCTTGTGACCTCAAAATTCATTTTTGTAGACTTAATATCTAAGAAGGATTTTGTACCTGCAGTGTTAATTTAAAGTTAACCTTCGAAATTTCTTGCTAGGTTTAAGATACTTTTTTTAAAAAATTTGAAAACTTCTTGAAAGTTGCCATGAAGCTTGTGCAAATTCTTTCTTTCAATATTCGTAAATCTTTCTTCTTTAAAAAATATTTAGCCTCAATCAATTACTTTTTTTTCTTTGGCTCACATGCACTTTTGGGACTTGAAATAAATATGTAACACCAATAATTAAAATAATCTGAATTACCTATGCTTGGAACATTAAAAAATTTAGAAAAAATCTTTAACGCAAACAAAGAAAAAGTAAGTTGAATAATTTATGCTAGGGACACTAAAATATTAAAATCTTTAATAACAAGAAATTAGAAAAGCAAAGCATGAAAATATAAGTAGAATATGCTAGGATCATGCACTTTTGGGATTTAAAATAAATATGTATAATGTATAATAACAGTTATGGGGCAGTTTCAAGGGTTTGAAATTGTTTGTTTTTCATAAAGAAAATAAAAGTACTTGATGAGCTGAGAACAATGATGCCTTTGGTTTTTTCTTTAGTGTCTTGGTTTTGGAGATACACAGTGGCGTAGCCGGGGGGGGGGGGGGGGGGGGGGTCCGGGGGGTCTGGACCCCCCCCCCCCCATGACCCCAACATTTGTCCTAAAGAAAGGCCTTTTTTTGCGTTTTCAGAAAAATTTTTACCAAATTAGTATCTTTGGACCCCCCCCCCCCATGACAATTTTCGGACCCTGGCCCCCCCCCCCCCCCCCCCTAAAAAAATTCCCTGGCTACGCCACTGGAGATACACACGTGCAAAGTTGTAAAAAATTGTGTGTGTGTATGTGTCACTACTCAGAATTCCCATTTAACACAATGTTTTTTGGGCCAAAATTCATCTTCAGAACAATGGGACTTAATAAAGGGAAACCCAAAAGGGATCTTTGTGCTCAGCTCATCAAGTACTTCCATTTTCTTCATAAAAAAGCACCACATTTCAGACCCTTGCAACTCCTACCTTAAAATATAAAAAAAGTTGAATAATCTATGCTTGGAACATCAAAAGATTTTTTAAAAAAAAAAAAAAAATTTAATATAAGTAGAGAAAATGCAATTTGAATAATTTATGCTAGGAACACTAAATATTAAAAAATTTAAGAACAAGAAAAGCAAAAATAAAAATATAAGTAGAATTTGCTGGGGTCATTAATTAATTAAAAAAATGTAAAAGCAAGAAAAGAAAATGTACGTGGAACTTGTTATTTTAGAAAAAAATTATAAAAAAAAATCGCAGGGACATGAAAACTCAACAGTATAAGATCTTGATAACTGCGCACTTTTCCCTGCATCCCCTTTTGTACGATACTAAAATTTTCTCTCATTTTCACTAAAAAAGTAATAAATATCTTAACTTCATAATCATCAGTCTTTTAATTAAAAATAGTTTACATAATCATCAGTCTTTTTAAATTAAAAAAAGTTTAAAGAGAAATGAGATCAAAACATGCAAATCATTTTAAAATTTAAAACCCAAAATTTAAAAAAAGAAACAATAGGTTCAATCATCAGAGTAAATTTGGGGTGTAAATTGGAAAATGAGACTTAAAATTTATCCGACATGTTGGACACTTTCCACCATGAGACATAACCTGCAACATGAAATTTAAATTTGAGCAATGAGTGTGATGTAATTTTGATGATTTTTAGTGATGAAGAACAAAGGCTAACTTGTCATTTGTGAAACAAGATGGAACGAGTTGCTCTTGGTTGAGTGTGTTTTTTTTTTCGTTCCGGGTTTTGAATACTGAAGTAAATATTGGTGTGATCTAAAATTTTGGCACTCTGTTCTTGTTTACTCATTGAAACTGCTCTATTTATGTACTAGCGGGGACAAAGATACCTGGCCAGAATATGCAACACGCAACACACCCAATACACGTGTTGAATGGGATACTGTGTATTGCTTATTGCATACCCTGGCTAGGTATCTTTGTCTCCGCTAGTACATATTTTTTTTTTTGTCATTTTTTGTCAGGCGACTCTTTTAAGGTGATTCTTTGGCAAGCTCTCTGCGATTTTAATTGGGTAGATGGCATTTCCTGTCCCTGTCTCTGAAAATAGCTGTTTTTTGATGATTTTCGGCTTTTTACGATGATTGACAAAAAATCAGAATGTCAGCACCTGCAAAATTTTTTGCTTGCTTTTTTGAGCCAACAGGAAAAAATTGGGTTTAGAAATAAAGACGTGTTAAATTGGGGGGGGGGGTGTAAAAATCAAATGTAATTTGAAGTTGGGGGAAAAAATTTTTTTTACAACCCCAAAATTTCATTTGATTTTTTTCCCCATTTAACACGTCTTTATTTTTGACCAATTTTTCCCGTTGGCTCAAAAAAGCAAGCAAAAAATTTTGCAGGTGCTGACATTCTCATTTTTTGTCTATCACTCGTCTGTTCAGAGGAAACAGCCGAAAATCATCAGAAAACAGCTATTTTTAGAGACAGGACAGGAAATGCCATCTATCCAATTAAAATTGCAGAGAGCTTGCCGTAAAATCACCTTCATGGGGCTCTTCCTAACTTTTCCTATCGGCGATTGAATAATTCTTGCAAAAATACAAAGAGCACATTGAAAATTATGAATTTCACTCGCAGACTCACAAAATGACTTTAAAGTTTAAGGCGTGATGGCCGTGCTATGCAGGTACCATGGGAGATTCCTATTTAATTTGAGGCTTTCCTTCATATGTTTCTGTAGAGAGAGTGACAAATTATAAAGGAAACCCTCTGACATCTGCGTAGCTCCGCAATTGAAGAGCAAGTATGGCAAAGCTATGCAAGTATTATAGGAGATTCCTATCTAATTTGTTTTCTCTATATTGACACACAGAGGAAAGTCTCAAATGGAGCTGTTGCAAACTTTTGCTACAGGCTTATTATTAGTTGATTACGGGGTAATCCCCGTAAAAAAACGATTAGAGCACTAAAAAATCACGAAATCCACTCCTAAACTCACAAAAAGCTTTTAAAAAGCGAGACCGTAATGGCGGCCGGGGCCGTGGTTTTCATTGGGGTTCCCTATCTTCAATCAGCGCCATCTACACGAGGGGTTCTCGCAAAAACCCCACAAGAAGAAGAAGAAGCATACAATTGCCATAAGAAAAACCCCGGCCTCGGCCGCCATTAAGGTCTCGCATTTAAAAGCATTTTGTGAGTTTAGAAGTGGATTTCGTGATTTTTTTGTGCGCTAATCGTTTTTTTCACAGGGTATTACCCCTTTATCAACTATTATTAAGCCTGTAGCAAAAGTTTGCAACAGCTCCATTCGATAGGAATCTTCCATTGTATCTGCGTAGCTTCACTATTACGCCTTAAACTTTAAAGTCACTTTGTGAATCTTTGAGTAAATTTCGTAAATTTTTAATGTGCTCATCTTAATTTTGCAGGATTTTACTCAAGATTTAACTGCTCAATCGCTAATTTCAAAAATTAGGAAGATCCCTATTTGCTTTCTGAAATTAAAATTGCACCGTAAAAAAATCTACGGGCCAAGGAATTTAAGAATAGAAAGAAATTCATAAAAAAAAAAAACAAAAAAAAAAAATTTATCAAAAATTTTATCAGCAAATAAATACTAACTTGTAAGACGCAGGTATGGCAAAAAATGTGACCGCATTGGGTTGCTTGAACACATGCATCCGGTTTTAGAAGGTCACCAAAACAGACAGGGCAGAAGACCCTTCCAAATATGTATGATTCTAGACTTCTTTGAGGCACATTTTCTTGTGGGGTTCTTGCATGTCTGGATCTCGATCTAGGACTGTAGGGAATCAGAAAATTTTTTCATGATCAGACTGATTTTATGATTATTTTATGGGCTTTAATAAATTGTACATAAAAAATATGATTATTGCCAAATTTGAGTAAAATTTTATTGACAACTTAAGCCATAATTTTAAAAAAAGTAAATTTTTTTCCAAACTTTAAAAAATCGTAGGTCAGAGGGGAAGCATTTTTACACTTTCTGGTCAGAATTTTTTCTCTACTTTTTTTTTTTTTTTTATTTTTTTCATGCAGTGAAAAAGTACTGACGCAAGAACTAGATCCTTGGAACTCCGCCAAAGAGTGCCACATGATAGGAAAGTCGAATCAGGCCTGACAAAACAACTCCGGAGCAAGAATTTAAAAAGTCAGGTAGGACCTGCCACCCGACAACAACAAAAAATCGTAAAGTCGGGTGACACCCGACATACAACCGGAAAGGGTTATGACCCCTGTTTATAGGAAAAAATAGCCTTAACTTGACTTGAAAAATTGGCTCCATAATTTCTGACGTTAAACCTGAAACCCCTGAATGTTGCTATAAATCTTTACTCTTGAACCCGAATAATTGAAAAAAAATGGTCCAAATCAGTGATGGGCAAAAATCATTTTTTGAATAAACCCTGAATAATTAACTAAAACTATTTGTATTATTCTCATGTTTTTCCTATTGGTAAAACAAAGTTTTAACACTACCAGTCATTCATCTCATGACAGATGAATATGCTGTTAGTGTTAAAACTTCGATTTACTAATAGGAATAACATGAGAATAATGCAAACAGTTTTAGTCAATTATTTATGATTATGCAAAAAATGATTTTTGTCCACCCCGGTCCAAATCCAAATATCAATCCCTTTTTTCACCAAAAGGAAAAAACAAAAAAAAATTTAGTTTTCAAAAATCTTAAAAGTAAACATAAGTTTGTCAAAATGCATAGTTATCAATTTTTACCCACATGAATGGAAAGTTATTGTTAAGATATTTCTTTGGGGCAGAGATCATTTCATAAGCTTTATTTTAAAAAAAAATTTAAAGGGGTGTGGAAGGTTTCTTCTTCAAACCCCCCTCAACCCTTTCCCCTTTACCAACATAAAAAAACCAGTTTTATTCGAAATTCTGAAGCAACCCTCTATTATCCCTGAAAATATCTCCGATTCCATTCCAGGGACAAACACCCCGTTTTGAGTCCCTAACGTCGTTTTGACTGTCTTCCAAAGCGTGCAATTTGTTAGCAATGGTTTTCCTTCAATTTAAATTGCTTAAAAAGATTGATTTTCCCGGAGACTGTTGCTCTCCTTAACTTTACATAGGTAGGTATAAATGGAGGGAAAAACCCCTATTGCCAAACTGCAGGCTTTGTCACTGCATTGTTCTATTCCTCAAAATTTCAAAAAATTTTGATTAGCTTTTAAGAATATTTCAGTTGTATAGTCGAGTGAAAGTTAGAAGGCAAAAATGATGATGTTCATAACAGACTGTTGTTTTTAGCAATAATTCTAATAATCTAATAATTATGAATATTTTTCTAGACTACTACTGTGAAATGGTTCTGAATACCTACTCTTCATAATCAAACATTTTGATTCTTCAGCTTTACAACGAATGCAAAAGATTTTACAAAAAGAAAGTCTCAAAAAATTCTTCAAAGTAATGGCTGTTTGTGAATCCTTTTTTGAAGGAGATGCTTGTAAGCTTTAATTTTGAACTTTTACTTTCAAATTCTAGGATCTAATGGTAAGAATCCCAAATCTTTTAACTCAATTTCTCCTAACTTTTAGATTTTAAAAACTGTATCAAAGACCCTTGTTAATCTTTGGGGAAGGTTGTATAGTCCCCGGTAGTTTCACAAACCATAGTTTTGAACCGCTGAACTTGGAGTCGGAGTCATGGCTAAAATCAAACTTTGCGTCTCTCCCGGGAGGAAACCTTCAAAAATGCTTCAAAATCAGTAAATTATTACCCAAAAACGGGTTTCAGGTGTTTTCCCACAGTCAAAACTGAAAAATTTATTTCCAAAATAACAGTTTGAATTATCGCAATCGGAGCCTTAAGCCGCAGCCGGCAGCTAAGAGCTCCCAGGAAGGTACTATCGCAATAATTCAAACAGTAATCATTAAATCAATTTTTAGTTGAGCGAGAAAACACCTAAACTTAGTTATGAAACTATACATTCCTGGGCTGAAGCATTTTCTATGGTTTTCTCTGTGAGAGATGCAAAATTCAATTTTAACCGTAGCTCCGGCTCCTAGTCCCTGCCGCTACACTAGGCTAGAGTACCTAAAAGTTCACTATCTTGCTACTAACCTTTCGACGGCATCCCTCAGTCTTCTCTCAAGCGTTGCTTCTAAGTTTCGATAGCCATGTCAACAGATGCTTCCGTATCTCTGAATTCTCTAATTTATGACAGATCACTTATGCCGAGTGGCGAGAAGAATGGCGATCCACGGCTTGAACTATTACGATTAGGAGTCTGGATAAAAATTTTTACTGCTCTTTCAGCAGCTGCAATGTCAGGGGGTCCTGTGGCTCTTGAGGCTGTTTTTTCCCTAAAAATTGGCAAAGAGGTCTCTGTGCCCTTGAGGCTGTTGTTTTCCTTTTGATGGGACAGGGGCTCCTGCTGAACTCAAAACAGTTGTTTCCCTTGAAGTTTGGACAGGGGCTCTTGCCGAACGTGAAGTAGTCGTTGCCCTTGAAGTTTGGACGGAGGCTCTTGCTGAACTTGAAGCAGTCGTTGCCCTTGAAGTTTGGACAGGGGCTCTTGCTGAACTTGAAGCTGTCGTTGCCCTTAAAATTAGGGAAGGGGCTCCTGCTGAACTCAAAGCAGTCGTTGCCCTTGAAGTTTGGACAGGGGCTCTTGCCGAACTTGAAGTAGTCGTTGCCCTTGAAGTTTGGACAGGGGCTCTTGCTGAACTTGAAGCAGTAGTTGCCCTTGAAGTTTGGACTGAAGCTCTTGCTGAACTTGAAGCAGTAGTTGCCCTTGAAGTTTGGACAGGGGCTCTTGCTGAACTTGAAGCAGTCGTTGCCCTTGAATTATTTCGGGGAGGGATTCTTGGGGGACTTGGAACAAAAACTCCCCAAAATGTCAATTGGTTTGGATTAGAGGCTCTTACACTGCTTGCTGTGTTTCTGAGAGTTTTCTATGTGATATAGCAGCTCTTGCAGTTGACGCCCTTGTGACGGAAGCAGAAGTTACTGGTACTGTTGTAGAGCTGGTTCTAGTGGAGCGTGCTTATTGATTCTCTTCTGCTTGACGTTGAAGTTTCCGCCATTCTTGATGGAGAGGTTTGTGGCGCCATCGTCAGTGAAATGCGGAGGGAGTAGCGGTGTCTTGGTCGCACTGGCCCGCCCTTTTGTTTGGGGAATTGATTCTGACTGAAACAATCGGTGAACAGGGGAGATCAATCACTGTAAACCCAAAAAAAAAAAATTAGGTACCTGTATCAAGATCTGTAGTAGGTTTTTAGACCAAAAGTTTATTAAAATTTAAATCCACCCAAGAATCAGGCAAAAAATACCTTAGTACCTAGCATTTACTTACATGGGGTTGCAATTTTAATGCAAAAAAAAAATGCAATGATATTTCAATAAAACCTACTGTCATGTATTTGCAATAGAGCTATAATTTTCAACTTCACCTCCAATTTGTTTGTAGAATTTTACCTATACTTATTTTATGATTTCTTTTCAAGTTCTGACTTGAGAATCAATGAAAATATTTATTTCCAAACAATTTCGAAAACTTTTAAATCTCAACTTGAGGTAAATTATACAAGTCCTAAAAATATGGATTGTATCTGTCAATTTCATAGCAAGAATAATTTAATTTTACAGAGGGAAAAATTTTTAAACTCAACAAATGAACGATTGCAACGTTATGCCTTTTTTTTCTCAAACCCCATTTTAAAAATCTCGATAAGTAATTTAAAAAATAAATTTAAAAATGAGCAGTGAAAAAAAATTTTTTCAAAGCAAAATCCCCAATTTATTAAAAATTTTTCTACCTTCACTGAAAATGTAAAATCCACTGTAAACCCAATTCTAAAATCAGTGAATCCTGAAGGGCAGAGCGGACTGGCCCCCAAAATTTGGGCCGGGGAAAACCCAAATTTCCCGGGCCCCTATGGGGGGGGTGGGGGGGGGGGGGGCGCCCCCGAGAAAATGTTGGGATTTTCACAGTCAAAAACACAATCTGAAGCATGTTTGGCCATCAATTTCATTATTTATTCGCTGACTTTTCATTTTTGCAGGGTAGAGACTGTAATTTATTTTGTGACGATAAAAAACCTAAACCCAAACTAACCCAAGGAAGGTTTGGGGGGGGGGGGTTTTCCCCCCCTAGAAAATTTTTGTATTTCACAGTCAAAAAAACAATCTGAAGCATGTTGGGCTCAATTTCTTTTTATATGATCGCTGACTCTGCGTTTTTCAGGGTAGAGACTACCATTTTATGTTAGTGACGATAGAAAACCGAACCTAACCTAACCTAGGGGGGTTTGGGGGGGGGGGCTGCCCCCCAGAAAATTTTGGGGGTTTTTACAGTCAAAACAACAAACTGAAGCATGCTTGGGTCATCAATTTCAGTATTATATGATCGCTATCCCTGGTAAAAATAACGACTATACGACTATTCCAAAAACGACTATAAACATAGTTGGCCAACTATAATCCATAGTTGGCCAACTATGTTTATAGTCGTTTTTGGAACGGTTATAGTCGTCATTTTTACCAGGGTATGACTCTGCTTTTTTGCAGGGTAGAGACTGCTATTTTATCTTAGTGACAATAGAAAACAACCTAACCTGGGGGGGGTTTGGGGGGGTTTGCCCCCTCGAGAAAATTTTGGTATTTTCACAATCAAAAGCAACAATCTGAAGCACGTTTGGGTCATCAATTTCATTATTATATGATCGCTGACTCTCTGCGTTTTTGCAGAGTAGAGACTGCCATTTTATCTTAGTGACAATAGAAAAGCCCCCATTATAATTTTTTGTTTTTTTTGTTTATTTTTTTGGTTTTTGTTTGTTTGTTTGTTTGTTTGTTTGTTTGTTTTTTTGTTTTGTCTTGTTTTAGGTGTGATTTCAGCATGAAGAATTTTCGACTTGATGACGGTATGAGCCACGCCTTCGTGCACCGGCATCGTCATCAAGCCGAGGAAACAAACGTGCATCGAAATACCTCCTTAAATATAAAAAATAGGGGGGAAAAAAAGAAAAGCCCTTTTCAGGGCTACCTAAACATTCTGAAATATTTCCTCTCTCCTTTCGTTCCAGCCCTAATGAAGCGAATGATGGGCCCGGCCCGGTCAGATCCACATGAAACGAATGAATGGCCCGCCCCGGCCCGACCCGACCCGAATTTATCGAATGACAGGCCTGGCCCGGCCCGGCTCGTCCAAACGTATTGAGTAACCGCCCGGCCCGGCCCTGACGTATCGAATGATCGGCCCAGCCCGGCCCTAAAAAATCGAATGAATGGTCGGCCCGGTCCGGCCCTATTCGAATGATCGGCCCGGTCCGGCCCTAAAAAATCGAATGACTGGCCCGCAGCCCAAATTTACAAGTACAAATACATGCCCGGCCTCTCTTTTATCTTTGTCTCTGGTTTTTTTTCCTTCTATTTTCTTCCTCTCTCTCTTCTTTTTTCCTTTTTTTCTTCCTTTCTTCCTTTTTTTTCTTCCTTTCTTTCTTCCTTTTTTTCTCTTTTTTCTTATTTTTTTCCCCCTCACGATCCAACCGGCCCTAAAGGGCCGCGGCCCACCGGGAAATTTCCCGGTGTCCCGGTGGGCCAGTCCGCCTCTGCAGTGAAGGGATACAAGATTAATTGTAAATTTGTAAATGGATCAAAAAATTGAATTACGAAAGTGGGGCTTTCATATTTAATTTAACGATGAATTTTGTAGGTACGCAACAAAAGCCCGCTTTTTGTTACTTAGCTTGTTCAAATGGGGCTATTGCACACTTTTGCTATAAGCGATTTAATAGTCGATTATGGCGTAAAAACCTCAAAAAATAACGATGGCGGCACTAAAAACTTCCAAAATCCACTCCTAAACTCAATAAACACAGTTATTTGGGCGAGCGTAATGGTGGCCGAAGGCACTAACAATGGGAGATTCCTATCTTAATTTCGTCACTCTTTCTATGCTGACAAGGATGATTCACAGAGTAATTAGTCATCAGAGTGATGATCCACATCCGATGAATGGTACCGCAACACCAAGTGACACCGGTGTCAAACGAAAGTAGTCTCTTATTGGTCACTTCTTGACGGAGTTTCAGAATTGTTAGATGGGAATCTCCCATTGTTAGTGCCTTCGGCCACCATTACGCTCCCGCAAATAACTGCGTTTATTGAGTTTATGAGTGGATTTTGGAAGTTTTTAGTGCCGCCATCATTATTTTTTGAGGTTTTTACGCCATAATCGACTATTAAATCGATTATAGCAAAAGTGTGCAATAGCCCCATTGATGATTTCAAAAATATCTACTATTTGCGCAGTAAGCAGTATCGTTAACCCTTTGCACTCCATTTTTGTTCCCCCCAATCGCTCCTGGTACTCCAAATTAAATAGAGATAATTAGTGTTAAAATGCCTTTATTCATCACACTTTATTTTTGAGCTTACATTTGAGTGCCGCCTGTTGCCGAGACCAAGGCTAGTAGTTTTAGAGAGCTGCGCATGATAGGAGAGTTGGATCACACCCAACAGTGGAGCTACGAAAGCTCAAACTTTACGTCGGGTCCGGCCCGACAGTGGATAATATCAGCATTTTTTCACTATCGGGCTGGACCTGACACTGGAGTGCAAAGGGTTAAATGGCAGTCGCTGTTGTGCCTGTCTTGGCAATGTGAAGCGTAGCTGTGTTCATGTACATGTTCCTTTTTCCTAGGATCCAGGCTAGATATCTTCAATTGAATCGTATAGTTCGAAAACACGCCATCGTCATTTTTAAGGAAACTACAAAAGCTGTGCAGCGCTGGCGGAAAAGTCAATGCAGAAAAAATCGTTTTCGGTGTTAAGGAAGAAGTACTAAAATACCTTGCTTATCACCAAAAAGATTTTTTCTGCAATGACTTTTCCGCCCGAGCTGCACAGTTTTTGTAGTTTCCTTAAAAATGACGATGGCGTGTTTTCGAACTATACGATTCAATTTCTCTTTTCATTTTTTTATATGTCTACTTGTCCTACTCTCCTAGTTTGGTCCAGCTTCGGAAATTGCTGTTTTTATGAATTTTGAAAATTCTTCTTCCAAACAAGCAAACAAATTTGACTCGAGGTCCAAAGAAAAAAGAAAAAAGAAAAAAAAAAAAAAATTAAAAAACCCTCTCAATCTATTTGTATAGAGTACTGTCAAATGAAACAAATTAGATGGAAAATCCCAGACAAAGGAACATGATTGTGCAAAAATGAACCGATTAGTTCAAAGGGTGGACACCTCATTGCGCTGCTCAAAAAATTAGGTAACTGTTTTTGGCTAAAATTGATGGATTTACACGCAAAATACAAAGAGGAGCGTTGGCACCTGTGAGCATACTTCAGGAAGATATCCTGAAAGTTTCAAGCTGAAACACTCAAAAAATATCTAGGATTTAAGGAATACGAAAATTCCCATAAGCCTCAATGAGTGCAAAAGAGGCAGATAGACATAGATAGACATAGACATAGAGGCAGATAGACATAGGCAGATAGACAAAGCCTATACGGCTTTAATTTCTAACCAATGTTGCTCGTTTCGGGCTCAAAAGATCCATATTTTTGAAAATCCATATACCTACATGGATTTTTTCATAATTTTTGTATAAAAACTTAGCAGGCTGCAGGGGTGCTAGATCCCTATTTGCATACGAGCTGCTCGTATACTTTCAAATTTTGGGGGGGGGGGGGGGGGGGGGAGAGTATTTTTTTTTTTTGCATAGGGGAAAGGGCAAAATATTTTCAAAGGGGAAAAAAGGTCATAATCTACTTTATATGTAACTTATCCCCCCTAATTGAGCCTCCCCCCTCCCCCCCCTGGCTGAGGGTCTCCCCCCCCCAGCTGAGGGTTTCCCTTCCTAACTGAGGGGGGAGACCCTCACTTAGGTGGGGGCGACAGATATTCTCAACTTGCCACTAATTGTAAGTTAAAAATTATCAGAGTCAAGTTCGTGCTCGTATTCCGAAAAATTAGAGGGGGGGGGAGTTATAAATGAAGTCGTAATTATCGCGGTTTTGATGTGAGAATACATAAGTAAGCGTTTGAAACCGTTAAATTTTTAGGTAAACTGATTAAAATTGCTCCTAAAGCGTTCAAAATTTAAAAAAAAATTCCGGGGAAGACCCCCGGTCCTCTCCCACGGGGGGGGGGGGGGGTTTCCCCAGACGCCCCCCCCCCCCCGGTTAAGGGGGGTGAAAATGAGGGTCTAGCTGAGGGTCTCCCCTCTAGTTGAAGGTCTTCTCCCCTAGCGAAGGTTTCCCCTCTAACTGAGGGTTTCCCCTCTGACTGAGGGTCTCCCCTCCTTACTGGGGGTTTTCCCCCTTCCTAACTGGGGGGGAGACCCTCACTTAGGGGGGGGAGATAGATATCCTCAACTTGTCACTAATTGTAAGTTAAAAATTATTAGAGTCAAGTTCGTGCTCGTATTCCAAAAAATTAGAGGGGGGGATTATAATGAAGTTGAAAATATTTGTTTTGGTGTGAGAACACTTAATGTGTTAAAAAACCGTTAAATTTTCAGAGAAAAGCTTGAAATTGCACCTGAAGAGTTCGAAACCCCAAAAAATTCTGCGGGGGAGGACCTCCAAGCCCTCCTCCCACGGGGAGACCCCCGGGGGGGGAGGTGAAAATGTTTGCTTTGGGGGGGCGGGGGGGGGTGAAAATGTCTAATTTGGGGAGAGGGGTAAACTCGTATGGCGTCTAGGGGGGGGGGGGGGGTCTGGCCCCCCCTGTAAAGCAGGTGCTGACATTCTTGGATTTTGTTTTTTTTCTTTGTTTTCAATTTAAAGTCCCAAAAAACACGACTTTTTCCAGTAAAAATCAATGGCGCTATCAATTGAAGGGAAAATCAGGAAAAGTTTTGCCGGGAATCCCCTCACAGATTTTACTCTAAAGAGAAAAAAAAAAAAAAAAAACAAAGAAAAAAGAAACAAAACCAAAACTTTCACTGAAATCCCCGGCGACTGCCCTGAAAAAAACCGAACAGGGGAGACCTGGGAAAGTTGGGAAAAATTGGGACACTCACTAGGAGGGTTTTGGGGCATTTTATTTTTCTCATTGTCAGTTTAGGTTGACACTACTAATTTTACGGTGGTAAGTTTTTGTCTCGCTTGGTCAAAGCACACCTCTGGAAAAATAGTCCATGCTGGTCCATGTAAAAATTTCATGGACATCCATGCTGGTCCATATAAAGTTGCATGGACATCCAAAGCAGGTCCAACACACTCTTATGGACCCCCATGGACCCCCATGCACACCCCCCCGGCTGCCCATCCATGGATGTCCATGAAATTTTGCATGGACCAGCATGGATGTCCACATGGCTGTCCATGAATGTCCATGCAGGTCCGTGTCCCAATATACCATGTATAAACCGACATGGACCATTTTTACCAGGGACCGTTGTACCTACAAAAATTGACAACTTGAGCGTAATTTCTTGACTGTCCAGGCTGTTTTGTTTTGTTTTGTTTTTTTTTTCACCTCTGTTTATCTTGTTTTCAAACATTAGGAATATTCGTAAATGGCATATTGTTTGGAAACTCAGGATTGCGCAAATGAGGGCAAGCATGGGCTATGCTATAAGTACGTACATTTGGCTGCAACTTCATACGCCCCCCGCCTATATCCACACTTTTCGGCAATTTTTCGAACTGTATTTTTCCATCTCAGTTCCAATACGAGACCAAATTCAATCCACAATAGTTATAAATGGACATTTTATGCTCTTTCAATCTGGTTTTTATCAGTTTTTACGTGAGTTTGATGCGTTGCGATGGTTTTCGAAAAAATCGCGTAAGAAGCAGGATGGGTTCCGGCTGAGGGTAACTCGCAAGTTCGTATGAAGCAGAGGCGAGAAAAAGGTTGTTTCATCGCCCATAAGGAATGGGCTGTGAATGGATTGCCTTCATTTTTCAAGGCTGATAGAGCTATATTTACGGGGAGTCTAAAACCCGGACTGTTTTTTTTTTTAGCCCTCTTAGAAACGCAGGTGCGGGACAGGTTGAACCGGTTTTTTTGGCCATAACTATTGAACGGTTAAGTAAAGATAACAAAACGAACTTTTTTTACGATAGATCTTTTAAAGACCTATCTTTTGATGTGTATGATATTTCAAAAAAATTGAATTTCAGTTGAGTTATTTCATTTTCAAAATTTTGGAAATTCCAAAATATTATACAGGGTGTAACGAAACTATGTACAGTAATTTTCCGGGTGTGTTTTAGATGTAAAAAAACTTTTTTTACCTATGAAAATGGGTCCGAAATTGTAGTCTTTTCGAGTTACAGTGTTGCAAAGTTTCCGAAAAACAAATTGAAAAAATTGTCTTAAGTAACTCCCTCGTGAATTTTTCTTAATGCTCGTAAATAAGTGTTCTGATGAACTTTAGGCGCTCTTGCCGATTTTGGGCCCTGAAAATGTTGTTTGCAAAATTTTAGGGGGGTTTTGGGGGTTTTTTTTCGATTTTTTTTCACTTTTTTAGGTCAGATTATGTAAAAACATGCTTTTGGATTCATGAAACCCCCAAAAAGTTCTCATCATTCAAAAGTTCGTAAAACAAATGTGCATTTTTGGTCCTTACAAGTTTTTTTCCCTTTTTGCAAACCATTCCCGAGGAAATCGTCCATGAAGTTGCAGAGGTCGGCCAAGAATTGACAAAATCAAAGAAAAGGCGATTCTTAACCGACCTCTGCAACTTCAGGGACGATTTCCTCGGGAATGGTTTGCGAAAAGGAAAAACTTGTAAGGACCAAAAATGCATATTTTTTTTACGAACTATTGAATGATGAGAATTGTTTTGGGGTTTCATGAACCCGAAAGCATGTTTTTACATAATCTGGCCAAAAATAGTGAGAAAAAACAAGAAAAAACCCCAAAACCCCCCTCAAATTTTTGCATATAGCATTTTCACGGCCAAAATCGGCAAGAGCGCCTAAAATTACATCAGAACACTTATTTTCGAGCATTAAGAAAAATTCGAGAAGGAGTTACTTATGACAATTTTTCAATTTGTTTTTCGGAAACTTTGCAACACTGTAACTCGAAAAAACTACAATTTCGGACCCATGTTCATAGGATAGAAAAGTCTTATTTTTACCTCTAAAACACGCCCTGAAAATTACTGTACATAGTTTTGTTACACCCTGTATAATTGAATTTTTTTCATATGCGGATCGCACTGAGGAAAACAAAGAACTGTCTCAAAGAAAGTCCTTTCCGTTCCGGTCAAAATGAGCTAAAGTTCGTTTTCAGGAAATGATTTGTCTTCGAGTTATGAATTTTTAAAAAATCAAAAATCGCTATTTTTGCCTTCCTATAGCGGCAGCGTCTAGGCCGGAAAAAATATTTCTCCGCTGTAGTTGAAAATTCAATGAAAATTGGTACCTATAGGTTTTCAACTTGAAAACTTGACCTTGAACACCCGTAGATTATTATCATTGAATTTAGTCAACTACATGCGGAGCAATGATTTTTTCCGGGATCGTCGCTACCGCTGAGAACGCAAAAATAGCTATTTTTTACACTTTAAAAAGCATAACTCGAAGACAAATCATTTCCCGAAAACGAACTTTAGCTCATTTTGATCTGAAAAGAAAGGACTTTCTTTGAGACAGTTCTTTGTTTTCCTCAATGCGATCCGCATATAAAAAAAAAAAACCCAAAATCTAATTTTTTTTTTTTTTTTGAGACAGTTCTTTGTTTTCCTCAACGCGATCCGCATATAAAAAAAAAAAATCCAAATCAAATTTTTTTTAAAATTTTCCCAAAAATTTTGAAAATGCAATAACTCAATTAAAATTCAATATTTTTGAAATATCATACACAACAAAAGATGGGCCCTTTTAAAAGATCTTTCGTTTAAAAAAAAGTTTGTTTGGTTATCTTTAACCGTTAAAAAGTTATGGCCAAAAAACCGTTTTACCCTTGCCCCCCGGGCCCCTCCGCGGTTCTAAGAGGGCTAAAATAAAAATAGGCCTATTTAACTCCCCGTGAATAGCATTATCAGCCCTGAAAAAATGAAGGCAACCATTCACAGCCCATTCCTCAGGGGCGATGAAACAACCTCTTTAAAATCCAGGAATCTAATTGGTTTGGGATGCTGTTTTTCGACGGAGGCAGATTGGTTTATTCATTAAAAATTTCCCCCTTCTCACTAAACTAGAGCCACCACGCCGCCGCGCCGGCCGCACAGTAGAAGCAGTAGAGCCGAGAGCGAGTCAGTGGGAGAAGTCGGGCATGGAATTTAAGATTAAAACTGCAAAGGACGACGCGACGCCCGCACGTACTTATGGAAATGGGCTCCCGGTAGAATTGGCTGAAAATTTTTATATGTTGTAGTCTTCGACCTCCTGATCAAAAGTTCTCATGGGCGCGAAAGATTTCTGTGTCAAGTTTTCGAGATACAGAGGGTTGAAGTTCTGGATTTTCCAGGAAAAGTGGCGTTTTTACCTTTGTGCCTGTCGTTCGTTTTCCCCGATTTTGACAGGAAATGATACTTTTTCTCGATAGAACCGTTGAAAACTCATTCTAAATCAACTTTTTACGCACTAATGCTCGTGCAGGGGTAAGGGGGGCCAGGGTCGAAGGGGGGCTCCGACTAAATGTAGTGTACCAATCGTTCCAATCAGTGTCTTTTTTTTAAAAGTTTATTTCATGTGGATGTCACTTTAATCAACGACCGGAGAGCATGCTGTGGGGAGAGTGGGGGGGGGCCAATAAGGGCAACCTCCCCCCCCCCGTTAAGCCAAAAAAAGGGTAAGGAAAGAGAGAAAACAAGAAAAGAGGATCACCGGGGGGCGGAAATCCCTAGTTCGCCCCTCCGTTCGCAAGGGCTGAATCCCCGCCAATGAAAAGGGTTTTTAAAGGGGGGTTCAAGGGGGTCCAGGGGGGGGGGGGTTCTTCAATCATATATTGCTTTATAATCGTTCCCAAAAAGCCTATACAATACAGATTTTTTCAGGTATTTCGAGCGTTATCTGATTTAGATAATGGCTTAAAGCCAACATTTTGGTTCACCTCAACCCCCAAGGATGTGGGTGGGGCCCCCCACCCTCCCAGCGACGAAAGCTGTAAGCAATACCTGTCATAGAAACCATATTTTATAGGCCGTTTGGAACGATTATTACGCGATATTTTTTCGGAACCCCCCCCCCCCCATCCCCTTTACTCCCCACGAGACCCCCCTTTTATAGGTAGATCCAGTTCTCACGAACGGGGGGGGGGGCGAAAATGGGATTTTCGCCCCCCGTGACCCCGTCCTTTTTTCTCTTCCTTTTCCCTTTCCTGCCCCCCTTTTTCTCTTTTTTTGGCCAAACGGGGGGGGGGAGCTGCCCCCTTGTCCCCTCCAACTTTCCCCACAGCATGCTCTCCGGTCGTTGATTAAAGTGACATCCACATGAAATAAACGTTTAAAAAAAAGACACTGATTGGAACGATTGGTACACTACATTTAGTCGGAGCCCCCCCCCCTTCGACCCTGGCCTCCCTTACCCCTCCGCACGAGCATCGGTTCGTAAAAAGTTGGCTTAGAATAAGTTTTCAACGGTTCTATCGAGAAAAAGTATCATTTCCTGTCAAAATCGGGGAAAACGAACGACAGGCACAAAGGTAAAAACGCCACTTTTTCTGGAAAATCCAGAACTTCAACCCTCTGTATCTCGAAAACTTGACATACAAATCTTTCGCGCCCGTGAGAACTTCTGATCAGGAGGTCGAAGACTACAACATATCAAAATTTCAGCCAATTCTACCGGGAGCCCGTTTCCATAAGGTGCGGGTGTCGTCCTTTGAATGCTTTTGCGGGCAAAAAAACAAACTACAAGGAGTGATTCTTGTGGATTAAACCATTTTCAAACGTCTAACAAGGGAGGCTCAGAGTCGCCGCCTCCGATTTTGAAAACAATTGCACGAAAATGTAGCTAAAGTAAACTATTAACCCGTGTTCTCACTTTTGCAATGGGCCTTCATAAAGCGTCAGGATTTTTTGAAATTGCTGAAATTCACGTAAATGTTCGGAACGCTCTCCGCTCGGTTTTTTACGTGCATTACGGCAACTTTCAAAAATTCCTGACGCTTTAGGAAGGCCCATGGCAAAAATTGAGAAACACGGGTCTAATAGTTTTCATCTTAGCTACATTTTCGTGCAATCGTTTCAAAATCGGAGGCGGCGACTCGTGACCTCCCTTGTAAGTTGCGTAATAACAAATATAAACGTATCAAAGGCGTACTCTTCCCTAGAAGGGCAAGGGGTAGGTATGAATTTGAAGGGAATCGATACCCGTTAGGATTTTTACGCCTTAACGACATAGTGTGTCCAGCTGTTACGAACGTAAAACCAGGATTTTTCATCATAAGATACCTCTTTCTCACCCCTTCGGCTCGAAAACCCCATGGTTTTGACTCGTTGATTTCATTTCGGCCTTAAGTAGTTTTCACTCAAAACTCATACTTTTTCCAGCATTTCGAATATTTTGCTAAGAACACTAATTTCGAATTTACGTAAAACTGGGCCCAGTTTAATGAAAACTGATAGCATTTTTGAAATCAGCGTTTAAAAATACATAAGACAGCGGTGATGAAGTAAAATTGTATAGGTGTAGAAAAATTTAAACACAAAAAAATTAGTAAAATTAACTCTGATGGATGGTGAATGTCGCGGACACATTTGTCGTTTTTGATGCTTACCTCCCCGTTTGGCGAGACTTTTTTAAAACACCGGAGGGACTCTATAGCTTGTCCTATAGCTTGTCCCAGAGAAGATTGGATTTGACAATTCTATGGTTTTCATGAAAACATCAGCTTCATACTGCTCCCAAAAATTACTTATACTCCAAAATGGCACTAGCTAAAATCTTTTTGAGCGCCTTCATTGCTAAAACACATACACTGGCACACGGTTTGTTTACGTTTCGGCGAGCGTGGGAAGTGCGGGCGGGGTGGGGCCAGGGGGGTGATCACGGAGGATCGTTTCGTTTCGTTTTCGTTATCGTTATCGTTTACGTGTAACCTTATGGGTGGCTCAACTGATCGAATCGTTTTGTGCCTCTCGTAACGATTGAAACGGTCGAAAGGAAGCGATGAGTTGGAGGCTGTCGTTTACTCGATCGTTTGAAGTAGGAAGAGGTGAGGAGGGGATCACCTGCGCGATCGAGTTGCGCAGAAGCAAGCCCATTTGATTTAATGCAAACGATAACGATAACGATACCGAAACGAAACGATCCTCCGTGATCACCCCCCAGTCGCACAGTGTTCGGAGCGACCCGGATCTCTGGCAGAAACTTCAAATTTGAAATCGGCTCTGAAGTTGGTTTAAAGACCTTACCTACCTTCTAAAGGGTATAGAAAATGCATGTTAGCCATATTTGATCAATTTGGAAGCCCCATACTTGCCCCCACAGACATGTGAAAGTACCGGTTTTGATGCGAATTTTGAGTCAACTTGGGTGGGTTTACACATAATTGTAAAAAAACAATACTCTTTTACTCACATTCCAATTTAGACCTATGTACTTCAATTAGGACATATGAACTTACTTTTAAGCCGTTTAAACATTTATTCCATGTTTATTATGAGGGGGGGCTGGACCCCTCAAAAATCGACTTTTCATCTGCATTTGTGCCCTTTTTGGAGGACGTTTAAAAAAATGCCCGGGATTGCCCGGCAAATATAAGGCCAAGAACGTTCAGAAAAACATTTTTTCTGAACGATCCAACAATAATATCCTGCCCCAACTTGCCCCCCTTTCGTATTTTTGTGTTTAAAAGTGCCTCTGCGGCTTGTGTGGGACTTAGTCATTTTCACGATCGTGAGATGAGCCATGTTCGCGTGTCAATATCTTTTTTTCCCAGCATTGCCCCGGAGAAATATGGTTAGGAAAGTTCAAAAAAACATTTTTTCTGAACGATCCAACAATAATATCCTGCCCCAACTTGCCCCCCTTTCGTATTTTTGTGTTTAAAAGTGCCTCTGCGGCTTGTGTGGGACTTAGTCATTTTCACGATCGTGAGATGAGCCATGTTCGCGTGTCAATATCTTTTTTTCCCAGCATTGCCCCGGAGAAATATGGTTAGGAAAGTTCAAAAAAACATTTTTTCTGAACGACCCAACAATAATATCTTGCCCCAACTTGCACCCCTTTCGTATCTTTGTGGTTGAAAGTGCCTCTGTGGCTTGTGTGGGACTTAGTAATATTCCCGAAAATAAAAATAAAAAAATAATAAATGAAATCTATAGTTAAATCTGATATAAAAAATGAAATCTACGACTTACAAAACCCCTTAGTACCAAGTTTCAATGAAATGCGAGCATGCTAGAGGTTTCCGCCAAAGATCCGGCTCGCTCCGAACACTGTGAGTCGTCTGGCCCACGACCCCCACCCCGCCCGCACGTCTCTCGCTTGCCGAAACGTAAACAAACCGTGGGCCAGTGTATGTGTTTTAGCTCGATTTTAGAAATGAAGGCGCTCAACAAAATTTAACATTGGCAAGATAGCTAGTGCCATATCTGGAGTATAAGTAATCTTTGACTGCTCCTAACCAATCAGATTGCCCTATCTGAGGATGGAAGCAGATGTTTTCTTCATGCAAACCTTCAGTTGTCAAGTCCAATATCATTCTTGGGACAGCCCATAACAACTCCGCGACCGCGCAACTTTGCAAAAAACTGTATATTATTATAAAGTTTTTTTCTCCTTATTCTCAAAATATGCTAGACCGGCTAAAGTGAGGACGAGCGCCTTCATTTAAATAGATAGGCAAAACGAGCGCTACTACGTAGGAATAGTTACCTAAAACTTGTTTTACGTTACGGCCGCAGCGCACTATGGTCCAGGCGACGAAATTAGCTAGACAAAAGTCTAAAATCCAAGGTTGGAAAACATGAAAACTGACCTCACTGAGTGATACTACATATCATGGAGTATCTCCTCCTAAAGGTTTGCCAGATTATCATTGATAAGGCTTTGGCGAGCTTTTTTCTGCGACCGCGCGAGGTGTGTTTTTTTACGATGCTTACAGTTTGTAGTAGTCGAAGCTTGCAGTGGCCTACGTCAACCGTGTTTTTTCGAGAGTTCACCGTTGATTTTCATTTTTTTTGCATTTTGACGTTCGTTCTAAGGTAAATGCAGTAGTTTAAGCCAGATATTTGTCAATTCGAATGGAATTTATTATTATTATTTATGACCGCTACAAACAATTCTCGAATACCTATTTTTATTTTTCTTAATAAGCAAACAGTATTATCAGAATTTCGAGCCTTCTTGGGGTTTTCGCAGGGAAACAGGGTAGAAATCGACTTTTATGGCCGAGAAATTTGATACGTAAGAAAGCACAATTTTGACAGTTATTTTTTTCAGATTCATTCATCAGTGATGAATTTAGCAATTAACGCATTATTCAAACACAGAAACAATAAAGAGGAATTATTACAAGGCAAACGCACATCAATTTTTTTTTTTTTGAAGTGAGACGGTTTTGAAAGTAGGTATGGATTGGACGCCTTTTCCTGTCATTTAAGTATGGTCCTAAAATGTATGAGATGCCTAAACCAAACCAAACAGTATTTTTTAGCCCTCAAATCTTTACCTTCAGAATTTACACTTGTAGAACCACTTGAATCACGTAGAACCACTTGAATCACATAGTATTAAGTTAATTCGGAGCCAGACTATATCTCTTAGCATCTGGCTCAACTATATTTATTGCTCGAAAGGAATAAGGAATAAAAATAACAAACCAAAAAAAAAAAAAACACCGGTGTGACTGAAAAACGCACAAAAAGTAAACAGTGAAGAAATATAATTCAAATTATCGATTTCCAAAATGAGTATTAGAATATATTATAATATGAGTTCTACGTACCCATATTCACAGGTATCCGCGCCATGTTGCTGCTGTAACGTAACTTGTGGATGACTGATTGTGAGTTAGGTATGCGAGATGGTTCAAGGCTTGGTTCACGGCAGAATTCACGGTCACGGTGTTTCGCGCGCACCCTGCTCGTCTTATCACTAGCGGATCCAGGAAACTGCCCTTTTCCTCTCTTTCCCCATAAAAATGCATGTTTTGAAAAGAAGGAAAGAGAGGGCGAAAATCTCGCGACTGCCCCTAATCTGTCCTTTTCTATCGCACGCGATCAAAGGGGGAGAGGAGAGAGAAGAAAGATCCCGGCCCCGCCAATCTTATTTTTTGTGATAAACAATAAACATGCAGTAGTACGACCTACAGAATACCCACGAGCTCCTGCGGAATCCGCTCGTGATAACTCTGAACCAGTTGTTTTCTACATGTGTGTGTGCGCTGAGGGTCCCTACGACGGTCTCGACCAATCTCGACCGTCTCCTAGGATTTCGGCGGTCATTTAAACTACACGCTGCGCTGTGAAGAACGCTATTGGTTAGATGACGCTCAGGCGAAGAACGCCTTGGTGAGGTGACGCTTACGACACCAAAAGCAAATTTTATTTCGAGACCATGGGCACCGTTACTTCTTTCGTAAACCAAATTTCGAAACCACGGGCACTTGCGCGAGCCAATCACAGACAAGGCGATTCAAAATTCAAATTTTCCCTCCGGTCACCTACTCGTCCGGGCACGTTTCACGTAAACCCACCTCGGGAGGTAGGTCTCGAAATAATTCGGAACCAAGCGGTTCCCGGTCACCTTTTGATACGGTACCGTACATAACCGTACGTTGCTTGGCTCCGCCCTCTTTTAGGTGACCGGAATAATAAAATTTCGGTCACCTACCGATTTTCGAAACCTGGTCACGTAAAACGTAACCTGGTCACGAAATAAAATTTCTTCAAGGTATAGGAAGAACAGGTAGGACAGGAGGCGGAGCCTATCTCAGTAGGTGACGGCTGGGTGACGGCTACGTCACAGATGTTCTAGACGGTCGCGATAAAATTCGCCTACCCCCATCTCTCGCTACTGCCGTAGGTGACGGCTACGTCATCGCCAATAGAAACAGTTAAAAAACAGTTAAAAAACAAACGCAATTGAATATTTCGGTGAAAGACATTGACTGTGTCGCTATTTGTCTCAGCTTTGTAGGGTTTCCCAAAAAAAATATACCAAACGCAGTGGCGGATCTGGGGGGGGGGGGGGCAAATGAGGCCCCTGACCCTGGCGGCACTTAAGGCACTTTACCGCGGGTCACGGGTGGTGGGGGGATGTTCGTAAAATGAAGAAGAACCGACAAGAAGATTATCACTTTCCATGAATTTTCGATTTTTTTTTTTTTTTTTTTTTTTTTTTGAGCGGTCAAATGAAAATCAGCAAGAAAAAAAAAATCAAACAAAACAAACTAAGAAACAAAATACCAAAAAACCTATCACTGCTTTTGAAAATTTTCCACCAGTGGGCGGCAAAATCAAAATCTTGCCCCCCCTCCCTCTCTTCTTACAAAAAAAAAACCCCGATCCCCCATCATGACTAAAAGGACTCTAAAAAAAACTTTTTGAAATCATACACTAATTGAAGCTTCGAAAGGCCACTCTGTAGGTGTCACAGGTAATTCCTCCGTGGTATGATATAATACGTTCAGTTCTTCACGGACACATTTCAGGTCTCTGGCTTCACAACCTGCTCCTTCTCTAGCTGTTTACCTATTTTTTGAGGAACAAATCCGTCTCTATCAATGATTTTAATTAATTTTTGTGAACATACCTGATATATTTACCCAGCCTTTAGATAAATCAAGGTTATTTAAGACTTGAAGAGTCACGGTTTGCAAACTTCTTTCTCAAATTTCCGCGAAGCTTTTTTTTTTTTTTTTTTCCGCTTCGAGGCAAACTGAACACTGGCTCATGTTTCTCCTCTCTCAATGGTTATAAAAGTAATTTGAACGTTGTGCTTTCAAGTAAGTACCCATCCGTTCAACCTGTATTACTCAAAAACCACTGTTTGAGAAATAACCAAAGAGTAAACAAGAGTCCCAACAAAACGGTAGGAAAGCGTGGCAGGTGAGGTTAGGTTGGCGATATCGAAAAGTCGGCTTCTGATTGGCTGGCGAAAGCCTGGGCCCTGTGAGATCGCTCTTATGGAGATTTAACACGGGGTTTTCGACTTTGCTTCATTTAACGTCGAATTCCAAGAAAACCATTGCTCCATACCTTCGGGAAATTCAAAATATATTTTTATGAGGATATAACAAAAATATTGATGGGTCATACATAGTACTTCATCGAAAAAGTGACAGAACAATATGAATTTGAAAGTAAAATTACGGGAAATTTTTTTTCCGCCGCCACGTCCGATAGTGAGCCGCTAAACTTCGTATATTTTTCTTGTGAATTTGTGGTTAAATCTTCGGGTTTCTTCATGAAATTGGCGTATTTCCTTCTAAGAATGAATTTTACATGCATTTCAAACTATCTGCACTAAACTAAAACAAGATAAATGGAAAAAACAACTGCTACACAACCACCACTCGGCCCGACCTGTGCGAAGAGTGGAAAACACGGCAAAACATTGCCCGTAATTTTACTTTCAAATTCATATTGTTCTGTTAATTTTTCGATGAAGTGATATGTATGACCCATCAATATCTTCGTTATATCCTCAAATAAATATAATTTGAATTTCCCGAAGGTAAGCAGAAATAATTTTCTTGGAATTTAACTTTAAATGAGGCAAAGTCGAAAACCCCATGTTAAATTTCCATAAGAGCGATGTCACAGGGCCCAGGCTTTCGCCAGCCAATCAGAGGCCGTACAATCGATAGTGACATTCGATAGTAATTCGACTATGCCACGCTCTCCTACCGTTTTGTTGGGACTCTTGTTTACTCTTTGGAAATAACTAGGAACAACTGAAGACTGCCATAGTGGCGGATCTAGAGAAAACAAACCTTTGGAAATTGAAAGGGGTCCATCCAGCTACCATTAAGAGTGCTTTCCCCCTCAGAAAATGTTGAATTTTTCGTGGATGATAGAACTAAGCGTCAGCTTTCAGAATATCTGCAGTTTTTTAAATTTAGTCAACTGGGAGCGGGGGGCAGGGGGTCAAAGTCAAAACCTTCAATGCCCCATAACTTTTGAACAAATAGAGATATCGACGTGAACTTTGCGGCGAAAGATGCGGCTTTTAAAGACCTTTCGATTGATGGTCTACAAAAATTAGTTTTAAAAATATTTGAGCCCATCTTTGCCATTTTTTCGATTTTTGACATTTTTAAAAAAAAAAACTGTATTTTTAGTTTGAAAAATATGCGCAATGTAGCGATCTGAACAAAGCACTTCCGTAAAGAAAGCTGATCCTATAAGCTTTAAGTTGGCGCAAACCGTGATGCCGGGAAAGGTTTCGTTCAAGAGTTATGACCGCGGAAAGTTTCAAATCTAGGCCAAAAATAGGGTTTTGCCGACTTTCGATTCTGCAAAAAAAATTGTTGCTCCACCAATAATTGAGGCGTTTTATGTAAAAAGGGGTTCTTTGCAGTTTCCATAAGGACCATCTCTGCCGAAAATCAGCTAAGTATTGCTTATTTTTTCCTGCTATTCGATGGTATCTTTAAGGCGGCGAGACTCGTTTTAGGTAAAAAGGGGGTTCCTAGGAGTCAATGTCAAAATATTGTGTAAAACACAAAAAATACACGGATTTTAATGAACTTTAAGCCATTATGTCCGTAAATGAACCTAGTTTTGGGAAAAAAAATTTACATTAGCCATGTAGAATGTAGATGGCAAGATTGGGGGAAATCAAGTTACAAAACTTTGAATGCGTTTTTCTTCCAATTACCTGACCATCAAGACCCTTGATCCCTTTTAAAGTCCTTTAACAATCCAGGCAAATTTTGGAGGAAAACACGGTTGTTGCACCTTGAATTCCAAATCAAATGTTCAAATGGCTAAACGTGTTTTTTTTCCAAATTATCTGGGGTGGGCTTGGCAAACCCCAGGGGGTAGGCTTAGGCCCCCTAGCCCTCCCCTACTCCCGCTTATAAGGGGCTCCAAGAGGGCTCATAACAGAGACTTTTTTAAGACTTGATTATCAAGCGAAATGTTTATTTTTGGGCCTTTCTCGTGTTTAAACAGGTTTCGTTAAAAACGTGGAGAACGTACTCCTTTGATTTTCACCAGAATTCATTGTTTTTGTGTAAAACCGGATCACAAAAGAAGCAAGCTTCGCGGGGTCGCCTCCAAAGTAGGAATATTGCCGGACATCAATGTCGAGAAAATTGCCATTTAAGAATGTTCTCAAACGTGCATTTCTTGACACTGTCTCCTCAAATGGATATCAAACGCCCCCTTTAATTTCTTAAAGTCAATTTTCTCGAAATTGATGTCGGGCGATTTTCCTACTTTGGAGGCGATTCCGAGAAGCTTGCTTCTTTTGTGATCCAGTTTTGAGCGAAAACAATGCATCTGTGTGAAAATCAAAAAAGTACCTTTTCCACGCATCTTTTTGCGCGTGCTCTCAGCCTGTTTAATCAGATTTTCAGAAAAAAAACACCAAAAAAGATATAAAGGTTTGAAATCGACTACCTCCCCAGTCCCCCAGGAGCGCCCCTCCCCATCGTACGATAGGACTATTTTCACCACACCAGTGTAAAATCCGTATCTTGAAACCTCCTATCTCAATTTTCGTGAAGGTTTGACAAATTTTCATTACAAGTTATGAAGGTTTTTTTTAACTTTTTTGGGGGGCTCTGGTGCAAAATGGGGGCATTTTGGACACCTGCATAGTTACGGGGGGGAAAAAGTATTATTTTGACCACTGATATTGGTGTTCGATTAAATTTTGGTCATAAAACGAGAGAAAATCGGAAACATTTTTGGGGACGAAGTCAGTTGAATTTTTGCGCAAAAGCTGCTAATCATGGCGTTCAGTGGCGTAGCGTGATATTAGGCAACGTTGTAATGTGTACATATTTAAAATTTATTAACAAGATCGAACTACTGGGTGTTCGGTGAACACCTTCGCATTCGACCTTTTGCACGGGTTTAAATGGACTAATACAATGTTGCCAAAATGCACGCTACGCCACTGATGGCGTTTCATAAATGTTCCCAATTTTGATGCCCAAAAAATGTTAACATCAGTGGCGTAGCCAGGAATTTTTCTAGGGGGGGGGGGGGGGGGTCCGAGGTCCGAAAATTGTCATTGGGGGGGGGGGGGGCCAAAGACACTAATTTGGTCAAAATTGTCTGAAAACGCAAAAAACGACCTTTTTTTAGGACAAATTTTAGTGTCATGGGGGGGGGGGGAGACCGGGGCTGGACCCCCCCCCCCCCCTGGCTACGCCACTGGTTAACATAACTATCGAATGAAAGAATATTGAGACGAAGTCATACCTAAGTGGCGGTAGCCGCCCAGACCAAGTCAGAAAACGCAACCTGGAGGGCGACCGTAACAGCTCATTAATGGAATTTTGTGGAATCGTAATAATCGAATAATCAAACAAATAAGTACGAAAAGAGAAAGTACCAGAAAAAGTATTCAACCTATACAAAGGGTGAGGGAAGCCCCGCAGTGGCGAAGCGTGCAATCTGACAACTCCACATTTGGTTCATTGAAACTCACGAAAAATATCGAACTATAAGGAATCGGTAACGACCACCGAATTTGACCTTTTCTATCGGTTTAAATGGACAGAATGCTGCGTTGCCAGATATAGCACGCTTCGCCACTGGAAGGGGGCTCAGGCTCCTCAGGGACCAAATAATGTTAGGTCCCGAGGGTAACTTATGCACGGTCACATGACCATGCGTAAGCTCTCTGATTGGCCGAAACCGCTCGCAAGATGCACGCAATTCAATGCTCGGGACCTAACATTATTTGGTCCCAGAAGTTCAATATTCTCATTTATGCTGATCAGAGAGCAGAGACTTGATGTGCGTATTTGTAGATGAAGCTGTGTGATAGCTGTGAATTCGAATCCCTTCAATAAAATTGACGCAACTTAATGTGTTTTTCTGTCCTTGGTGTTTATCTCCTTGCCGATGCACTTCTTTTCAGGCGTTTTATGCATCTCTCGGTTTTAGGATTGAGGATACTGCTGCCAGTGCTCGCCTCGCCATGTAGGTTCTTATTTCTTAGAGATCGCACCGCTTTGATGGTGGGAATATCATTAATATTATTGGGTGAGTGGTATTTACTACCTCTTTTCCCCCCCCTCACTCCTCTCTCTCTCTCTCTCCCCTCTCTCTCTCCTCTCTCTCTCTCTCTCTCTCTCTCTCTCTCTCTCTCTCTCTCTCTCTCTCTCTCTCTCTCTCTCTCTCTCTTTCTTTTTCTTTCTCGTTACTTTACCCTTTCCCCCTCCGTTTCAGACGGATGTTCGCTGCGGTCAGACAGGACAGGTTGCTTGTTCCAATTTGGGGGAATATCTTGGGGCCAGATCGGAGGATCCGATCCACCATCCTTTGCGCCGCGAACTTCTGAAACTGCTTTACCGTACTGTGGGGGCCGACGAGAGCCAGTGTTTCATTTTAGTGAAGGAGTGAACAATCTCTCGTGAGTCGTGACGATAGGCAAGCTGTACTGCAGGTTGCATCGACGCCTTAGATTTAAAAGCATTAGTCGTGGCATTCGGTACGCGAGTCTCCATAAAAAAACCCTCGAACGACTTGCTGGGTGCGAGCGGGCGAGCATACGATTGGTTCGAATCCAAGCCAGTTTTTTCCCCTCCCGACTGAGTTGAGTGTCTTGCACTTTTTTCTTGGTATGCTGACATGCCGTGTGTTTCGTTGCTGATGCTGATGTTTCGTTCGGTTTTGGTATGAGTATGGGGTCCTCTGCCGAGTGCCGAGTTTAGTTTTCTGCAGTTAGCTTGTTTTGATGTGTCTTTTTTCGTTATTATCACGAAGTATCAGCATTCGAGTTGGATTTTGAGATTTCCTGTGCCTTAAAAATTGTTGATTTCCCCGCGATTCCTCTTGTGCCTTTGGATGTATCGTTTTGTTGATTGTGCTACCTTCTTTAATAGTTTTTTCACGCTTGAATCTTTCAGCCAAGTGCTTCCCACTGCCTCTCACTACACCCCGAATAATTGTCATTATTTGATGTATTTACACCCATCATTAATCGTATCGCGCCTATCTCCCCCTTTTACCATTTTTACCGATGTGACAAGTGTCCGTGTGCCTACTGTGATACCTGCATAATCGTCGAATCTCTGTGTTCTATATTTTAAATTCGTGATTACGTATTTTTATGTGTCTGAGATCCATATCTTTTTTCACTCTAATTTTCTAATTACTCTTGAGTCCTGTCAAAGTGTTCGTTCAGTCCTCGTTTTCTTTGCAATTTTTTAATTGATTCGGTTTGTGCATTGTGTCAAGTGGTTTTGTGCTTCTCCTCAGTCTTTGGATTACTAGTTTATAGCAGATTGGATATTGAAAGGCTTCACCCTGTTTTGTGTTCAAAAGCAAAGAGATAACTCTGATCTCGCCAAAAATGTAAGTAGAATGCCAACTCATTATTATTGCTGTCTGTCGCTCAATACTGGGCCATGTGCCTTCTCACAGTCTTTTATCAATCCTATTTAATTTAAATTGATTGAATTCAATCTTGGAGGCATCTTTACTGGTGTCATTGGCTTTTGCTTTGCCTAAACTTAAACTTCCCTTCCCTTATTGATAGGATGCAGTTTTTTTTTTTCCCTTTAGAATAACGATGGAAAGGTTTGGTGAAATTTACCATCGAAAGCAGTGAGCTCGTTCTGTTCTATTTCGATAAAACGCTGATACGGCACTGGCTAACCGCAGTAAAGAAACGCAGTGTTTTATCATGTTAGTGTAAAAAATTAGGCGCATAGTGCGCATGATGGACCGTAACTATGTAGTCAACCTGAACGTCCAGTTTTTCATGAAATATTTTGTGTGTGTATTACGTCTGAAAGTGTTTTACTCTTTGATATTCTAGTCAATATGAACGGACTAGATTTTTTCTCTTTTTAATAAGTCCAATACAACACTGTTATAGGCCAACTGTTCATGTAAAAAGATCTAGTTATTGGATCAGACAATTTTTTTAAATCAAAGTTCATCGTCTTTAGTTCCAAACTGTCACACTTTCAGGCAACACGTTTGCACTGCTGCTTGGCTCTCAAGGCTGTAAGTAATTGTTCAGCCGGGGACTGAAAGTATATCAGACGTCTCCTTATTGAAGTAGGCCACCGGCAGTACTTACTTAAGTATCTCAATGAATTCTAGCATTGCAGGTGGCCTACCTCAAGAAGTTCGGCAAATATTCTGTTTGTCCGTGACTGTACATAGAGATCTATCCTATGAAATTGTTTGAACTTAACTTTTGAACCTTTGCACAACAATCAATTGAGTTCTTACTTCAAAGCTCTATAGAAACCGCAAAAAATCTGATTAACAAAAGCAGGACCGTTTGAGTATTGGGTTCTGACAAGTAGCAGTGCGTGCTGCGTGCTACTGAACCGCATCAAAGCGCATCGGTAAGTGGTTGATAAGCTACGAGCGGAAACTGCGCAAACCAACCGCTCATCGTTACGTTTTAATACGGTTCAGTAGCACGCACCGCTAATTGTCAGAACCTGACGCTCAAAATAGTTCTGCTCTTGTCTTCATCATGCTTAGATGTGAAAGCAATCGGCGTAGCACAATTCAGTTGCTTCTGATGATTATGATGCTGAAATTCTATGGTCTAGTATAACTATGATATGGTCTTAATATGTTGTAAGGAAACCAAGTAAATTGTAAGTAAAAGTACTTTTGATTTACTTCGTATCAAACCTGCAAATTTTTCATTATATTCTATCGGGTGCTTTCAGATTTGTTTGGACTCCTAACATTTTCCTCCCAGTTTAATGACTCCTTTGTGCACTCACTACAGGGGTAAATGTATACTCAGCAAATTAGAAACTACCAGTCAACCCCTTTGATTCTTGCGTAGATAGCTAGACCACCTGTAATGCTTGAAGTCATTATGATAAGTATTGTAGGTACAGAGCTGCCGATTTGCGTGAGTTAATGGCATTTTGAAATTCACCGAAGATTCCACCAGTTGAGAAAAGATTACAGAGCTTAGTTCAGGGTATGACTGTAATGCACGAAAATATTTACTAGCGTCTGTTATATTTTCTCTACTGGTGGAGTCGTCGATAACTTTGCTTGTGGATATTTTAATTAATTAACGACATCTCCACCGATTGAGAAAAGATTAGAGATCAGAGTATTTACGTTCATTACAGTCATACACTGAAATGAACCATGTAATCCTTTCTCAACGGTAGAATCATCGGTGAATTTAAAAAGTCATTAAATCTATGCAAATCGGCAGCTCTGCGTAGGTAGCCTACCTGAACTAAAACCGGAGTAGTCAACTGACATGCTTTAATTTGTCATTTTTACCGGTCCACTAAAATCTGACCATATGTAGCAGAACCGTGATACCTATAAGGCAAACTCAGCCAGAAAGCAAAATTTGACCGGTCCTGGAAAAAAAAAATAAAATAAAATAAGTAAAAAGCAGGAGCGCTTACCTGTTGTTTTATGGGCCCTTCTCCTGGAGACAGCCGCAATTATTGTCTCCTAGTCTGGAAATTCTTTTATTTCTGAGCTTTATATAAACTTGTGATAAGTTGTTTTTGTGCGCCTTTTGCGTTTTGTCTCCTGCCTGGCGGTGTCTCCGTGAAAGCCGGTTACAGAAATGGCAGAATTTTCTTGATTGCAGCGTGTCGAGACTTTTTGTCTAGTCCTTTGGGTGCATCCAGAAATCTGTCTGTTTCTCTTTGAGTCTGCTCATCTTAGCCGCCCCAGTTTTTATCTTGTTCGAACACATTCATTCTTTGCTGGCCCCCCCCCCCCCCCCCCAAGCCGAAAATTATAATGATAAGCAAAAAAAAAAAAAAAAAAAAAAGGGTCTTAAGATTTATTTTCAAAATACTGAGAAAATTATGTTTCAATCTAAATGAGTTTTATGCAAGAAATAATTTAATTAAGTATCCATAATTTTTGTTGTTGTAAAATGCGCTGGCAAACAGCATGCCGCTCATTTCATGGTCGCAAAAAATCAGACTTAATAGTTAATGCGCTTTGATGCTACAAAGTAATCGTATCTTTTACTTCAGCTCATTTGAAAAATAATAACTTGATGCATCTAGTTTAATGTTTATAAAGGTTTGTCTTGGATGGTTCACTCACCATTGTGTTTTTAAAAGAAAAAGTAATCAAGTGCGTCAACACGCTGCATTTGAAGTAACATTGTGTGAGGACCAGTCAAGGAAAACTTGATCTGCATTAACCTCTCAGTTTGTCAGATTAGCTTTTATGAATGAATCACTCAAAGTAAATTTTGATACGATTACTTTGCAAGACTGAAGTGCACCAAGTCTGGTTTTTGCTGATCATTAAATAAGTGATATGCTGTTTGCCTGGGCATTTTACTGGCTGCTTGTATGAAACGTCTGAGCATGTAAATTGCGTTGCCTACGTCTCAAACTGAAGAAAGTAGGTAGAGGCAGTGGCGTACCCAGGATTTTTCTTAGGAGGGGCTCGCACTGATGAGCGTTTGACGGAAAATTGTTCCTCCCCTTCCCCTCCACCCCCAAAAATCGGAGGTCTGGGAGAGATTTAGCCCCCCCCCCTCCTGCGTACGCCACTGGGTAGAGGCGTGGAGTTGTGGTGAAGCATTTTATCCATTTTTAAACGCTTGACAAAGTTGAAACTTTTGAGTGTGGGGCAAACGTTCGCATTTAAAGAGTTTAAATGGAAAAAATGCAACGGTAGCGCTCTAGAATTCAACCATTTACTGCATCCGTGCAAAAAAGATTACATTATCCTGTGATACTGTATATCTATGTACATTGGAAAGTACTGCTATTCATAATCTTTTCTGCATCGGGACAATAAAGGGTCATTCCACGTCAGATCATACCAAGGTTTTTTCCTTGACCCCTCAGATTTTCATGAAATTTTGTGTGCTTATTCTACCTACTGAAAATAGGCAAAACCCAAAATTTTTTAAAATTTTTTGGGTCACCCATTGCCGTTTTATTCAATTTTGAAAATTTAAAAATTTTGCCAATTTCACCGGTTTCAGCAACATTCAAGTGGCCATAACTTGAGACACATTTGGAATTTTCCGAAACATGTGTATATCACTTGAAAGCTCTTTTTATGCTCTTTTTAATGATGTTTAGAGAAAACAAAAATTTCCCAAATTTTATGGGGAATTTTTTTTTTGAAAATTTGAAAAATCAAAAAATTTCGAATTTTAAAAAAACGACAATTTTAAAATTCTGAAAAACGGGAAAATGTGGGTTGGTACTATAAAAGCCTGTCCCCCAATTTTCATTATGGGCCGACGATTCGTCTCCGAGATATGATTGACCCAAAAACTGACTTTTTCTGTAAATCAAAATATCCCTTATTCTACAAGTAAAAGGGAAAGGGGTGGCGATAGGGCCGTATCCGGCCCAAAAAAATTTCACATTTTCAGGTCCCATTACATGTTCTAGAGGTAAAAACAAGTGGTAAACCTCTATTGACGCAACCCCTGAGATGCATCCTTCTTGAGCTGTAGCCTTTCAAAGTTGATATTTTTACTTTGAATTTTACGTGAGTGACTATAGCATGTTGAATTTGAAAAGTATAGACAATTTATCCCCCAAAATTTTGTTAGTATGTCTTAAGAGAGTCATTGGCCATGGTAAAGTCCCGGGTTAGACTTGTTTTCCCCAGATTTACCTGAAAAATTAAATTTTTACCCAAAAAACTTGAAAAAATCACGCTTTTTTCCAGCAGTGAATTGCAAAATTGACATTGATACCAAAAAGCATCAGACATTTTTTTAGTATGTTATGTACGAGTTTTTAGGGAAACATATCAAAAAATTGAAGTTGCACTTGCTTTTGTTCGTGGTTAGAAGTCTACGCGTGGTTAGTTTACCGTAGCTAGATGTAGCAGCGCGATTCAAAGCATGTCCAAATGACCATTTTATGGATATGTGCGGTCGTGCAATGATTAAAATTGCAACTATCCATATTTTTTGATAGCATCAGTTAGAAGTGCTACCAGGAATAATTTTAGGAACATGCCGGACTGATACGTCTTCAATTATCTTCACTATGAACTCGTTAGGTATTTCGTTTTAAATTTTTTATGAGTGCAGTGCGCATCATTGTAACATAGAAATAAGTCCCTCCGTGGTAATTATCCGTGGTAATTAACAAAATTTAGGAGGATAAATTGTCTATACTTTTCAAATTCAACATGCTATGTAGTCACTCATGTGTCGGTAAAATTCAACGTAAAAGTATCAACTTTGAGAGGCTACAGCTCAAAAGGATGCATCTCAGGGGTTGCGTCAATAGAGGTTTTTCCACTTGTTTTTTCCTCTAGAAAATGTAATGGGACCTGAAAATGTGAAATTTTTGTGGGCCGGATACGGCCCATATCGCCACCCTTCCTTTCACTTGTAGAAAAAGGGATATTTTTGATTTACAGAAAAAGTCAGTTTTTTGGGTCAATCATATCCGGAGACGAATCGTCGGCCCACAATGAAACTTGGGGGACAGGCATGTATAGTACCAACCCACATTTCCTGATTTTTTCAGAATTTTAAAATTGTCGTTTTTTGAAAATTCGAAATTTTTTTTATTTTTCAAATTTTCAAAAAAAAAATTTCCCCCTAAAATTTGGGAAATTTTTGTTTTCTCTAAACATCATTAAAAAGAGCATAAAAAAAGCTTCAAGTGATATACCATGTTTCGGAAAATTCCAAATGTGTCTCAAGTTATGGCCACTTGAATGTTGCTGAAAACCGGGGAAATTGGCAAAATTTTGAAAATTTTTAAAATTGAATAAAACGGCAATGGGTGACCCAAAATTCTGAAAATTTGGGTTTTTCCTATTTCCAGCAGGTAGAATAAGCGCTCAAAATTTCATAAAAATCTGAGGGGCAAGGAAAAATTTTATTCTTTTTTTGGGATGATTTGACATGGAATGATCCTAAAGGGGTGAAATTTTAGAACGGTTTCCCCAAAATACCAGGTTGCACGCTTCGCCACTGCACTGGCGCTCAAAAAAAGAGGCGTCACGTATTAAATGCCGGCCCTGCTAGTGCAGCCGGAAAATGGCAATCGTTTTTAGTTTAACGTGTTCTCTTTCGTTGACGCTTTTGTTTTTGTCAGTTTGTAATTAGTAAAACGAAGCCATTCGACCTTTTTATCTTATCCCACAATTACGATGAACTTTTAAATTGGGGCCAGGGGTTTTCATTTAAAATTCACTATCGCTTTCGCTTTTGGCATTTTAAATATGTTACGCCGATAGCTCGGGTTCCGTCCCCGCCGGCTAAAATTTTTGATGCG